>JBAMHW010000009.1:23266004-23288556 GCA_037177495.1 Rhadinocentrus ornatus | reverse complement strand
CTGACCGGCATCCTCCCCCACCATCTGAGCCAACTCACCACCAGGTGGTGATCAGTTGACAGCTCCGCCCTTCTCTTCGCCCGAGTGTCCACG
The DNA here is from genome assembly GCA_037177495.1 of Rhadinocentrus ornatus. NCBI lineage: Eukaryota > Metazoa > Chordata > Actinopteri > Atheriniformes > Melanotaeniidae > Rhadinocentrus > Rhadinocentrus ornatus. Next base: position 23,288,463 of record JBAMHW010000009.1, on the reverse strand, counting down.
ACATATATATATTAATATATATATTATTAACTTGTCAAAGATACAAAACCAACATTGGACCCCAAGCACACACCTAATAATAATCCATGCTGAGGGCAGAAAGTAAATGGAAGCATATACTCACGAAGCTCACAGCGGGCCCCATAATAGCCAGGTAAGCAGCTACATTTGCCGGTAACAGGATGGCACTGTTCATAAACACCGGAACACTGGCACAGCTGACTGCAGTTTTGTCCAAATATGCCAGCAGGGCAGGCTAAAATGACACAACTAGAATCATGTAGCATCATGTAGATATCAGCAAACAATGGAAGCACGAGATTTAGAAGGAGACGTAAATATAGGAGTGATATCTTTCAGCATCTGCCAGTGTCTTCACTTTATTTATTTATTTACTTATTAATATATATTTTATAGTGTGAAATATGAATAGTGTGAATAGTAAAACATTTTAGTCAAACACCTAAATGATGTCAAATAATCACATTGTATAGCAATGCTTAGTTTACAGATAAGGCCTGAAATGTGCGCACATTCAACAGTTTGTGAGAACAAAGATGCATGCCATTTCCCTTTCCTCCTTCAGATAATTCCCTGAACATACTGGGACATTCAGTATTTAACTGACAACAAAACCAACACTCCCAGCAACTTTCCCTGGTGCCGAAACCCAGGTCGACACAGAGGGAAATTCTTTCACACACTCTTTCTGCATCCATACGTATACACTCATCACAATAATGAATGAAGTCCTCAGACAATCAGTCATAGCGACCAAGATGAATCTGTGAACCAAACATGTTTGCGGGTGAGACCGGAGCACTCAACAACTCAGTCAGGCAGCAGCAGGCAGCATGGGGGACAGATAAGAAAAGACTCCAGACTAAAGAGGCAATTACGGCGCTGTCATTATGCATGTCTGCTTTCCAAAAGCCCTTATCCGCCGCTGAGGAGACAAAAACAATGCCTTCTGTTTTACTTGGCAACTGGTGTGTAACATTTATCAGATGTCTGGGGAGTGTGTGAGGAGAGGAAGGGAGCTGAGGCTGTGAAGGGGGTGGAGGAGTGAAGAAGGGCTGAGTAGTGAAGCTGGTTGTATACAGCCCTACAGGGTATAGTGTAAATAATGAAACACTCTCATTCAGTGCTGTGATAGTGAGGGTCTCATACAGGGGTGGAGAACATTTCCTAGAATGGAGTAAATTGTAATTATTCGCTGTGGCAAAACAAAGAAAAAGTCATTTTATTCCATATATATGAAGTGAGCACCTTGCCAATAATTTTGTTTTGACCTACGTTTTCAGATATAATCTTACTTTTCTCGCAGCCAGGCCCCGTGAGTCCAGCTGGGCAGCCACAATTCCCAGTCTCATGATGACAGGGCACACCAGTCTGGCACTGACACTGCTGTGCACAGGAAGTGCCGTAGAACCCAGGGAGGCAGGCTGACAGTGGATATACACATGCAGTTTACCCATAATGCTCTGTCCTGGCAGTTTCATGCAATTTCCCCACTCCTGAACACACTCACATTTGTCACACCTGGCTCTTCTCCAGCCTGGCTCACACTCACAGTGACCTGTCACATGGTGGCAACTCAAACTGCGGACACACTCGCACCTCTGCTCACAGCTCTCTCCGAAGAATCCTTTAGAACAGGCTTCAAACAAAACACAAAAGCCATCTTGGTCAGCATACATCAGAGTCCAGAAATGAATAAACCTTAACACTGTTCCTGCTGTTCTTTCACAAGTGTTGGCAAGATGTATAAAAAGATGCTATTGTGTACATCTATATGCAACTGTTCTTAAATTAACTACTAGTCACCTGATTGACAGAGCTCTCCTATCCAACCAGGTTGACATAAACACTTTCCTGTCACTCGGTCACATCTCCCTCCATTTGCACATCTACAGATCTGGGTACAGTTTTCTCCATAAAGTCCTTCTTCACACTCTGGGAGGAGAGGGAAAAGAAGTTACTCTTAAATAAAATATTGCACATCTCACAAATGTAATAGTTTTACTAGGATGCTAAATTAGTAAAACACAGAGACAATATGTTTGATAACAGGGAGCAACTTTGGGACCTTCCTTATAATGTAATCCAAGATACAGAGTAGGCTACACACCTAATTCACAAGCAACTCCGGTCCATCCTGGTGGGCAGGAGCACTGACCACTAACGTAATTACAAGAACCTTCATGCTGACACAGACATTGACCAGAACAATCTTTCCCGTAATGTCCTGGAGGGCAGGCTACACATACACACACCCATGAAAGAGAATACAGAGTTATTAATATGAATAGATTACAAGAGTATGCCAGATTTAGTCTAATCTAGCGGGGAAGTTGCAGATTTCCACAAACTAATTTGAAGATGTTTTTTTTTTTTGTTTGTTTTGTTTTTTTAATAGTCCCAAGTAGAGATTATCATCTCATTAAATCTAATCTCATGTCAGAGTCTGACTCAAAACCCTCACATCAAATACAAAAGTTTTGTGGAATTAAAACGCACAAAAATCAACAACTTTATGCATCTAACAGCAGCAATCCTGGGTAGTTTTCACAAGTTTGTCACATTGAGTGTTAAGTGGCTGTAGTGATGAACTACTCACGCAGTTGGCAGTTGACTCCAGTCCATCCGGCCATGCAGCTGCATCGCCCGGTGATGTGGTCACACCTGCCTTCATTCTGACACTCACATATCTGACTGCACTGCTCTCCAAAATGACCCTCTGGGCATTCTGCCCACATGAACACACACACAGAGGCATGAAAGTGAAACACAATCTAGACAAAACACATTCAGTAACACCTTTCAATGCACTGGATTAACATCTATTGCAAGCGAATGAGAGCAGTGAGCTCAAACGATATTTTTGGACATCATGGTTTTTCAGCACACAAATCACAAACTTCTCATTAATGATCAAAGTTCAACATGACATTTAGAGTCTAAGAAAGAGGAAAATGCGCTAATGACAGAGATGGGCCATTAAGTCATGCTAGTGGCTTTCTGCTGACTCTGGCTCTGGTTGTTGGAACCACAAAATGGCTGTGGCAAGAGAAAAGTCTTGAATAAGGCTGCAGAATGACAGACTTAAGAACTTTAGTGGGCATTTCACTGGCTTCATTAAAACAAAGGCATGAAATCCTCAAGAAACTTCAGCATGAGAACACTGATTGGATAGCTACTAAAAGATTCTTCCAAGCTATGTTCTCCCTCTCCTGATGTTGATCACTACAAACATGTGGGTGCATTTATCCAGAATAGACCTCAATTAAACCATCTGTGCCAGAGGGTACGCTTGTCCTTCCTCCTTTCTCCTCCCATACCCATCCCTAAAAAAAGTCATTGGCAATGTCTCATTATAGAGATAATTGTTCACAAACACATCTTAGTTGTGTTTAAGGAGAGGATGTCGTGATGGGCCTCCCTCACACCCTGTTTTAATGATGTGGCTTCCATTACCCAGAATGCAGTGTGGTCCTGCCCAGCCGGCGGTGCATAGGCAGGCTCCTGTGATGTGGTGGCAGCGGGCACCGTTCCTGCACTCGCACATCTGGCCACAGTCAAGACCGTAAAAGCCGTCCGGGCACACTGAGGGCCGAGATAAAACATCCAACTGGTTAGAACTGGCAGCTTCACAAAAGAAGAGAGGAAAAGTTTGAATGCCAACTTTTTTCATGTAGTTCCTTCTCTTCCCTTTCCTTCCCCACCTCTCCCTTTCCTCCTTCTACTTTCCCTCTCTGTCCTGCCACCTTCCTAAAATACCAATATCAAATTACAGTACCACGCTGTGGGTTCGTTAAGTGAGCTCCTGTCCCACACATGTGCAGTGGATCTGGGCCACATCAAAGTTTATTGCGGCACAGAGGCCATTCCCCTTTTGAGGGTAAAAGGGGGCACAAAGAACCGGTAAATAGAGCACCTGCTGTGTCCACAGACCCCACCAACACAGGGCAAAACAAAGCCTGGTTACTGTGCTCCACATACACACACACCTGCAGGGTTGCTGCTGATGCAAGGAGATGCGAGCGTGAGGATCTGTTTCCCATTTTCAGCAAGTGTGCATAGTTAAGTGACACTCACAGAGTTTTGCAAACATAGTGCCTCCTATCCAGAAGAAGCTAGCCAGAGAGTGGGTTGAATGATCCTTTTGTCTGTATGACTTCACCAGAGCAGGAAATAATGACTGTTTATTTGCAGCCTTTTTTTTTTTTTTTTTTTGATCACTCAGTTTGTCACTATGGAGATCACAGGCCTAATCAAGCCTTAAAATTGTATTTTGTGAAACAAAAATATCTTCATTTCTGGTCTTTATTTACAGAAACTATGCTTTTGCTGTGCCAAAGATTGACTAACAGTTGACACACATATCCCCCTGTTTTCTGTTGCAAAATCTGGGCATGGAGAGGGCATAGTCAGTGCATCCCAATTGTCTAATCTCTTTTCAGTTTCTCATTTCATATATGCAACTTAAACTAGATGATTTTATGCATCATAAATATCACAGGGTGTTCCTTTCCAGTTAAAGCATTACAGCTTTTCCATCTTTCAAATGATGATGCTGTCCACTCTTTTAATTTCTGCCTCAAGGCCTCAAATTGGGAAAAGTGTCTTTCCTGCTCAGCAGATTCTGGCGAGGTCATCTCTGTGTTCCCACGCTGACAGCATGACGTCTTTGCCTGCCTCTGTGGTGGTTAGGCTGCAGTGTTATTAAAGCTAGCCCACTGAGGATGCTGTCATCTTCATACAGCTGTACGTTAACTCCGTGGTAGCACTGTTGCTGGTAATTGTCTGTTGTTTATTGTTAGTATAGCTACTTACTGAAACCATGGCAACAAGCTGCTCAGCAGTGGGTGAGAAACTAGTATACCTGATAATTCAGTAGCTTGTAGAAACCTGTAGCAAAAATAACTTTAATAACTAAATAATTGTTGTCTGTATGTTATCAGTCCCACTATTAAGGGGAAACTTTGGCCCTCACTTCTTTTCAATGTTGCTTCAGTTCATTGAGGTTCAAACACAGTCGTATTAGGTACAACTAAAGCATTTTAATCAGGTTTAGATGTGGACTTTGACTTGACCATTGCATCACCTTAATTCTTGTCTTTTAATAAATTGTGGAGTAGATTTTCTGATGTGTTTGGATTATTGCCCTGTTGCATGATCAGGACTTATTTAAGTTAAGCTTGAGCTGTGCGACAGATGATTTCACATTCAACTTCACAATACTTCACTCTATAGAGGAGTTGAAGGTAGTCTTTGTGATTGCCAAGTGCCCAGATCCTTTGACTGCAAAACAAGCACAAATTATCATCTCCGTCATTATGCTTAACAGTTTCTATGAGGTGTTTGTCCTGATATGCTGTGCATGGCTTTCCTTAAAAGGTTTTTCACTGTACAAGTATGGAATCAAAATTGTTTGTAAATGGCCTCATAATTCCTCCCAGACTGATGGGAAGCAACAATTTGCTTCCCTAAGTTGTTCGGACCAGCAAACAGACTAAACATATGCTTTGATAGAGGTTCTCATTCTTAGCGATGGATCAATTAATCAAGTTATTAGCAGCAGCTGGGTGCTCCTTACTTTGTTATTTAAATATTCACAGTGTAATAAGATATGGTAAAGACCAGATGATCTTTCCATCTATATTGTTTATGTATATGACAGCAGAAGGAGACTAGTTTCTATATTAACCACCGAGCAGCAATCGAGTCATAGCATCTTGTCTCGTAGCATTAGTAAATGTAGGCTCTTCTGCAACTACAACTGCAACTTTATGTACAACGCACTTTAAAAACAACATAAGACTATGTTTTTAGGTGGGCAGAGTATTCAGTCTACCGCCACACACACACTCACAAACACATGCACTGTGCCATCATTGAATGGCTCCATCTCTACCCTAAATGAGCTCTTTAAGACAGCAGGATTATTTCCAGATCCCTGGTTGTGTAAGAGCCACTGCTGTCAGCCCATAAAGCAGGTCCAGGGACCACACAGCCGGGGAGAGCACACCACAGAAATAGAGCGGATAGACAGAACATAGAATAGAACTTCCTGGTGCCACTCAGGGACTATACAATAACTAAACAACCCAGTTTCTCTAACAATAATGCGGATGTTCAATGCTAGTTGTACCAGAACTCTTTCTACTGCAACCAAATGAAGTGTTTTGAAGCAAACATCAAAGCCGCAGACCAGCATGATCCCCGTTAATTGAAGAAGTGGTGTGTTGGACCCTTGTCAGCACATAGCCTGTTTCCTTAAATAATAATTGACTGAACAGTTTAGCATCAACGCCAGTACCGCAGCAATGCTTTCGGCATAGTAATGAGCCATCTGAGTCTTGTGGAAACAGTTATTTCTATAAATAACAACATGCACGCTTAAAGCTACATGTGGATTAGAATTGCTCTTGTACAGTAGTATCAAGCACTGCAGAGCGAAGGCATTACTTTCCATTTCAATTCTGAGAATAGATGAACAAAGAGACCTGGACCTTCTCACAGTGCAGGCTTCTTCCGTACTCCTCCTAGAGGAAGAGGCCCAGCAGAAGACTAAGAAACTGGACACCTCTGGCTAAGGGGATCGAGCCTTCAGAAAATAAAATCTGGTCAGATGGATAGCCCGCTTCCAAAGCTACGTCCATTCAGAATAAGGACTACATGTGAGGCCATTACACTGTTATGACTACGGATGTGAAGTCCTGTTCCAGTGCGACTTGGCCCTGATTTACAATGCCCTGCGTACTACAGAGGTGGTATGAATTACTGGGCCCGGTAGTGAACTCACAGTAAATCTTACAGCCTGTAATAACACAGGGCCACTTCAAGTCAAAGGACTATAATCAAGAACAAATCTATTATATTGGTAAAACTCTTGGACTGTTGCAGTTCTGGACAAACATCATAATGATGAGATGAATAGTTACATGAAGGGTTTGCTATGACAGAGCTGCTGCAAAGACACAGCCCATTCATCTCAGAATGAGTAATATAAATTACATCTTGGGATTTGTGTGGTCTCACAAAGGTTTCATTTATGACATTACACTAGCAATCTGGTGATTCATTGAATCTGTATGAGCATCCGTTAAAACTGTGGCAGAGATGAGAAAATCTGATTTATGTCCTGTAGCACCCTCTTGTGCATTCAGACTTTAACTGTGAGAATGTTGGTGCAGAGAAATTGTATTACCTTCAGTGGAGGTTAGGTTAATTATCCTACTTAAGATGTTTCCCAAATCACCTGGAGCTCAACAAGGGAAGCCCAAACAATAATAATTAAAATTAAAATATCTCATATAATTTTAATATTTTTATTTGTGTCACAATTTAAATTTGGCTTAGGGATTTAAATTTATCAATAATCTGATGCATTTATACATCTTCCAGTAAGCTGAATAATATTAAATATTAACATTGAGGCTGTGACTTGTGATTTCTCTTTTCTTTATCATACATTGACTTGTTGATTTTGCTTCACTGCAAACCATATTTCCAGGAAAATTTGAAAGTTTCCTAAAATGCAATGAAAATTTGTAATTCATTCAGATCTTATTAAACACAAGTACAAAGTAAATTATTTCACATGTCTTAAACACATCCATTTTGATGACACTGAAAAAATTAAATTTTTCATTCAGTTACACTTATTATTAATTGGTGAACTAAGGATACTAATTTTTGCATTTCTGCATGGGAATCTGCATTGATATTTTTTCAGAATGACAATATTTCAGCTGCTTAACAGTCCATAGTTATTGTTGTCTGATTATCCTCCTAATAATGAGCCAGGAAATTTACAGCAGGAGAAAGATTTGGTCTAAAGTCAGGACAGACAAGCACACACTGTCTGAATTCATGCAGATTTCTAAAAGAATTATATACACCACCACTTTCCTATTAAATCTAATGGGTAAGCGTGTCCCGAACCTTTGACTGATAAGTGTATGTGCATATGTGGAGCCCTCACACATATGCAAGTCACCCATGCATCCTTTTGAATTACAAAGTCAGCCTTCTATCATCTTAAGAATATGTCAAAGTTAAAAGATCTGATGTCTCAGGAAGACCTGGAAAAACTAGTCCATGCGTTCATCTTTAGTTGGCTTGAATATTATAACTAATCAAAAAAATCAATTAGACACCTGAAGCCTATTCAGAACTCTGCTGCTCGAGTCCTCACTAAGACTAAGAAAGTGGACAACATCATTCCAGCTCTGAGGTCCTTACCCTGGCTGCCTGTCCATCAGAGGATAGACTTTCAAGTTCTGCTGCTGGTTTATAAAGCTCTGAATGGTTTAGGACCAAAATACATCAGTGACCTCTTGACCCAGTATGAACCTACCAGACCCCTCATGTCATCTAGATCCGGTCTCTTATCAGTTCCCAGAGTCAGAACTAGACATGGATAAGCTGCATTCAGCTTCTATGCTCCACATGTCTGGAACAAACTCCCAGAAAGCCTTGCCTTACACCTAATACTACCTCTTGCACTTTTCATTAATAACAGCCTGGATGATCTTTTTCATCTTTGGTATGTACCAATATCTATTTTTCTTAAAAACAAGCTAAGAAATGGACTCATTTTACCTGAAAATAGATGTCCACTGTGTTTTTGTACATCTCAGGGGGACGTCATACTTTCCAATTAAATGTAATGTGTAAGCTTGTTAAAACCTTTGACTGGTAGTGTAATCATTTACCAATACTAATTCAACACTCACCACTTAAAACAAAAAACATTAAAAAATAAAACGCTCATTATAATTTACTTTCTATATTCAGAGCAATGGTGCTGTTACTGTTGCTCAGGTAGCACTTGTCTACCAACCAAGGTCAGTGAATTGGTTCCTGGTTGTCCCAGACTATTTGCTGAAGTGTCCTTGAGCAAGACACTGAACCCCACATAGCCTCTGATGTGTGTATCAGGGAATGAATGTGTGTAATAGATGAAGCGCTTAGGAAATCCTCAGAAGTGCTGCATGAATATGTGTGTGCGATTGGATGAATTAACCTATATGTGGTTAACTTTTCCCATGGGTACATATGCAAACAGTTTCTTTATACCGTGAAAAGGACACTAGATGACGGACTATCTGAATATCCCCCCATGTTCTCATTTATATGTATATTTTCCTTATTGTTCATCGTAATTAGTTCAATAGACCCCAGAGAACAGCCAATCATTTGTTCACATTTAGTGTGAATATAAGAGCCTTTTGCAAACATTTTTAGGTGTCTAAGACTGAATTAAGGTTACAATGATGCCAAACATAACTGAAGTTAGAGCAACCTCAGATTCCCATTAAGGTGGCACTCAGGACAGACTATATAAATGACTCACCTTTTTCACAGAAAGTTCCAGTAAATCCAGGAGAGCACATGCAAGCTCCGCTCACATGGTCACAGTGGGCTCCATTTTGACACTGGCACTCTTGAGCACAGCCATGACCATAACTGCCATTTAAACACTCTGTGGAGGGTAGCGTGAGTAAACATAAAACAGAAAATATGAACAAAATAATGTTTAGCAACAAATACGTGAAAGATCTGCAATCATGACCATCAGTAGAAAACGTGCAGCAAAAAAGGATTCAGCCAAAATTTTCAGTTTGAGTAACAGTGTTTCACACATGTAAATAATTACACGGAAAAATAGAAGTACTGTAAATGAATACACATTTGTACATCCAAAACATGTTTAACATACAATTAAATTTCAAAGAAAGTATTTCTGTTTAGAATTAACTCAAAATCTGCAGTATCAGCAAAAGCCTCATGATGGCAGCATTTACTAAAATATTAGTTTATAAAATATATATAAAATATTAGTTTGGAAACTAACGCAACTAAACTTACTTTTTTCACAGTGGTCTCCAGTGTAGCCTGCCTCACACACACACTGACCGCTGACTGGATCACAGCCCAGAGAGCGGTTCTGGCACATGCATGTAGTGATGCAGCCTTGGCCCCAGAAACCTAGTTGGCATGCTGTAGCACACAACATGAAAGTTTGACATGAGGTTTTGATGATATGCATTCTCTGCTGTTTTCTCAAACTGTCTCCATTTGTCTGCCAAACAAATTCTTACATGTTGCGCAATCATGGCCTCTTTTGCCGGGAGGACAGGAGCAGCGTCCATTCTGTGGGTCACATCTGGCATCAGCGTGGCAAGAACAGTGCATAAGACAGCCTGGTCCATAGTACCCTGCAGGACACTCTTTTGTACAACAGGTAATAAATCAGAAAACATTTCTTTTTTTTGTTAAATTGTCAAATCAATACAGCCCCATATTTTAAAAAAAGTTATTAAAATTGCATAATATAAATATAATATAAATTTCTTCCCTAAAAAAGAAAAAAAAATCATACAGACTCACCTTCTTTGCAGAGGTTTCCCATGAAGCCTGGCATGCAGTCACAAATACCAGTTTGCTTGTTGCAGGAGTTGCCATTCTCACAAGTAGGACAGGAAAACTGACACTTTAACCCCCAGGATCCATCAGGGCAGCCTAGATATCAGCAAACATCTTTCACAATAACTGTGCAATAAGCCACTTATATTGCTTACTTTACTGCTAAGCCCTAACGCCACTTATGCTTAAATAATTTAGGGGAGAAATGGATTAAAGGGAGTGGAATTTCTCATTGTATATATTACTACAACACAAATGTCAAGATGATAATTCGTGTGGCTTAGAGAAGCACAAAGAGCACAAACACCATAGTTGTTTAATGAGTTAACAACATGGCAAGCTATTAAAGTCAGTAAGTTTATACTGGCCTTGTAGAATTGTGTTTCCTGACAAATATTTTCAAAGCACAGCGCAACAAACTAAATACCTTCCTGGCATGAGTTTCCTGTCTTCCCAGCGGAACAGATGCATTGTCCTGTCATGGGGTCACAAGGAGCTCCTTGGCAGTCACAGGTCAGACGACAGCTCTCGCCATAGCTTCCAGCTTGGCACACTAGAATCAAGGAAATGAAAAACAGAGATAGATTACAAAAAAATTACAAAATAGCTCAAGAGAGGACACGAGACAGGATTGTACATTAGTAGGACAACTGGTTAAGAAAGACAGCAGCACGAGTAAGGCTTCATGGAAAGTTTATTTATTCAGCCTATGCCAATTGCTTTTGGAGTAGTAACAGAAGTAAATTGGTTCTGTTATGACCTGGCCTGCAACTTGAGCTCAGTACAATCCACAAAATATTAGTTTCTCTTTTTATTTGTTTTTGATTAACTTGGCAGGCCCAGGCCTGGACTGTGTAATAATTCTGATATACAGGAACTCTGCTCTGTTGTCTTAGTTCACTCCACATAGACACAAAGCCACATTTTTAAATGAGGTTACTAAACAATTTTCAGTATGACTTTAGAGCAAAGTACAGAGGGCTGAACTTTTCATCAACCAGCAGGGTAAATAGCCTGAGGACACCCTGCTGTGCAGGAACACTCATATTTGTGGCTATGTAGTTTAAAATAACATGAACACCTGCGCTGACCAGGTGAATACAAGAAGAAGAAAAAAAGATTCATTTTGCATACAAAATCCATTCAGTCCATCAAAAGCAGCGCAGCATGAATAGGAGCATGAAAGAATAAAAGATTTGCATGAAAAAATTAGGAACGCTGAGAAGGTTATTCATAACAGTTTGTGTTGCTTTGTGATTTTCAGTAATTTACCAGAAAGCAAAAAATGCAAACAATTACCACACAAGTCAACACGTATGCAGGCCCACACACTTCACATATCCTCACACATACTTGGATCTTTTAGTGTAAAGTTACGGCCACATGAGTTCACCATAGCCTCAGTCTTTCTGCAGAGATACCACACAGTATTTCAAAAACATTGGAAAAAAACCCCAACTATGTTATGGGTGGAAGAAACTCAACCACGTAAGTTAGACCTGAAATAAATTGACTTCATATAAGCTTCTAGTACTTGTTCTGTACCTCCTTATAAATGATTTAAAGCAGCATTTTGTCTCACCCAGCTGACAATGATCTCCATGAAGGCCTGCAGGACATCGCTGGCTGCATTCTCCAGTCCTGGAGTCACATAACCCTCCACCTGGACAGTCACATGGCTGCTCACAGCCAGCACCAAAAAAGCCTGGATCACATTCTACATTGGGACATAAACAACAGAACAAGAGGAGGAAAAACATGATGGAAAACAAGCTGGGTAGCTCACCTGAAAACATTCATGATGTAGATAAAATCTAAGTGACGTTTTGTAAAGTACTTGTACCTTTCTCACACTGCAGACCGTGGTATCCAGCTTTACAGTAACAGCTCCCTGTTTTGGGGTCACAGCCAGAGGAAAGTTCTCGAACACATTTGCATTCTTTGGAACAGCCGACACCATGAGTCCACCTGGGACAAACTGAGGGATGGACAGGATTAGCTTAAAATCAGGGGGAGAGAAGGGCATGAGCTCAGATGTGGGACAAAGAAAGTTCTTGTTTGCATGGTTTTCTATGGAAAATATATCCAAGTTATTTACAGTTGCATAGCAAACTATGCAATCTAAAGAATCATTGCTCTGTAACAGCTCCAGATACTTTTCTAAGCTTAAGTAAAATACTTAAATTCTCTGAGAAACATTTGCTTGGGAAAGTTTAGGTGGTAATTGAAAAAATGTGCTAAAAGGAAACACTCTCAAAGATCAAATTACACTTAAGTCTGAGCCACATAAACACACCATGTTATCACAATTTTATGCTTCTACTAGTCTAAGTCATGTGATCACTGCTTCCAGTTTTACACAAAATATACCCAAAGAATGCAACTGATATGCTTATTCTTCTCCACGCTTCATCATACAGCAGCATCAACTGAAAGATTTTTAAGTAATTTGCATGACTTAAAGCTAAAGAATCACCACATCCCAAATCACTGTGGGTGAATCCTGCCAAGACTGTCCCTACTCTACGACAAACTGCACTCCACCCTGTCCCTCTCGACATTGGCTTTATGTTAGGTGCAGCTGCAGGCTCAGGGTTACACCCTCTCCACCCTCAACGTCCCACTACAGGATGGAGACCAGCAGACAGCTGTGAGAATCTGATAATATTCCTTGTGCACATTCTTCTATCACAGTTTGGTGTTTGAAGCCCGAGCCGCTTCCTCATCGAGACATCAAGGGTGAAACTTCCTCATCATGTCCATTCGGATGTTTAGAAGCGCACCCAAAAAACTGGGGGACGTCAACATTGTAACAGAGGAGCTAAAGAATCTTTATTATAAAAGGCTGCTGCCAATAGAGAAATACTATTCCTTCCATCACTTTCACTCACCGAGTTACGAGGATGCTGACTTTGACAACAAACCAATGGTGCTGGTGATGGGTCAGTACTCAACAGGAAAGACAACTTTCATCAGGTAAGGAAATCTAAGGACTTTAAATAATGCAGATGTATTGTGTACATGTATTACATGGAGTGTTAAAGTAAGGCTGATGGTAATGGGGGTTTGCACTATGTGCATTCTCAGATATCTCATAGAGCAAGATTTCGCTGGTAGCAGAGTTGGGCCAGAGCCAACCACTGACTGCTTCACTGCCCTCATGTATGGAGAGGAGGAACGGATCATCCCTGGGAATGCCCTTACAGTGGATCCAAAAAAGCCCTTTCGCAACTTAGACCCTTTTGGAAATTCGTTTTTGAACAGGTGAGGGGAATCAGCAGATCGAAGAGATACAGAGTTGCAGATAGAGATTAAATCCTTCTTTTATAAACACAGTTCCAAAAAAGTAGCACATGTAAAATGATAACAGGATGCAAAGATTTGCAAACCTTATAATTAAAAAAAAAAAAAAAAGAAACAGTTGTTGCAACACTTTACATCAACTAATAACAGGTCAGTAACATGACTGAGTATAAAAAGAGCACTTTAGGGAGGCAGAGTCTCTCAGAAGTAAAGATAACAGATACTCAGCAACTTGTAAAAACCTGTCTACAAATTGTGGAACTATTTCAGAATCAGCTTAAAAGTGTGAGGACTTTGTTCCAACATCTGCATACATACAAAAAATCATTCACATAGTCTGAGGAAATAAAAAAAACAATCAAGACAGAATGAAATGATTTGGAAATTCTGTTTAGATTGATTTAATTTATATCTCATATAATTTTTCTTACAGTATGCATTCATAAATATAGGCTTACTGATAAACACGTTTTGTTTTGTTTTAGATTTCAGTGCGTTCAGATGCCGAACCAAGTCCTCGAGAGCATCAGCATTATCGACACACCAGGCATTTTAACTGCTGCTAAAAGAAAACTGAGCCGAGGTAAGACAGAATGCTTTCTGCGCTGCTTGTCGGCAACAGGCGGAGTCAAAAGATCTTTGCTTCCAGATACTTAGTCATAGATTGTTACTGTTGGACTGCACTGCTTCTGTCGGTATTGAAACTCCTGTGGGATAAGAGTCATAATAGACGCATTAAAGTAGAATCCAACATAATTCACACATTTGAGTTAGAAGCACAGCAGATGAAAGCTATATAGCATTTAACTGGGAGGAGACGAGCAGCATTTGTTTTATGGATGCATTTTTCTATGGGTGTCACTGTAAGACCAGAGAGAGCCACTGGGATGTGTTACATGTTCCTCTGTGCCTTGAGGCTACGTGCCTTTCCCCATTATATACAGCACTAATGAAAAGCCTGTGTTTTTCTTCCTTATCCACAGGCTATGATTACCCAGCAGTGCTGCGCTGGTTTGCAGAGCGTGTGGATCGCATCATCCTGCTGTTTGATGCACATAAACTGGAGTTCTCAGATGAGCTCACCCGGGCCTTTGGGGCTCTGTGCGGCTATGAGGACAAGCTGCGTGTGGTTCTCAACAAAGCTGACAGGGTGGACTCTCAGCAGCTCATGAGAGTGTATGGTGCCCTCATGTGGTCACTGGGGAAAGTGTTTCGAACCCCTGAGATCTTGCGGGTTTATATTGGATCCTTCTGGTCAGAGCCGAGACAGATGTGTGACCACTATCAGCTGATAGAGCTGGAGGAGGAGGATCTGCTTGCTGACATTAGGAACCTACCACGCAATGCTGCAGTGCGCAAGCTGAATGATTTGGTAAAGAGGGCACGCTTAATGAGGGTGAGACGAGTCTAATTCATGCTTAAGCTGTCTATTCACAAACCCAATTATAAGTGATTTCATGCTTATTGTGTTCCCTTTTTAGGCTCATGCACACATTATCAGCTATCTGAAGCAGGAAATGCCAACAATTTTTTGCAAAGAAAGCAAAAAGCACAATTTGATCTACGATCTTCCAGTAATTTTCACCAAGATCCAGCAACAGCATAGAGTCCCAGCTGGAGACTTCCCTGACTGCACCAAGATGCAGGTCAAATTGCTGCATATATATATATATATATAAAAAAATGATTTAATCATTTTATTCAATGTGGTGTGTTGTAAAAGTCTCACATGATTGCATTCATTTACAGGAAAAACTTTTGGGTCAAGACTTCTCAAAGTTCAAGACACTGAAGTCAAGTCTTATGACTTCCTTGGATAAACTGCTCACCACTGACATAGCCAACCTGGTTCCTTTACTCCAAAAACAAGAACAGAGGAAGAAATCCCTGCCCAGCGTGTTGGACGGAGAATTTTTGGGAACATTCAGGCGTGAGCATTTCAGGAGAGATCCATTCAAGGAGCTCCACAAAGATGACGAAAGCAGTGAGGTGGATTTCGATGAGTGGGCTGTTGAGAAATACAAGCCGAAATATGATGAGATTTTCTACAATTTAAGTCCACATGGTGGTAAGCTTAGCGGCACAAAAGTAAGAGAGTGGATGACAACCACTCTGCTGCCCAATTCTGTGCTTGCTCACATCTGGAGGCTGTCAGATGTTGATGGGGATGGCATGCTAGACAATGAGGAGTTCGCTTTGGCGGTCCACCTTATTGAGGGAAAACTGGAAGGCTACTGGCTACCAAGAGAGCTTCCCTCTCATCTGGTGCCACCATCCAAACGGTTAAGTACAGAGAGTGATGAATCGGTGTAATGTTGTCACAAGGAAATGAGTGACTGAAGATGCATTACATGTAAATTATGTACAATATGTTCTATAAGTCAATATGTATTTTTGCCATAAAGTTTGGCAACTATGTCATATTTGCAACATCACGTTATTATCTACTGTATATGAAGATGTTTTGCAAGGGAATAGGAAAAAGTAACAAAGCTCCTAACCAACCACAAAGTTTTCTTTATTTTCCTGATGCAATGAGTTATATATTTTTCTAAATACTATAACTCTAATATTGCTTTATGAACTCAACATTATCAATATCACTAATACACAATCTGTTTTCTTGAACTGTTTACTCACCAAGATGGCAAAAACGACCATATAACCCTGGAGAGCAAAGGCAGGCTCCATACAAACGATGGCAGGGTCCATTGTTGGGGCAGTTACACTTTCTTCTACAGTTTCTCCCGAAAAAACCCTTTGCGCAACCTGTGAGTGAGAACAATTTTATAGAAATTGCCATACCTTAGAGCAGTGGTGCTTTTTCTACCGTGGAGGAATAAACATTCCCAGCCACCCCACCCTGATACACACAGAGCAAGGGGACCAGGTATATATATAAATAAATAAATAACTTACTATAACTATATAACTTATAACTATATAAATTACTATACTCATAACATCACAGATGTGAAAAACATGTAATAAAACATTATATGTTAAACCAAGAGCAATATATCTGCCCTGTTTCATCCCAGTTACCTGAATCTCCATGTCTCTCTCTCTCTCTTTTGTCTCATCACTGTGTTCAGCAAACACTGATCTCTAGTCTGCAGTTCTTCTTCTTTACATTTTTTGGCAGTTGGCAAAAACAAATTGGTGCATTACTTCAACCAAGTGGTCTGGAGTGTGGATCAGAATGTTTCCAAGACCCCAAGTTGTCAAAACATTAGTTGGTCTGCTTTCCCAATCCCATGTGCCCCCTCCCCCCATGTGTATGTGTGCTAGTCATGCAGAGAGCAGTCATTTTTGTGAATACATTGATTATTATCTGCATGTAGGCCAATGTTCCCAATTTTTCTTTTACTACAGAGCCACACCATTGGAAAATGTGCAGTGTAGTTTCGTTGTACATTGTTGACCTTTGCTTAAATAGACTTATGTCTAGATGGCAGTATACGTTTGCTCCAAATCATGCGTAAACATTGTCAAAGCATCTGAGAAGGCAGAAGTCAATATTGCTCTTTTGATAAGTTTTGCCAATTAAAATTACACAATTTTCATTGTTTAATTTTTTTTAATTAAACAACCTTTCTCATCTTTTGTTGACTCTGTCACAAACTCTTTGCAAACACCAAATTCACTTTATTAATTAGCTTTTTACCAAAAGGAATACAATTTCTCAGCTTTTGACATTTGCTGTTTTTATATCATGTCAAATGTGAAGTTAGTTAAATTATATAAAATGACTTTAGATTTATCTATTTGATCCCAAGATAATGCTTCAGGTAATAAATAATATCAACAAAATTGTCCTAAAATTAAAAAAAAATAAAATAATTATTTCTACACTTTTTTCTACATTTTATTTCTTATCTTAAAATGATTCAAAATAGTGTTTGCAAGTGCACTATGTATTTGTGTGTGTCAATACAAACCATCTTCACAGTGCAAGCCTTGCACCCCAAGGGGGCACAAACACTTTCCAGTCACTTGATCACAAGAGCCTCCATTCTGACAGCGACATACACTGATGCAGGCCTGCCCATAGCTTCCCTGTGGACAAGCTGGAAAAGACAAGAGATGGAGAATTAACTTTTTAGAAGATGCAGTATTACTTCATGCATCAAACTATTAAAAACATTTTAATACTGAACACAAGAAAAGACATTAATCCAACTAATGCAAAGATTTTCCCCTCCATTCTCTGTTTTCCCAAAACAAATGCCCACTGGGTTTTTCTTAGCTTGCTTGCCTTGTTAGCAGTTCTGACATGAACCAGTTGTCTGTTCAAGACATGCAACATTTCAACTATTTGTGTCTGCTTAAATTCTACATTATTGTTATAAAATTATTTTATAAGAGACATTATACGTCTCTCTAAAGGCAGAGATGCTTTAAATTAAGCGGCAACAACAGGGTGCTTTGTAATACAAATAAAATTTTCGTAATACCTTGAATTTCTCTGTGGGGATCAATAAAGTTTTATTTTGTTCTGTATTTCAAAAGCAAAAATCTGACTAATTCATTATTTGGATCTTAATTTAGAGAATATCTTGCTTTATATAGTTTTTCTTGCAAACATTGTTTCATATGACTTGATATGCATCTTTGAAAATCAAATAGTACATACAGAACACTTGTCAGAGTTATGGGATGCTGTTTCTGTATCAAAATAATAAAGCTGTTACTGTTGCAGGGTTGGATTAAGGCCTCTTAAGTTAAGCAACTTGAACAACACAGTGGGATGTTCATGTACAACAAATAAAAATGTCTTATGATAATAAGACATTTGAAATGATTTTTTAACACACTGTTTTAGGACCCAGTTGATTTACAGATTTCACACACTGTGCTAGGATGCTTTGTAGATTTAAGGGTAAAAAGTACAAATTCATCTCATTCTTTTTTTCCCCTCAAAGTTAATTATGCTGTTGCATGTTGCTGCATCTTCACATCAGTTAACAGTAAAGTCTGGACCCATCACCTACAGGGTGTGTGTCTGCCAGTGAGCTTATAAAAATGACAGATCGCTTTGAATTCACTTATCCCAAGCGGCCCTGTGCTCCAGACCAAGGACAGCTATTAATCATGAAGTTGCACTGAAACAATGAAGTCTCTCTCTCTGTCTGTCTCTCTCTCTCTCTCTCACCCATCAGTGGACATCTTTGTCCTCCCTCTGCCTGGGGTCTTGTTGTGGGCCATGGCTACACTCCAGCAGCAGACAGATTGATTCCTCTGGTTCCTTGTGTTGCGGAGCCCATAAACAACTCAGCCTCCCACACAGAGGAGTCGACAGGTTTTGACACACGTCTAGTTCGATGCACACATTTAACTAGCACATCTCGTCCTTACTATTCTAGTTCCATCAGGCCTGGAAGATGAGGCGTCCTGTGAGTAAAACCAACCAGTGTACATGTAGTTGTATCATGGAATGGTGACATTATCAATTGCTAGCTACACCAAGTACGTAATTAAGGAAGTAAATGAGTTTGTTACTTTGCCTGACTGTTTGTCTCCTTCTCCTCAAAAAGAATTTCTGCCAATTTCTATCCATTCAAAAAGTTCAAAATTGATATGAATTGATAAGCACTCTGTCCTACCAAAGCAGGGGTGTACCATCCAGACATCAATCCAGAGCCTCAGCAGAGGAATGCATTGTTATGTATGTAATATGGACCCCAAAAAAACTACTATTCGGCTGAGAAAAAAAATACATTGATGACATAAAGTTGTATTAAAACCTAAGTAAATCAATAAATCAACAAAAAGAAGAAACAATATTCTTTGAGTATCCAGACTCTGATGACACATTGATTTGAATGAGGTGTAAGGAAATCAACCTGGTTTGATAATGTGATGAAGCATCCATGTTTCAAACTGACGGTGCGGAGAGTTTGATTTAAATTTAAAGATAATGCTGGATCTACTTTGTCACCACTGGATGGAGCCAAATATTTGTTTGTTCGTCTGTTATTGGTCATAAAAACAAAAGATTTCTGAACATTTAAAAGACAAGTATTGGAGGCAATCTTCATCAAACTCTCAGCAAAACCAAACCAAAATAAGCAAAATGTCAAATAATTTCTTTAAATATTCATAGCGCAAACTGAAAATAGTATCAGCAGCACTGTCAAGAGGTTTCCTTTTGTGTAGCAAACATACAGAATGCTGAAGGTGACCACACCTACTTTTATTACAGATGATCCCAGTCCATCCAGGAGAACAATCACACCGGTCTCTGCCTTCACTACACCCTCCATTTACACAGTCTTCACAGCTCACACTGCAGTCATCCCCAAAAGAGCCATCTAGACACACTAAAAATGGAAAGTGTAAACTCAAAATAAGTTTTATGATACTGATGGTGTGAAGAGTTATGAGAAAAACAATAAAAAAAAAAATATTGATCTGACCAGGAGCACACATCAGTGTTGTCACTCATGCTTTTTACTGTACCTATGTGGCTGTCCAGCCTTAGCTCTCCCCAACGCTCTCTCTGGATCTCTAATTCTTCATTGTCACTACCATGATGATTGTCATCATCATCATCAGAGCTATAATGGGAGTGCAGAGCTGCTGTGTACTGAAGGAGCTGAGGAGCCTTGCGGAACAGCAAGTCTGGCAATCTGTCAACCTCCAGCTGCTCGGTCTGCTCTTCATCTTCTTCCTCTTCCAGTTCTCTGTCATAAAGAGCTAATTTCACCCAGCACAAAGTTAAGCTAGTGATAAAAGTAGCACTTCATTTATGCCCTAAAATGAGGCAAATGAGCCTGCCATGCTGCAAAGGCTACAATAGAGGTGTTACTCACAGATACAGGAGTGCTGGTCCTGATCCAGGCGGAAGCCCGGTTGACAAAAACAGTCATATGTTCCCAGAGTGTTAGTACAGTAGTGTTCACAGCCTGAAGTCTTTGCTAGGCACTCATCAATGTCTAGAAGAAGAAAATTGGAGCAAAGCACACAGCAAAGTTTTGTCACATCACCCTAACAAGTTTCGACTGAACACCATTTCCAATTCATGAGTTTAATGGCAAACAGGTGGTGCTGAAGAGAGATCAGGTGTGTTTGGTAAAATGAAGACACCATTTTAATTTCACTGTAGCATCTGCATTTCATTTAACATCTTAAATCCATTTGACAGTTGCATGAGGTAGCACAAAAAAACCCAAAATGTTCTGTCTTTCATCTTTTGCTATGAAATAACCTTGAAAGGCCTAAAATATAAGCAATGACTTTGTAAGTATGATGTGAGTGTGTGTGGCTTTGTATGCTGCACAGCTGTACTACAACACAGAAAACATCAAAAAGGCATCAAACTTGACTCACCATCACAGCTGCAGCCATCTGGGTTTAGCCTGTAGCCAGCTCTGCAGCTGCACTCATAGCCGCCTGGGTAGTTCTTACAGAAGTGTCTGCAGCAGGATTCTCCACTCATACACTCATTACTATCTGAGGAAAGAAGAAGGTCTTTTAGTATTTACCTAAAAATGAAAAAAGCAGCAAGTTGGTGAAATGAAAGAGGGAAAAAACAAAGATAGGGAAATATGGTTTGGAGGCAGAGAAGCTCTCACCTACACAGGTCTTCCTGTCTTGGTCCAGCCGGTAGCCTTGATTGCAGGAGCAGAGGGGGCCGTTGGTGGTATGCTCACAATGATGAGAGCAACCTCCGTTGTTCTTCTCACAGCTGTTCACGATCTCCATCTCAATGCCTACCGGTGAGAGCCGAGCCAATTCAATTTTGCAAAATGTGATTATGCCTAGCTGAGCAACAAGCAAACAAAAAGCCTTACAGAGAAAGCTGATTAGAGGAGCTGTGTTAATGTTGCTATGTTCAGGCTGTGTTGATCATACTGATCATATCAAACTTTTTGTTTTTCTAGTTTTTCTTCATATATGTTGTATTTTCAACTTATGTTTGTATATGTTGTAATAAGCTGCAGAACTTTTTTCTCATTTCCCAAACCATATATTAAGAAATGAGGGGTCACTCTCAGGTTTTGTTCAAATCTGTTATTTTTATCATTATTGTCCTTATATGAAGGTTCATTCTGTTGTGGGACAGAAAGCGAGATTTGAAGAGATTAACCTAAATGGATTTGTTCATCTGTCCGAGGCCCTCACCAACATGTTGAATTTGTGGAGGAAGAATTAAATTCATACTATTCCAACTTACGGTAGCATTGCTTGCCATCTGCACCAAGCTCGAAACCTGGATGGCACACACAGCTAAAGGAGCCCAGCATGTTGACACAACCGTGGGAACACATGGTCTGACCAGAGCTGCACTCGTCGATGTCTGTGTAATACAGATATTAGGATGCAGAGGTATGTGTTTATACACAGATCTAGCAAATTGACAAAGACAAAGAAATAAATGCAAAGGCAGAAATTGTTTAAATGATCTCTCAGCAGAGGAATATCTTACTGCAACAGGAGCACAAGTGTCCATGAAATGAAAAAGTTCATACACCAATCTAAATCCCATCTAAATCTTGGAATTATTTTTGGAGTTGGATATCCCTCTACCAGCAAAGAGGAACCCTGGAGCACATCCTCAGCTGCTGCCCGAGAGCCCTGGGTGAAAGGGGCTACCGCTGGAGAAATGACCAAGTCCTGAAGGCCGTAGCGGATGCTCTCTGCAGTGGAATCAGCCACAGCAAGAGCCTTCGCCCAGTTGGGAACACCATCACTTTTGTTAGAGCTGGGGAGAAGC
>JBAMHW010000009.1:23251369-23264093 GCA_037177495.1 Rhadinocentrus ornatus | reverse complement strand
GATCTATATAAAATGTGAACCTGCATAAAGATTGAAATTCTATAATCAGTCCTAAATTAGGCCATGCCACAGCTCTGGTAACACTTTTATGCAAATCCTTCCATCTTTTTTTTTTTTTTTTGAAAGATACAGCCTACAAATAGACAAAGAACACATTAATCTTCATGGTTAAGCCAAAGAGGATGAGAAACAAGTGTCCAGTCTCTTCAAAGTTTTCAGATGTCAGACATCACATTACACAGCAGAGAGCTTAGAGACTTAAACTGTCAAACTGATAATAAACTATTAACTAAGTCTGTCACAGAGAAAAATCTGTTTGTATCTAATACTTACCAATGCAGGTCCGACTATCAGTGTGCATGCGTAAGCCTTCACTGCACTCACAGTGATAGGAACCCGGTGTGTTGATACATGTTTGCTGGCATCCTCCATTTAATTCCTCGCATTCATTTATATCTGATCATACACAGATAAAAAAAAAAAAGCAGTATTTATATGTATAAACACTTTGCTTAAATCAAAGTTAATAGCTATAAGACTGAACATTACAGAGTCATTACAGAAACATTACTTCACTTCTGGGGGTCTCAAAGGTGGCAAGAAAGTGGCAATTTTGTATAACATTTCAATAAATACTCAATGAGATTTATATTCAAAGGCAAAACAAATAAATATGACAATTATGACACATCAGGTAATACAGAAAACAAAGTGGTCTGAGAAATGATAATATAAAGTGAAACTCAAAAACACATGAAAAAATATACATACAAAATATATGTACACACTAACACAGTATGTGTAATTAACAGTTGGGTCTGGGGTAGTGTAAAGTTTTACGTTTTCTGTTGAACATGAAAAAAGATGTTGTTTGGAATCTTTGGCTAGCAGACAGATTGTTTCAAAGAGCATGGCCACATAAACTACAGCATGCCAGGATCTAATCATGTGTACAGCACATGATGCCCCTTGAACAATCAAAATTTTAAATGCATTATGGATTATTAAAATTACTTTGACAGTGTTTCCATATTGCACTGAGAGCCAGTGAAGTCACAAAATAATAAGATCAAATCTCTTGTGCGCGTACAAATTCTGACTGCTGTGTTTTCAATGTGCTTCAGCAATCAGATTGTCTAGTCAAGTCTGAAGAAAAAAACTGACCTCAAAGATATTTTCTGATCGCTGAGACAGCATGCTGGAGAGAAATATAGCCAGATCAGAAGTGCATATGAAACTCTTCTTAGCAAAAGAAGAAAAAAAAACAAAAAAAAATGAAAGCCTCTCTTAAAGTTTCTACATATTTTATCTCTACTTCCTTCAGCAACACACCACACTGATCATGTGTGTTGACGGCTCTTGGAAAGAAATTTATGTTGTTTGTGCAGTATGCGTGCAGTCAATTTGTTTCATGTACAGTTCCTCAGTGGATAGTCCACGTGGCTGCATGCATATAGGTTTGTGATCCACAGAGAGCAAAAACAAACTGTGAAGACAAGGCACCTGAACACTCCATTCAAGGACAATCAGACTTAACTATACATCTGGATAACATACATCTCTGAACATCTTCCTACTTGCCATCACAGACTTTTCACCTCACTGTTGTGATGATGGTGTAGATGTGTGCAAGGACACAACATCTTGTTTCTGTTTTCTGGGAACATATGGTACAGTTTATTTGAACTAACGCAACTAGTACTATCATTTGAGCTCCTCTCAAGTCAGAGTGCTTCCCAAGTAATACAAATATTACAAATCCTTTTCAAATTGTTTGCATGTGTTTATTGTTTCCCTACAGGTTAAACTCTCTGGCAGATTGATTTTAAACGTGAAGTTTCAAAGTATGGTCAGCTTAAAGACAATAATATTTATTTGCATAATCTAGACATCTGCATACATGCTTAATCATTTTACAGCAGCTAGTGAAGTGTGTGCCTGTTAAGCAGAACTCTGTTGTATTTAAACACACAGACACGTTTCATTGAGGATTTCTATCATGCAAAATACCAGACACAGAAGGAGATTTGTCAAGGTTAATATACTTATTGGTCTCCTCATGTGAAAGGATTTCAGTGGGAGACATACAATAGCACCTTTTCACTAGAAAATGAAGTGGTATGGCAGCAGGGCCACAAGTGGTGGCAGTGGTGTCGGAGGTCAGGGGGCATTAGGTCTGAATGGTATTGTGTCACCGTCTGGCTCTAAGCTGGGCTGCTGAGCCAGCATGTACAAGTCGACAAAGTAACAGACCAAACATATGGAAGCACTTCTTTAGAGGCAGAAAAAGGGAAAACAGGTGGCAAGAATGTTTCAGAGAATTAATCTACTTAAAACTCAGAAAAGAAAATGAGAAGCAAGAGAAACAAAGAGGCATGATGGCAAAAATTTAAATAAGTGATTTGCAAAGAAGAAAATCTGTCTAAGTTACTGGTCTCACTAATCCTTCAGTTTCCACAATCTAAATGAGTCTTCTTTTCCAGTTTAATGTCAAACTCATTGTCTTTTCTTGTAAATATGACCACACATACAATTCGTATGAAAGCAAGTAAACAAAAAACACAGCTGCTGAAGCTGCTTCCATTTTTATCCAGTAACCTCTCTGGCTTTGAATTATTACAGAGTGACAATATGCTGTCTTAAAGGTTAAAGGTCAGGGGCATTTGTTCACACCTATAGCTCGTAGAAGCAAATGGGCCTCCGTGCCTGAAGCTAACTCTGCACATTTCTGAACCGAGTGCATGCTGTCTGAGAAGGTTTATGAATAGCTGTATATTTACAAATCTTAGGAGCCTCAAGTCAAGTAGTTTGTGTCCAACATGGCTCATGAGTTTTAATTTATTCACAATGAATTGATAAATATTAATGAGATTACTTCATAATTCTGTCATAATAACGTCCTTTAACATGCTGCTTTTTTCTTTCATGGTTAAGACTTAAAATTATTTCCTGTTTTGCTTTGCCAGAATAAAATAACTAATCAGATTAAGTGCATCTTATGCACTCAGCGCATTAATATATCTTCTCAATATGACAGCTTTTCTTAATTTACTGTGTCATCTGTGCTGATCTTTAAAAGACACTGTCATAAAGTAACTAAGGCATCTGTGGTTTTGGCAGTTATCCATGTAGGTCTAATTTTAATTACGAGCTTATTTACTGAGGGGATTCCTGTTTATAAATGGCTCAAAAGCTGTGCAAGCATGGATCATATTAATGATTACATCAGAAAGTCACTTTCTGTTTCTCTTTGCCACCCTTTTAACAATGAAGTTCATAATAATAATCTAACTGTAAAGGTTTTGAAGCAACTTGCAAGAAAAATGGCATAAATACGCTCAAGAACAACAGTGGTAATGTGACAACTTTAAAAGCAGTGGAACTTGCATAAAAAATACCAGTAAAAAGGTGTTGAATCAAGTGACACTTTTTACCCAATAAAGGTAGGTCATATTGTTGCAGGGCTGTTGATTTGGGCAGCTATAACCTCCTGTGTTGCAGTGGTGCTGAAGAAGCCTCTGACTGAACACAGTGTTTTTCAAACACTGTTGTTTAATGTTGTGTAGAGGGTGTGTGGTGATTCATTATGTTTAGCAACTTGCGCATAATCTTCAGTTCACAATCAGCCCTTGTTGCACCTTAGTAGTCTCTAGCTCACTAGATCACTTTGTCCACTCTCTCTGAGTCTGATGCTCCTGCACCACCAGATGGCTGCAGAGAAAACTACTCTATCCACCGCAGACTTTAAATAGATAACATCTCGCTGTGAACTTTAACTGCAACAACTGGTAGTAGAACAAAACAGCCAATTGTGTTTGTTTACATTTTCAACTGAAAGAATTCCAGCTGGGTAGTTGAAGCTTATCTGTGCTCTTGTTTCATTTAGCTCTGTATCAGTCCATCTTACCATTACAGGCTTTACCATCTGGTCCCACTCTGAAGCCTTCTGGACACTTGCAGTAGTAGCTGCCAATTGTGTTGCAGCAATACCCCTCACAGCCACCGTCATCCACCTCGCATTCATTAACATCTGAAAGGAAAGAATTAAATGTCAAAGTTTACCAATCTAACTCTCAGCCCACAGAGTTTTAAAGAATATGCTCTTGTACTGCAGCTTTTTATCTACCTTGGTTTGTAAAGTGAATTGGCAATATGTTTCTTATTCATCTATTCACTACGCTTACACAACAAAAGCAGCCCAGGTCCCACTGGTGGTGGACTTGGGGTTTAGATGGAAGAGGTGGGGATGAGAACTTAGCTATTGTTTTCTTCTCTCCCAACACCTCTACTAGTGGATCCAAGGGACATATCAGAACAGAGTTGCTCAGTACTGGAATGCCTCAGTATAGCAACAGATGCAAGCTGACGTCAGATCGAGCAACATCTATTACTGACCAATACATACGTCCGATTTTACCTCTTTCAAGTCTAACAAAGGCTGACTGTTAAGTTTTACCAATCACTCATTCACAGAATTACACATATACACCATGTCTGTAGCCCTTCCCATAAGCTGCCACGGGGTCTGTTTTGATCAATGAAATCATGTGTCACACACATACTTTTAAGTTTTCTCAAGAAAACAAACTTCATTATGACGAGAAAACGGTCCTCGTTATCTCGAGACAACGAGAAAAATAAGTCGTTATCTTGAGATAACAATTAAAAAAAGGATTATAGTCGATTACGGCCGCTCATGGCTTCCATACAATGTAATCTTTTGTGAATAAAGTATTGCATCAGGTGTCTAAAACCCATCATTTTAGATTTCTCCTGATCTAGGTTAAACTGCTGTACTTTTAGTCCATCTGGCAGAAGCATAGCCAAGCTTTTAATTCATGATGACAGAGTTGTATGGTAGAAAGTGTAAAAAGGAGACGATGACAGTGAAATGTACCCCCTGTCAAAGTAAGACCGAGGTTGAAAGAAAAACTTATTTTTGCATTTTGTCCCCATCTGTTAAAAGATACAGTGTGATCCCTTCCTGTACATTGAGCAATAGCTTGTTTACTTTTTATATCACAATATTTCAGAAGAACAAGTTGGAGATCCAATTTGTAAAAGTAAAAAGAACATAAAAATGAAAAACATACTTTTTCAAAAAAGAAAAAAAAACTGCATGATGTTAGGCAGCTTGTTTGAGTAGACTAAAAATTTTGCAAACCTCTCCACCTATGTAATTATGGTTTATCAGACTACAGATGCTTTGGGAAATCCAACAACAACTGCCCATGGCTCTTTTTTGACAAACAAGGAAGTGCATCTGATCATTACCAGCTGGTAATTAGGGGTTTTAACATTTGATGGTAAAATACCAGCTGTGTAATGTCTTAATCCCAAAACCCCCTGGTGTTTAAGTATTTAAACACTGATCTAAAGCACGTTATTAAAAAAAATCTGTTTTAGATTTTTAACATGCTAAATAAGTAGACTTGGCAGTATTCCCATGTTAGTAAAGGAGGAGGAAGACATCAATGAATAAACTCCGCCAGACAAAATGTGAAAACAAGTTTCTATATTTAGATAAAATGGTTAATTAGGTCTCTGTCTCCAAACTTGTGATTAAACATGCACAACAAAAGAAAAAAAAATTCTAAATAATTAGAGTATATAAATAAGTTTTTTGACTTTATGAACAGCAACAATGCATGTGGGAAAAATAATAAAGCTTAATAAACATTCATTTTAATTTGGCTAGCTGATTTAAGGGAATGCAAAGCATATAAGATAACCAGCAAAACCACATGGTTTTCCATATAGAAATAGAAAGATGCTTAATGATTGCATGTATGTAAATGAGAAAAAAATCTGTACCTATGGATAAACTTTGAGTAAAGACGTATAATTCTGCAGGACCTCAGAAACTAAGGATGGGTCGCCATATTTCTTGTTCAGGCCACACCCACACTTAGATTCTAAGGGCATACAGATTTATCAGGGTCATTTTTGAGAAACATTTTGAGAAACTCTCAAAAGAAATGGGGTGGCATGGCTCAGCAAGGTTGAGCGGTTGTCTTGTAACCTGAGGGTTGCCGGTTCAATCGTTAGGTAAAACGAGTTCATGTTGACATGTTGAGGTGTCCTTGGGCAAGACACCAAACCCCTAAGTGCTTCTGATGGGTTACGGGTAAATGTGATGTATTCTGTAAAGTGCTATATAAATACAGACTATTTAGTGCTGATAACATTTAATAAGCATAGTTTCCCTTAGTGTTTCCCCAATATACCACAAGTAACTGGAAGGGAACACCCCTTGCTTCATTTTTTTCATTGGCTCTTCCTGGCCTCCTGCACTGTGCTGCCCCACCTTGGCCTTTCCTTACATAGTAGTCCAGCATTTAGCACATTCCCTTCACCGGGGGGGATTTAAAAACTTTCTGTCTAACCTTTAAACACACACACACACACGTACACACATGCCCAAAGCTGCCCACAAAGCACTGCTCTGCACTTCTCATCAGCTCACAGGGAAGTGATCAGACTGTTAACCTCAGGGCCCTTCCCCCCTCACACCCTCCCACTTTGATCCCAGAGCTCTACAAGCTTAACAAGCTCTCCATTTCAGGTCAGGGTCATTTACCACCATCCTCAAAATGCCAGGCGGAGCAAGAATTTTGACTTTATTTTTCTTTAGGTGTATTGAGGCAAAGAACTATTTAAAGTCCTGATATCATCCCACCTTACTTATCCTAATTTAACATAAACAAAGGCACAAATTCTTTATGATTTCTACATTTTCATATGATGATGTCACAATTAATTATATTCAAAAGCATTGAAAAATATTTAGTTGATATGACGTATCATTATTTAAAACTGCAGTATGAGGAAAATCATAATTAGTTTTTTTTTAATAAGAAAGGGTGCTGTGCTGTAAAACTGATAAAAACAAACAAAAAAAAACCACGTAATTTGTACAAAAAGTAGTGCGAGGGAGATGAAGAATGAAAAAAAAAAATGTCTTTAAACTATCCAGAATTTAAGGACCATCATACATTTGCCATGATGACATAGAAACAAAAGTTCTTGTTAATACATTTTAAAATGTGATTTAAAAACAAAAAAAGTAAGAAAGAAGAAAGAAAGACCCGAGAGATTTGAGACTAGACATGCCACATTATTAATATCATTAAAATTATTATTTTAATATGTCTTAAGCTATTAATAAATTTATTCATTAATTTACTTATTGTGGGAGGAAGCCAGAGAACCTACACTTGCAAGAGTGAAACATGCAATCTCCACACAGAAAGACCCCAACCGAGCGGCTGGTTAGCTCAGTTGGCAGAGCATGTGGAGACCAGGATTCAAATCCCTCAGGGGACAAAACTTCCAGTTGCGTCCTTAGGCAAGACCTTTAACGCTACTGCCTTACCATTGTAAGTTGCTTTGGATAAAAGTATCAGCTAAATGACTGTAATGTAATGTAAAGAGATTCCAATCACGAGATTTAAACCAACTGATATTCCGTTGGGGGCTGCTTGGTGGTGCAGTGGTTAGCACTTTCACCTCACAGCAACAATGCTAACCACCATGCAGCCTTAGCAGAGCAATTTAGTAATGGCTTTGATAGACAATGCTCTAAATATGGGGACTTAATATGTATTTGTGGGTTAAAATGTGGTGAATGATGACAAGAAACTCTGCTCTCTTAAATGTGCTTCATTCACTTGTAATCCAATCATATAAAGCTTCTAAACAAATGGTTTATAAGGATGGCGTCCAATCAATTCAGTATCTGACCAAGTTTGAAATATCTTTGGAGTCTCAGTCTCATTGAAATTGATCTATGAGAATATGTCATCACTTCACTATTTCTTGCATTATTTGACATTTCTATGTTATTTGTTATTATAATATGCATGCACGCATTCATCAGTTATGGTCAAAATGCACTCTGTGAGATCTCAGTGACCTTTGACCACCAAAATTACATGTGATGAATTGTGTTGGTGAATTTAAACCTTAAAAAGTAGTTGGTCATACTACATTTTATCCTCCACAAAATGTCAAAACATTTCTTAAAAGTCTTATTGTACAGTAATTTTGCTGTCATTTTTCTCCACAATATTAAGTTTATAACTCAGAGCTCTGGAATTGAGTTTCTGTTATCCATCTATCCATCCATTTTCTGCCGCTTATCCAGAGTCAGGTCACGGGGGCAGCTGCCTAAGCAGGGAAACCCAGACTTCCCTCTCCCCGGCCACATTCACCAGCTCAATCTTGTTCTTTTGGTCACTACCGACAGCTTGTGACTATAGGTGAGGGTAGGAACGTAGATCGACCGGTAAATCAAGAGATTTGCCCTTTGACTCAGCTCCATCTTCACCACGACAGACCGATGCAGCGTCCGCATCACTGCAGACGCGGCACCGATCCGCCTGTCGATCTCCCGCTCCATCCTTACCTTACTCGTGAACAAGACCCTGAGATACGTGAACTCCTCCACTTGAGGCAGGACCTTATTGCAGACCTAGAGAGAGCACGCCACCCTTTTCCGGCTGAGGACCATGGTTTCTGTTATTTTTAATTTAATTTAACATAATAGAAAAATGATCATAAGAGGTTCCAGATCACTTTATACAATATAAAACAGAAACTTACAGAGATGGTCTGGAGTTGCTTTTCTTTAGAAAACCCACAGGATCCAAAACCAATGAGATTAAATGAGACCCACACAAGGTTGAAGATTTTCATCTGTAGAACCTTGACTTGGCATCTGCAAGGTATTACACTTGGCACATGCTGGCATTAAGATATTTCTTTCTGCCTGAGTTTAGTTGTGCATTTTAAATACACTACAACTATCACACATGAATGTACACATGCACGCATCCACACAAGTCTCCACAGATCTGTCCAATATTGCAAATGAACCTTTGATCATCCAAAATAAATGGTTTAAAATGACAAAATAGGCATTATCAAAACATGTTTGACTCCACCCCAGGCATAACTTAATTATTGCATTCTTTTAACAAAAGCACATTGACTGCCGGGGCTGTGTAAAGCTTCAGAACACCACATGGTAATAGTGCAAAAATCTGAAATAAATCAGGATTGTTTAGGTATGTTAGCAGCTGGTAGGTTATCTACAATGTTATCTGTGATTCTTCTAAACTTAGACATAGAACTTAGTTTAGCTTCATGGTCACAAGACACTCAAACAACTGAGGGATCTTCCTGGATGTCCATCTGAAATGACTTCCTTGTGTGGCCTCCGAGCCTCATCCCTACAAATATAGATTTTCATCCTTAGCCCACTCATATACTAACAGGATTAATTACATGTAAGGCTTCCCTTACAGTCATCACATTTAAAAATTCTGCAAATATATTGGTATGTTTCTTACTGTAAAGTCTGTTGATTTTCTCTCTATAACACCCTAAAGGTTTTTGGCACAGTTTAGCTCAATTAGTTGAGCAGCTACCCCATGCAAAGAGGCGACAGTTCCTTGGTGCAGCTGGTGCAGTCCCGACCTGGTGACCTTTGCTGTAGATCATTCCTCGCTCTCTCTGACCCCCTCCAGCTTCTGTTAAATAAAGGCAACTGAAGCCAAAAAAACAAAAAACAAATCTAAAAGAAGAATAAACAAATAGCCTCTGACAGTATGAAGCCAAACAAATTACATAGGGGATTTCTCATCTTGAACACAAAGAAGAAGCCTATTTATTACTCTAGAAAAACTACCTTAAGCATTGGTAAACACCTGGAGACTCTGGCTCTTAATATTACCGACCAAGTTCGCAACCTTGGAGTGTTGATAGACTCAGATCGGACTTTCAGCCGCCACATCAAAGCTGTCACTAAGAAGCTTTTTACCAGCTCAAAAACATCAACAGAATTAAAAGTTTAGTGTCCCACAAAGACCAAGAGAAACTCATCCATGCATTCATCTCCAGTAGACTTGATTACTGTAACAGTCTTTGAACAGGGCTTCCTAAAAAGAGCATTAAACATCCACAGCTCATCCAAAACACTGCTGCTAGAGTTTTAACCAGGACTAAGAGATCTGAACACATCACACCAGTTTGGAAATCTTTACACTGGCTTTCAGTTAGTCACAGAAAAGATTTTAAAACCCTTCTGATTATTTTAAAATCCCGAAACGGTTTAGCCCAGAGAATACATCTGTGATATGTTCATAAACATAAACCTAGCAGAGCTCTTAGATCCAAAGATTCTGGTCAACTACCAGACTAAACCAGACTAAACATGGAGAAGCAGCATTTAGCTGTTATGCTGCAAACAAGTGGAACAAACTGCCACTGGAGATTAGACTTTCACCAAATGTAGACATTTTTAAATCCAGGTTAAAAACATTTCTTTTCTCGTGTGCCTATGCATGAATTCTGCACGGTAACCTTTTAACTTCTCTTTTTAATCTCGTTTTAATCTCTGTGTTTCCTCTGACAAAAATCAGCTTCTCTTGTCGAGATAATATTGAGTTCAGATGTTTTCATTAACCAGTGTGGAACTGAAGATGGAAGTCTTTTGTTCTAGTGAGGGGCAGATGGAGTATTTCTCCTGCTCGGGTGTTACACCGTGACACACGTGTTCAGCTGAGCAAGCTGAATCTACCATCATTGAAGAAATTTCTGAGTCGTATCATAGCTTTAAATTGATCCAATTTTCTTTGTAGGTTTCTTAACATAAACACGTTATCTGAAATCGGAACTTTAAGAATATTTAGAGCAACTCCACTGAACAAAATGCTTTCATCAGGACATTTAAAAAGTTGATCTTTTTGTCTGTCCTGTCGGTTTTTAATGTTTTATTTATTTGTTTCTATCACAGCATTTCTGGCTCTCAATCTGGGGAAACACTCTATTGTTATGATACTTCAGAAATGAATGTAGACGTGTCAGATCAGATTGTTAAAGTTATCTGATTACTCCCTGATAATTTTTTGAGTTTGATGTCAAGTAATGTCCTCAGTGTTTTATATAAAAAAAAATCATAACAATAAAAAAAACTGTTATCTAAGAATGTCTTTATTATTCAAGAAAAATAGGTGGTGTTACATAATTAGCTGTAAATTAATCGATATTTAATCAATTCTGATTAAATCAAAATCAAATTGATTCAGGAAATTAGTGACGACACCCAGCACAGCCTACTCAGCACAAAATGGAAATTGCTGGTTTCCTGTTGGTTTATGGATGAGAGTGATAACTGTTTCTCATCAGGTAACAGAGAGAACAGGCAGCTATGAATGCTCTTGTGTGCTAGCCTGACTCCTGCGTATCTCATCAGCTGTTACTGACATTTCTGTTCTCCTCAGTGCATAGCCTCCACTTTCCAATTTCTCCAAGGACCAACATTCTTACTCCCCCTCAAAAGCTATTTGAAGTACATGGTCATTAAATAAATCAACAAACCTTCAGCCATGTGTCTTTCTCCTTATGGTAAAAACATTAGAAGATTTGAGTCCAGATCAATAACTGAATCAGCAGCTGCATGCTGTATCTCTCTGACTCTCTCTATAGTGAATGTGAAGGGCTTAGATATGTAACCTTAGCTGTCATAGACTCTAAAGCCATATATTGATTTTTTGATCCTTCCTAACCAGATGAAATTTGAATCTGGAGCAGGAATTATTTTTATTCCTCACTTTCTCCAAGTCTTTATTCCCACATTTCTACAGTAACAAATGAACACAGCAAAGGAATGTTGTTTCCAAGGAACTAATTTTCCAAACGTTTCTACATTATTGAAAATAACTCATTACCAAAAAGTTGGAGACATATTTGAGATTTTAACATCTGCTCTAAAAATAAGCCAAAAGTTGATAAATGAAAGCTGTCAAGCTTTGCAAACACTCAGGCAACAGGAAATATACTTCAACTGTTCTGGACATCAGACAGCAGTGGCACCACTTAATAAACCTGTAAAATAACTGCTGTTTGCCAAGAATCTGTACCATCTGCATCCTGATGATTTAATGGGTTTTCTCATAATTCCTATTTCCTTAGCTGCATAAAATCGTTATTCTAATGTGCAAACTGCAACTTTAAAAAGGGCATTTTGGCAAAGAAATATCTTATAAAGTCCTATAGGGAAAACAAAGCCCTTGCGAACCAGACCAATGCCTAGCTGAGGAGCTTTAAGGAATAATAAGGAATATCTTAGAAGCTTCGGGAATCTTCTCAGCAGCAAATAAAGATGTGACAAAAGTAGTATTGTTTTCCAGGTTTGACAAGCCTGAAAAAAATACAATCAATTATGGCTCCAAACATGTTGGAAGAATGGCATATGTCATGAGACCCTCATTCGTACACACAGTAACAGAGGGAAACAGCACAGAGCTTGTATTAGATGATGCAGAGCCAGATTGGGAGCGTTTCATTATTTGTTTGATATTCATATGACATGAGGCAACAAATATTGTGGAAAGGCTTCCTGTCTTTCTTCTAACTGAAGAAAGAGTTTCAATAATCATTATTCTGGAACAGCTGGTTGATTCCCTCCAGCAGCTCACTAATCTCCCATTTTTCCCTTCAACACAAAATTTATGCTTTGATTTAATAAGGCTTTTAACAACCATACTGTTTATGTTAGAAATGGATGTGAAAATCTTTTTGGGACACAAATTATTCACTTGCTGTACACTTATTACTTACTTACTTACTTACTTACTTAGTTAGTAGACAGACAGACAGACAGACAGACAGACAGACAGACAGACAGACAGACAGACAGACAGACAGACAGACAGACAGA
>JBAMHW010000009.1:23229952-23240278 GCA_037177495.1 Rhadinocentrus ornatus | reverse complement strand
GAAAGAAAGAGAGAAAGAAAGAAAGAAAGAAAGAAAGAAAGAAAGAAAGAAAGAAAGAAAGAAAGAAAGAAAGAAAGTAGAAAAAAATAATATAGAATAACTATAATACCCTGAAATCCAAACAAACAAAACAACTTATGTACACCAATGAATAAGTTTATAGTTTGTAGATAAATTTAAAAAATTGACTAAATGAAACGCTTTTTTGCTGCGCCTGGTGCAAGTGACGTAACTTCCTGTTTACAGTGGCACTTCCTGTTTTAAGTTCTGACACGGAAAGAAGCAAGAAGAGAGGAGATTCTTCTCACTCTCTCATATGAATACAAAGATATGTTTGACAGTTACAGTGTCTCTAGTAGTTGCACTTAACCCGTCACAGTTGTCATTTAGGATTTGATAAATACATTATTTGTAGAAATCGCTGTGTTGATCAACAAACCAGACGGTAAGAAGCCATGCTAACGCGCTAGCTAGAAATGGCGTTAGGCTAAGTTGTTTTGTACACTTTTCCTCAATTGTTCAACAAAAACTACAGAATCGTCGAATTAACGTCAAATGCTAGTTTCCGATATAGTGATTAAATAGCGGTTAAAGGGATTTTTAGTGTTACTTTAGACGTAGTTTCTGGTTTTAGCATATTGTTAGCACTGACGCAAAACAAAATTATTTTGAATTGCATGCTCTATTCAGTAAATGGGACGATAGATGGTGTTGCCTGTCACTTTCTGTTCCTTTGAGAAATCAGAGGCCATTGTTTAATCATATGATAGTGTCACGAGCATGTTGTTTCCATTTGTAACCATCCCTGCCCCACTTATCACGAAATCCCTTAGGAGATTCTTGATCTGTGATCTGTTTGGAAGCTTAGGCAGAATGAGAAGTAGCATGTGACAAAATAAACAAAGCTTAAATTAAATCTGTTTGAGTTAAATGGCTTCTCATGTCAGCATGTTTTCATCCTCGTGTGACTTTTTGTGGCTTAAAATTAGTTCTGCTTTGTTGATTGAATTTTTTTACACAGCCAAATGAGCGGAGCAGCATTTCCCTCCCCAACAGTCGAAATGGCTGAGATGAATCGTATCCAGTATGAGCTGGAGTACACTGAGGGCATCAGCCAAAGGATGCGCATCCCGGAGATGCTTAAAGTGGCTCCACATGCCCATGAGGACCCCAGTGTTGGATCACAGGAGCTCCCCACTAGTGTTAAAATGCAAGTCCCAGAGAGACTTGTAATAGCAGGTAGGTATGTTGTTAAACACAAATTTGCACCTCAGGGTTAACCTCAGCTGATAATTTTGTCACAGTAACTGATTGATATTAAATAAACTTATTATGATTGAGCTAGAACTTTGCTCATCCTGCTGCTAAAGGCAACTGTACTATCAGCATTAGCATCATATCAGCTGCTAAATAGTGGAAGTGAAACATTGGTATGGAGAAACTGCTATAGGTCATTCAGTTTTTCTACACAAAACACTCAACATATTGTTTAATTTCAACCTCCAATTCACACCTTAATTTATCAGGAGACCCTACTGACCTCCAGTTTTCCAGACCCAGAGACTTAGACCTTATCCAGTCAACACCCCTAGAAGCTCTGTCACTTAAAACTCCACCTAGAGTCCTCACCCTCTCCGAGCGGCCCCTGGACTTCTTGGAGGAGGAGCAACGAGCGCCTCCAGATAGTGAGGAATTGGTAAGTGAAATTGTTTATCACTAAGGACACACCATTAAATCCACCTGTCAACTCGTATGTTGAATAAATCAGTTGTCATTGCTATTCCATATAGGTGCGACCTCAAGGGCGTTTGTGTCGGGAACGCTCGGCCAGTGAAAATGCAGCACTCCGTCAAAACAGTCAGCTGATCCACAATGATTCTGCGTGAGTATTGGTTTACACATACCATTATTAGCTAAGTATCAGCCCCATCTTACCTCCTATTTGGCATGTTGCTTCTTTTTTTGCACTTCATCTTTACTTTTTGTTCCCTGGCATGACATAACTGTTTTTTTGTTTTAGTTTTTCTTTTGTTTGATGACGCTTTTGTGGCTATTAATTGTGATCTGTCACATTAATCTGTCAACATCTTAATTTTTTACCTAAGAGCATCAATCCTCACCGTAACCGTCTGATTTAGTTTGATCATATCTTTATAGTCAATTATCATTTTGAGGAGTGGTGTTGATAAATTGATAATATAAACATACTTGAAGGCCACACTCTCTCAGCAACACTGGTGAGAGAAAAGTATGATGCAGACCAAAGAATTTTGATACAAAACTCAAATGATGAATATGTCTGGATTTCATTATCTTATATAATGAGGATTTATATTGCACTTTATAATTGACACTACATGTACTTTGCAGCTTTATTGGGTAGAAAAGCAGCCCATTTCTTAGACTGCTGACAAGATTACCACTTCACTGTGGCTTTAACCCATTCAGACATGATGCTTTTACCTTTTAAGCTTGATGCAACATTATTATTTCATCAACATGACACTATTATTGTTATTGTTACTTACTAATAAACCTAAAGGAAAAGTCAGTGACGTACAATAATAGCTAAAGGTTTAGCCATCCAAATCTTTATTTTATATTCAAAGTGGATGGTTTGATTTATCCAGAAAAACCTCAGGTGTTTTCTTTTTGTTTTTTTTTAAACAAAGGCTCGGGTTTGAAAGGGTTAACTGTAAAAAGAGGATCAGTCTTAATTATTCAAATAACATTTGTTTAGTGGGCTAGCTCAACTGGGTGGCAGGTTTGGTCTGCAGCTTTTGCCTTTACTTACTTTGACAGTTCTGCAATGTTTGCAGAGTCAGCCTAGGACAATGTTTTCCTTATTTCTCTCCCTTTCCTTCCTCCTTCTCTTCTTTTGCCCTTTTCCTCCCTTTCCCTTTTGAACTTGCTCCTTTCTATGGTGGGCACTGAGCAGTGCGACCTTACATCCCCCAGCCACTGTCCAGCTATGCCCCTCTCTCACCCTGGCTGAGGAACACAACCTGTACAGCACTAGTGGTGTTCTATCTTTCATCCAGTCCACTACACGTCGGGCCTACCAGCAGGTCCTGGAGGTCTTGGACGAGAGCCCACGCAGGTGACCTCCAAATCATCTCGTTATTTATTTATTTATTTATTTGCCTAAAGTAGAGAGGACAAAAAAGGCCACAAGAGATTTATCAACAAGGGTAGTATAACCTTAATCTGATATCTTTCTGAGATTTGATTAAGTTGTCGTTGATTGCTGCTCTTCAGCACCTCCGAGGGTCCACTTCTAACTTCCATTAAAATGATTAACAATATTAAGTCTAGGGGCTGCTCATTAACCATGTTAACAAGCATGTGTCATGTAAAAATGTAGTGAGTGACTAGTATGTGGAATGAAATGTCAGCTGTTTTTAGGTGGAGAAGGTGATCAAGGTTGCCCAACTTATTTGAGTTGTTGTTTGACTTAAACCTTTGGTTTTACTAAGAAGAAAGTGAATCATCCCCCCTTTAGGATATCTTTTGGTTGTAAAATCTTCAGGAAGGTCAAAGATGCTGTAGCAAAGAGAAGGATTTATGAAGTGTAGAAGAGATGATGGCATTTTTTTCTCCTTGAAGTTCAAAACCGTTGCAAAGAGTCTAGCGATGGAAAAGAGAGGCTAGGTAGAGGGTTCATAATATGGCACTGTCTAATATTTAGACAGTGCCAACATGCCAGTGATACAGAATTGTTGCTGAATTGGAAAAAGGACTCTTATAGTTTCTTTGACAACACTAAAAGTGTAGGTGTGCAAGGTGTGTGCATGTGTTCAACTCTTTCTCTAGACCTCTTTTTGCCCTGTCCCAATTCTGTTTCCCCCACCTCTTTAGCAAACCATCACTGCGAGGGGGGTCGGCTTCGAGCTCCAACCCCCTGCACGATTCCAGGTAACTTCACCTGGCAACTCATTCTCTTCCTCTCTCCTTGTCCTAATCCTTTCCTGCCTTGTGTACCCATTTCGGGTCAAAATTAGGTTAAGCTAAGTTGGAAAAGTTCTAAATTAGAATAATGAGACCACTAATGGATTGTATCTGGTCTTAAATTTGCTAGCTGAATAAAACACTGTCTTTTGATTGGTTTAATTGCGTCATTTTCAAAGCAGCTCTTTTCTAGGCTTGCGTTATCATCTTTCGAAGCCTCTCTGGACGGGACTTCTGATGACATGTCAGTGGTTGATGCAACAACACTGCGACGTCAGGTTAGTTCTTAATAAACAAACATCATTACAGAGAATTTTGGAACCTGTGTGACTGAGGGAAGAAAATCTGCTGTTTCAACAGCTCATCAAGCTGAACCGGAGACTCCAACATTTGGAAGAAGAGAACAAGGAGCGGGCAAAGCGAGAGATGATCATGTACTCCATCACGGTTGCCTTCTGGCTCATCAACACGTGGGTGTGGTTACGACGTTAGAGCTGTCCTACCACCATCATAGGAGAACCTACTATTCTTTATTCAGTGTGTCAAATATTAGCTTCTCGCTGCGTCACAACACCTCTGCACTTATGTGAGGCCTGTTGCACACAGTGGATATTTTGATTTTGTTAATTTAATACATGTACAGTTTTATTTTTTTACTCTCATTTCATCCTCTATTTTCTCATGTTTTCGCTTTTATTCCAAATCCACTTGCCCAATGCTGAATATACATTTTTGTAAATATTTGTTCATGGCACTCAGAGCTTTGGGAAGATTTACAGATATAGTTATAGCTTAGCTTCTCAAAAACAAGATGGAGCTACAATGTACAGACTTACATCTCTACAATGGAAACATGGTCAGTATTTATTGCAGAGAGTAATATGTGGTTTGGACATGTAAATGTAATAAACTTAGTAAAAGCATACCTGTGATGTGCTGTTCTGTTTTTATTGATGCAAAGTGTTATTTGAAGATGACAAGCACAATATTTTCCATTATTGTTATACACTCTATAAAATTGCATTTTTTAAAAAATATTTTCTTTTAATTATTCCCTTCTGAGTCATTTTCATATTTGTATTTTTTTCCATTAGTTGTAGAAAAAACAACTGAAAGTGTGAAGAGATTAAGTCAGAATTTTTTTTTATCCACAACACTAAAAAAAACACACATTACAGCGCCTTTGACACTAGTAACAGAAATATTTAGGAAACTACATTTCGCTAATTTCAACAGGTAAATACTTTTTTTCTAACATTAAACTTGTTATCATTTAAAACTGCCACATGACTGATCAGACAAATCTTGCCTATACAAGGGGGGGGGTCAGAAATATTAATCCAGCTCTTCTATCAGGCAGTGTTGTGGTGAAGAGGAGGTTTGATTTCTTGTGGACTTTGAATTTTGGGAAGCGGCTTCCTCATCGTCTGGATACACCAGTGAGGAAGAATAACGGGCGAGCCCTGCTGATTTGTCATCACTCATTACAAACAATGGCTTGTTATCTGGTCCAAAGCTGGACATGCCATCCCTCTGATTCTGGGTTGCTTCGTCTTCATCACTGCCTCCTGATATTACTTCTATTTTTGGTTTCAAAACCTGCTGGGAAAAGAGTTCAGAGAAATCTCCTGCATCTGCATCCTCTAAATCAGGCAGGTCATCGATACGCAGTGATTGACTTAAGGGAAGGTGGATGGTTTCCAGCTCTTCATACTCCAGCTCAGTAACCAGTGGTCCAGGGCCATGTGGTGGGACAAACTTGCCTTCTTTTGATAGAGGAGCCCCATCCACTAGTGGATGTTTACTTTCAGGCTGCTCTCTCTTTGCTTCATTCTTTAGGAACTGGTTTTGTTCCTTTCCTTCTTCCTCATCTGTCTCTAGCATCTGTCCTACAGGACTTTCTTGCTCTTGAGCCCAGTTCTCTGGATTCATGCCTTCTTTCGCTTCTCCGATAGACTTATTCTGTAATTGATCATGACCTTTCTTGTACTGCTCACTCTGTATCCCATGACCCAATTGCTCTGGTTCTACATCTTCACCATCTGTTTCATGTCCTTGTTTTGACTGACACTGCAAGAACTCTTCATGGGCATCCAGGCTGTCCAGCACAAAAGCCTGGACCCTCTCTCCTAAAGAAGAACTAGGTAAAATCGGGTTGTTGCATTCCTCACAAGGAGTCTCTGGAGTGTCGAGGGCCTCAGTTTCCCCTGAAATGAAGTAATTGCACTGTTGAAACTTACTTGCATTCTTAGTATGCGCATCAGTGTAGTAAAACCTGAACACTGCTCACCTTTTATTTGTAACTCTCGAAGACGTCGTCTCTCCAAACCCTTTTTTCGAATTATTGCCATTCCGTCAATGTTGTCCTGGATTTTCCTCTTCTCCCTTGTTTCCCATTGCTCTCTTTCCTTCCGCTCCCCTTCCACCCCTCTCACTGCCCAAGCCTCCGCACACGCCCGTTCTTTGGGAAACACGGGGCGATCATCAAGGAAGGTGATCTGCTTGAGACGTACAATCATGGTTTTTCTGTAGTTTGTAATTTTTTTCACCACCTCATTTCCCATCAGGTTCAGTACTCGCAGATCAGGGATGGCCTCAAGCACAGTCAGGATCTCAGGGTCATTTAACAGGTTATGAGACAAGTCTAACACACTAATGGCCAAACATTTACTTAAATGTTCAATGTCACCGACAGTCTCCAGCTTGTTATGGGCTATCATCAGAGTACTTAATTCAGGAAGGCAAGAGATATTCTTAATAATTTGAATATAGTTATTGGAGACGTTTAGGCTACACAGCTTTTTCAGAGGT
The DNA here is from genome assembly GCA_037177495.1 of Rhadinocentrus ornatus. NCBI lineage: Eukaryota > Metazoa > Chordata > Actinopteri > Atheriniformes > Melanotaeniidae > Rhadinocentrus > Rhadinocentrus ornatus. Next base: position 23,233,519 of record JBAMHW010000009.1, on the reverse strand, counting down.
TCTAGGTTTTCCAGCTTGTATATGAGGTTCTCCTGGAGGAACAAGCAGCGTAGATCAGTCTGGGCATCCAGGTTCTCAATGCGTCGAAGCCCATTGCTTTGGAGCCAGAGACACTTCAGCCCTGTATACTCCTCCAGGTTCTCAATGGTGGAGAAACCTTGTAAATGCAGATAAAGCGTTTCATTCAGGGAAGGTGTGAAATACAGTTTGTGCTTCTTACAGTGGTCTTTGAGGAACTTCTTGGTCAATCGTGGACCTGTGTATTTTCCCCTTTCTTCTTGTAACGGGCTTTGCGGTTCCAATTTTTCTTGTGCTTCGTTCTTCGTAGCGACACCCGATCTGTTTCTGACAGGAGGCTCTCTGGCATCCCCACCTTCCCTTTGAGTTGCTGTCGCCGCTTTATCTCCCATCGTTTCTTGTAATCCAACAGCGGACTTTACCCCCGAAAGACTTTTAAATGATCACACAAAATAAACTCAAGTAACTGGAAAAAAATATGCAATATCGTGTAATAAAGTTTTTCAGTCGTCTAAGTGTAGAGATATCACTCGTCTATCCACTTTGTTTGTCAACGTCAGTTACCGTTTATATCTGTTTCCATAGTTACACCCGGTCAGTTAATTACAACCGGATATAGTTTGTTGTTTCTTCTCGGACTGTTTTAACGATTGCACTTTGCTGTCAGTGGAAATATGGCGGCGGGCTACATATTAAATCGGAGCATGCTAGCATTAGGAATTCACTGCCAGCGTTTTAGCAGTAGTATTTCACTAACGCAGGTCAGAGGGAAAAAACGATGGATGAAAGCATACATGTATCTCATGGCAAAGAAGTTAAAGCTTGAAGGACCTCCACCACCCAAACCACGGTAACGTTAGCCAGTTCACCAGCTTTAGAGAGCATCTCAAGGCCACTTCTCTCTTTGATATTTAAGTCAGAGTGTAATTATTTATAAACAGCCACAGAAGAGAATTGTTAAAGATAATAGGAGATTTTTACGTTTTCGGTTAGACATGTTTAACATCGTGCGTGTTAATTGTTGAATTTTTTAAACTATGAAAATAGTTTTAAAATTAGACCAGGGGCTTATCTAACTGTCATTGTTACTCCATTCTGGGGGTGGCAAAAATGTATGCTTCTCATTAATTTTCATGTTTGTTTTGGTATTTGTAATAATGTTAACATATGAACCATACTGTGTTATCAGCAATTCTCCTCAATAATCTTTTCTCTACAGAAAATACAGCGAGGAAAGCTCGTTTTACATCTGACATTTTGGATGAGTAGACAGTTTGAAATTAATTGGTTCACACCAGAAATTTGCAGGTTCATTTGTGGTTCATCCAAGACTCTCTGTATGAGTTTTAACACAATATACTACACATAAAGGCTTTTATCATAAAATCAAAGCACCAATGAGTAGTAAATATTGTTTTCCTCAATATGGATTTCCCACATTATACTCTGTCTGCAGATAAAGTCTAAGAGTTGCTTCATGTTTGACTGTCTTCCAGGTGGCAACAGCCAAACTGGCATTACCATGCTGAAGTTCAGGCTTTCAGTTCCCGCCTTCATGAAAACTTCTCCCTGGAGCTTCTGAAAACAGCCTTTATCAATCCATGTTACCTGCAGGTGGAGCAGGAGAGGAGGAAGGAGCTGGGTGTGGACTTGGAGACCACAGCTCTTCTTCTTAAGGATAATATTCAACTGAGTAAAAAGGGATCAGATTTCACCAAAAGCTTCCTGACCGAATGGTGTAGGGCAAGCTTCCCGAGCCTGCCAGACGAAGGGGTGGAGAGTATTGTGGGACATCTCAACAGTTCCACAGTTGTGGCTTACGTAGCAAGAAATCTTGGCGTTGAAGACCTAACCATGAGTGCGGAATTCCCTGTTCCAGATGATGTGCTCTATTCTACATTCATGGCCGTGACTGGAGCTCTGCAGGAAAGCAGCGGTGTAGAGCAAGCTGGATTATTTCTCAGGGTAAGAGTCTTGCTGCACAGAATCATGGGAATTTATGCGTTCTTTTTAAAAGAATTACGTTGTGTTCATCCTTAATCACAGCAGTTTTACTTCACTTACACCCTCTCTGCTTCTCTGTTTCGCTCTCTAGGATTATCTGGTAAGTCAGCTGATTGATAAAGACCTATTTGATATATGGACAGTGGTCAACCCCATGGGGCTACTGGTGGAGGAGCTTACTAAGCAGAACATGCCTCTACCAGAACCTCGTCTCATCAGGTCTGCAGGAGCAAGTACTGTCCTTCCACTCTACTTTGTTGGCTTGTACAGGTAAGTGTGTTATACCCAAAAAATTGTAAATGAAGGTGTTTAGTATAAGAAACACTACCAACATTTATACTTGAGTTTTTTTCTTCAATGCAGGTAATTTATAATTGACTTGATAAATGTCCTATATTTCATTTACATAATGTACTTAAATTTCTATTTGTTCATCTCTGTATTTTTTCAGTGACAAGAAGCTTCTGGCTCAGGGTCCAGGAGAGACACTCGTCGGAGCAGAGGAAGAAGCAGCACGTGTGGCCCTCCGCAAACTTTATGGCTACACAGAGAACCGCAAACCCTTTGACTTCTCTCCACAAAAGCAGCAACTGCAGCCATTACTTCAGTCAGCCAACAGCAATTACACTGCAACATAAAATGAAATGAAAGGGGTGCAGTTGGACAGGAATCTCATTTACAGACTCCTTGCAGTTTAAAATTGAACTTAAGGCTAGTTGTGGACTCACCAGAATAGATTCTGTGGGGATTTTAACTGTTAATACCTGCAGACAAAGAAGAGCTGGAGAGTTTTCAAGTCTAAATAAGAAGTGTGACAGAGTTATAAGATCCTGTTCTTTATTTGATTAAACTGCCCAAAGATTTCTGAGTACATGTTTAATTGTAAAGTTCACTGATCACGAACTTTATCTTGACCTATCAGCTGGTGGTTCAACAGTCCATTTTCAAAAAATAGCTCTGACATCTGGCTATCCCCCTGTAAATAATGCAGTTTCCATTTGGTTTACTTTGTACTCTGTATTATGAATCGTGTATAATATAAATAAAACCCAAAACCTATTATGTGTACATTGTGTGTGTGTATGTGTATGTGTGTGTATATATATATATATATATATATATATATATATAAAATTCCAACCCTGATACTGTGCATGCTTATCTGATAAATTATTCAGCAAGTTACCTTTGTCATTTTCACATTTTTTAGGTCTTCAAATATCTAATGACATTTATACTTCATATACACAGAACATGGTTTAGTGATAAATCTCCAGATCTGCTTACTGTTACCTAGACAACATGCCTTTTTCCAGGTGAATTTAGTAATTTGGACATCATCTGGAATATTGATGTGAATTTCTCAGGTCTTTCCAAACTGTCCACTTTCCAACAGTCTACTTCCACTCCACTTATTATCCTAAATTAGAAGCACCTGTTTGAGGTCGATAGCTGCATAAAGACACCGGAGACAAAATTGTAGACCTTCACAAGGCTGGAAAGGGCTACGGGGCAATTGCCAAGCAGCTTGGTGAAAAAAGATCC
>JBAMHW010000009.1:23200916-23214993 GCA_037177495.1 Rhadinocentrus ornatus | reverse complement strand
AGTCAGTCCAGATATCCACAGCGCCGTCCTTGTTGGCAGATATGAGGTAATTAGGGTAAAGGCAGCGCCACAACACACATACGTCAAGGGGATTTGTCTATAGCTCCTTGTACCACAGCGGATGACGGCTCATCAGCGTTTGCAACAGCATCGCAATACTTCCTTAAAATATGCAAATGGGTACTACGACTTATTGCAGTTTATACAGTTGTTATGTATATTTCAAAGGCTAGTTTTGCGATGAAGATACATTTTCGATATATTGTGCAGCCCTACTCTGTTCCGTCGGTGCAAGTTAAGGAAGTGTTTAGCTCCCTTCCTTTTTCTGCTCTTCTCCCTTTCTGTTTTTCTGTCAGTATGTCATTTCTCGTCATGATGCTGTCTTCCTGTCCTCGGTTACACACACCAGCAGCCAGTCACTGTGCAGCTAATTAAATGGCCCCATCCACAGAGGTTGACTCTGGAGTATGTCCATTTGAGGTTCCCATTTATAGTGTCCTCAAATTAAATTGACCCTAGTCTCCATTTCTTCACCTGCAGACGAGGACTGAATCCACCCCATAGAGTCAAGTCAATCTCCATGACAACCTTTACGCAACAGGAAATCGAGTTTCTACAGAAACACGGCAATGAGGTAAGTAATGTTCTATTTTGTCATTTAACATGTTTATTAATTACACGTTAGGTCAACTTCCAGCTGCTCTGGCTGGTTTGTGTTGCTTACAAACTTACAAGCATTTTGGGAAATTACAGAATTTTTATAAATGCGAATAAATGAAGAAATATTCCATTGCATCCTTTATTCTGTCTTATCTATAATTAGACCTGGGTGATAAAGTGACCTCAAAAGTTAGATTCAAATGAAGTTTTTGTCATTATTGGTGATAAGCAATATCGCATCCTTCAGCACAAACATGCAACAGTGTGAGCCAGTGAATAAAAAAATAAAGAAAAAGTTAGCAAACTGATACAGAAAGCAAAGCTCAGTGCTGGAGACTGTTATTGTGCACTTTGAGCTGACCTGCAAGGAAAAGTTGCTCAACATAATGGACAACACTACACATCTCCTAAACACAAAGATAAATCCGCTGATTTTTTTTTTTTTTTTTCCCTTTTTGTCTATTTTTATCAGGACAATTAAAGTATCTGAAATGATTAGTTCAAGTCTCAGTTTATGAGTGGAAAATATGGCTGGTAAGGTTGAGATCATTCTTAAATCCCTATTTTGGTTTACATCTCAGTTAATTTTTATTTATCTACATGGTTGTTTCAACACCCACCACTAATGTCAGAGAAACAAATCTTTAAAATTGTGTTTCATGCTGTGGTGTGCTTATTTTTGATCATTGCAAACATGAAACAATTGAGAGTCAATTGGCCTTAATATTTCACTACAAGAACAGACGTGGATTTTTTTTTAAGGCACATATTATATGACTGATTTAATTTTTATATTTTTCAGCTGTATGCTAATAAAGTATATGAATGTAAATGTGAGTACTTAGCAGTCTTTGTTAAAAAGTGTGATTTAAGCTCTTACCTATCCATCCTAATCTGATAGAGTAGGGCCGTTTATTTGTATTGCACAGAGAAACCAAAGTCCATCAGGTCCATCGTCACGCAAGACACATTTTTGGTAAACGGAGTATGAAATGGAACAATGCCACCCGGCAAGCACAACCTATTAAAAGCTGTTGGCCGACCAGGCAGACAATCACGAGACTCAAGGTTGGAGCTGATGCACATACCCTCCAAGGCTGCTGAATAAATATTACAACCTCACGCTGAATGTTTTTTTTCTCTCCTTGGAGAGTTTTTGGATACAGAAATAAGTGAAACAGGAGGCAGCACATATTTTAAAATCCAAACCAAAAATATGACTTGAATGTGTTTGAAATGTTCGTGTGTGTGCCTTAAGATTACTTAAAGAAAAGGAAAACATAAGATCCATTCTGACTAAATGCAGATTTCCATACTGAGTGAGCATTTACACCAGTAGCCTGATCTACAACATTAGTCAGTTGCTAGGGAATGCTTTCTAAAACCACGTGAAAGATAAGAGGGTTTTTTTTTCTCCAGGCAGCCATTCCCAACTTTTCTCTCCAAACTTGGGAGCACAGGATCACATTATGTTTAAATATTTGCACTAAAAATGGTACACCATGGCTTTTTCTGCTCGTGGTTACAACTGAAATGATAGATTGATTCATTTAGTTATATATGTATGCATGTCATCATTTATTTTGCCAGGACAGTATAATAACAAATAAAAGGCTGGCAAAGCCCTGTGTAGTTGGGTGTGTGAAAGATATTTAACTAAACAGCACTTTATATGTTTCAGGTGTGTAAACACATCTGGCTTAGTCTTTTTGATGACAGAACCTCATCGGTACCAGACTTCAGAGAACCACAGAAAGTCAAGGAGTTCCTTCAAGAGAAATATGAAAAGAAGAGATGGTAAGTCTCTCCTTAGAGCTATGAACTTAAAACTGTACACTTAGAAGCTAAACAGTTGAAAGTTGTAATAGGGCTGAGCGATTAATCGAATTTTAATCACAATTAGGATTTGGGTTTTCAACTATAATAAAAAATGAAATGGTCAGATTATTTTGCTCCTTTTGCAGTTTACTTTTGTGCTGTTTTCAGTTGCAAATCGAGCGCCACTGGCATTGCAGCGCTGCTCTCTGCTGCAGACTCCTCCCACAGTCCCAGCCGCTTTGGTTTAATTCAACTCCAGTTGCAAACACATCTCAAGTTATGGGCTGCACACACGGGAGGCAAAGTCGCTCCTTCTCTATTAATTTTCTATGGAACTTGTTCGATGAGGCGGAATTCGCTGCCGTCCTCCAGCCAAGTGACAGGCGACATTCGTGCATGTAAAATGTTGCGCTTGTCCATGTAGACGTGCACACGGGGGCTTATGACGCGACACAAGAAAAAAGCAGCCGTCTCGTCATTATTTTAATCGCGTGTCTCTCCCTGCCCTGTATGATGAATGTCATGAGGGTGTTGTGAAGGACGTGGCTACAGTCCAATGTTACGCCACCGCTACGGACCTGTGGTCAGGCCGCACCTTAGAGCCGTATATGACGCGGATTTCAACGTAAAAACGAAATGTCTCCTGTCTCATTTATTCCAGATCACACCTGGTGGAACATAGCTGCTGCTGGTCTGAGACAAACAATAGCTACTGGGACCTGGTGGAAAGAAAGCAGTCTGTATTATCACAGACAACGCTTAACGTTGCTATTTTTCTTTCTCTAATCGTGTTAGATAATCGAGATCTCAATTTCAATCAAAATAATCCTGATCATCTTTTTCCCCATAATCGAGCAGCCTTAAGTTGTAAGCAGGGACACAGACACATAGCTTTTTTCTGTGGCTAATTTTCTTCTCTCTGGCTCAAAGGCAGCTCATAGCATTTAGCCTCCAGCAAGCCTCTTTAAGTGCTGTGAATGTAGGTCACTACAGTCAAGCTGCTCTATGTGCATGACAAGATGACTGTAGGAAGTTGTAGGTTTAATGAAATTTAAATATGTCAGAGCTGTGGCATAGTTGCTAATATTATCATTTTTAGTGTCATGACTAATAGGCGCAGTTCCTACAAATTATACTGAAGATGTTAGATTTTCTATTTTCAAAACAGTTAATTAGTTATAACATGATGTTAATTTGTAGATTTAGGTTAGATTTATGTAGTTGGAAAAATAAGATGCATCTTTAGCACAAATGTTTTTTTATGGATATTCTAATTTTTCATTTAGAGAATGGACCTTCTTATGAAATATTTTTAGTCCCTCTGATGTTCAGTCTCTGAAGGATTCTGTTGAAAATGAGAGCAGTGAAGAAAGCAGTGCATGTCTCAACATGCCACTGTTGCTGCAGACAGGGGCCTGTTTTACATGAATATACACTTCACTGATGGTGCTTTACTTATAAATGTTTATTTTCTACAAGAATTCACTTGTTAACTTGTAAATAAATCCTCATAATCACATTTGGATCTGCATAGTTGAAACGACAGTTCCACTAATGGCATATATGTGAACTGCTTTCAAGGTATGTCCCTCCTGAACAGGCCAAAGTAGTGGCATCAGTCCATGCTTCCATCTCTGGCTCCTCGAATAGCAGCACTAGCAGCACCCCAGAAGTTAGACCACTAAAATCCCTGCTGGGGGAGTCGGCCCCAACTCTACACCTCAACAAGAACACACCACCAAATCAGGTGAGTACTTCACACACTCTTTCACCTTGAACTTCTTCATTATTTAAAGAAATCTTGGTTTACCTGTTAAAGATGGTCGAGGTTTTACAAAGACAATAGATAAGAAAATAACTTTAATCATTCAAATAATAATAATTAGATTGTTAAAGCAAGCTGCGCCATACAATCTTGTTCTTAGTTGAATTTATTGCAAAGATGAATTTGTGGATGATAGAGCCACACAACAAACATAAGAGCTAATTTTGCAAACTGACATTGTGTTTAACTTTATCAGGTGATGTCAGGCCACCTCAGTACAAACAATAATGTCTCCTAAAAAGATTCATGAGCACGAATATAGATTTGCTGTAAATGGTTATAATATCTCTTATTAAGAGATTTTACCTAAACAACATCCTCACATTTCACATGCTTGTTTCTTTTTCAATTTATTTCAGATTATACATGGTCAATAACAGCTAAATGTTTCTTGATAAGACATCTTTACAGTTAGAAATTGATTAGTGTGTGTTGATTCTGCCAGTATAATTAGATGCGGTCACAGACTCATTTCTCGTCTATAATTTGTGCCTCCTCGTTTCTTATTTCCTGTATCCTCCTGCCTTGACTTCTCTCTATTTACTTCTTCTCACATTTCCAGTAGGATGGACTAAGACACTGAGAAAAATTGGGGATATACAAATTGACAATCTTTAGGAAGCATGTGTTTGAAATGTAAATTTTTTAATAGGGTTTTATGTATTCCATAAGAACATTTAAATAAAATTAAGTTCTTATAGTCACACTTACACTGCTCAGCCATAACTTTATGACCACCTGCCTAATATTTGAGTAGGTTCCCCTTTTGCCGGACCAGTCAGGGCATGAGCAAAGAACATCTGGGGTCTTTTCCACCAAGGCAGTTTTTAGTGCTGATTGTTGCCAGTGCCAATCTTATAACCAGCTGTTTTTGTATACAAGACCTATGCAAATTGACTTTAAATATAAATGTAAAGGCAGCAGTGTGAGTTATTGTTCCTGTTTATTTTTTTATGTCACCAGTCAAATTAGCAAATGCTTCCCATAGGGTTACATAGAGCAGCATTCACAACAGCTGTTTTTAACTTACTTTCTAAACTGTGTTTGCAGCTACTTGTGTTCTAAATGTTTGTGGAAGTTTTGAATAGTACCAGCTGGCATTTATAGATCCAGCTCAAAATGACACGTTAGTCTTGTTTCCATACATGCAGATCAGCATTTGGAAGTGCTACTAGATGCTGTAAAGAGCACTCACAAACACTAGCCCTCTTCTAGTAGGGTATTTTATCAACTGAATTAGGAATATTAACTCCTCAGGCTGAAGGGAAAATGATACGCACACTGTAATTTGTGAAGATATACTATCTTCCTGATCTGTGGTCCTGTACAGAAATTTAAAACCCAGTAGTGGGAAGGTCAAATATAGATTAGAAGGCACATTAAAGTTACATAATGATGTATCTCTGTGGCTGTGGAAAATCACAGGGTGGTTCTTAGATGTTTTTAAAGCAGAACCAGCTCTGAACTGGCACTAACATCAGCTCAGAGGTTACCCAGGACTGCCTGGTGCAGTAACTCTATACACTATGGGGTGTGGTTTGGGGTCTTTTTTGATGTGCTAGCTTGTCAAAAATGACAACAAATGTGGGGAATTTTGAAGCTTGGTGAGCAACTCCACTTTTCTTTGAGACCTTTCTAAACATTTTGTGAGGGTCCTGAGGGAGCCTACTACTGTAGGGAAGTTCCATTGCCAATGTTACTGACTTTACCCATCAGTGGTTAAATGTTGTAGCTGATCAGTGTGTATGATTTTCTGACACAGTGACACCATTGGTTGGTCTTCTTTTCTACAAGCTTTTTATTCTCTTTGAATGAAGGTAGTTCCAGGAGTCAAGAGTTAAACACACGTGTGCATGCTAACCAACACTTGTATACATTTATTTTGGTTTAGTTAGCTCTATTTATTTAATCTTTTATCAATCTCTCTTCTCTTATCAGTCTCCAGTGGTGAGCCGTGGACTAACCCATCAACAGCCGTTTCATGATAAGAAGTTTGACCTCCTCAGTGACTTGGGTGGAGACATCTTTGCTGCCCCTCCCAATGTGAATGCAACAGCCAGTTCCAGTTTTGCTAACTTTGCACATTTCAACAGCCACACAAGTAAGGAACAATAACTTACTGTCTAACCTAAGAGGAAAACTAAACAGCTGTGGGCAGCTACACTATCTGATCTAAAACGTTGAAACCTTGTTGTTAATGTTAAAACGGAGGAAAGGTTGTCTACTGAGAGCAGTAAGGAAGCTGAGTCAGTGAGCAATAACTGTACTTTCAGTAGAGGAAATGTCCATGTCAAATCACAGGAAAAACCCGCTAGTATCAAATCTTAAGCTTTAGGGGACTAAATGATGATCTTTCATTCATCATTTTCAGTGTTTTCTATATTTTACATAGAATATTGTTTTTTATTACACCTCATGTGATGTAGCAGTTGAAAGATAATTACAATTTATTTTATTTAGCTGTATTTGGCTTCACTATGCTTATTTCCCATCTTTTATTATAGAGTTTCAGAGAAAGAAGGGGTTGATTTAAAAAAAAAAAATGGTGTCAACTGTTCATATTGGGACAAGTGCAAGCACCCTGTAGCTTTTCACTAAACATGATTTTTATATGAATAAGTCTGTAACTTTTGACTCATAACTAAACCCAGACATTTACTGCCTAGGACTGCCATATTGCTAAATGCTGAATTAGATATTTCCCATCATTCATCCACCCATCAATGCATTCTTTATACCTGCTTTATCCTGCTCGCTCACCTAATCACTGGTATGTTGATCTACAGACATGGATTGTTTACATATTTGACCCATAGGTATTTGGAAAGTCAGCAGATAACGCAGTGCCAGATTACAGTGGTCAGTTGTGAAAACTATTAATTTGAGCTGGGGTACACAAAGGAAGAGCCAAATCAAACTGGAAAAAAGACTTTAAGGACAGAGGCAGAAGGTCACACAAGACTGTTTTGGGAAACTTGTAACTCTGGAAACTGACTCTGCTGCCGAGTGAACATTTGCTGCAAAGAGGTAGAATAGATGACTAGATATGACAAAGAAAGCTTGTCTTCTAACGATCAACCACAACAAAAAAAACAGAAAAAATACATAATGAGGGCTGATTGCTCTGCTTGTCAAACACTACAAAAACCCTTTAACAGTAAAACATAATTTTATGTAGATAGGATATTTTGTTTGCTTCTACTTGTCCTGCTAAAGTCCACAATAAAAGAAAAGAGAAATCTATGAGACAAACAAAACAAACCAAAAGCAAAATGGTTAATCTGGTGGACTATTCTCTCCACATTGTGATAAAAAGACTTTTTTTTCTCTTTCTGACAAATGGAAAGAACTTGCTCTTGCTGCCAGGTTATTTCTTGCTCAATCACTGTTTCAACAAAGAAGTGTAGCATGCACAAGTGGCATGACCAATCAAGCCAGTATTAAAAAACCAAAAAGGGGATCCAGACTGAAAAGCACAATTATTTGTGAAGGTGTTTGCAATAAAGCTGCAGGCTGATTCATCCCTTTTAACTAACACCTCTAACACTATGTGGCAGGAATTCTAAATGTTACAGAAATGGTTGCATTAGAGCAGCCAGGCCAAACATTGCCATGCATTATTGAATAGTATCTGACACACAAAAAAATCTCCATGGTTACTAATTTGTATAGCATAAGGATATTAGTGTCATCATGGGAAATGATAGGACATTATCCTCCAAAAGCAGTGGGCCATCAGGACTTTCCCTTAATGCTGCAACTACAGTGGAATATACATATTTCTCCACATGGCAAACTTGAATAAGATGTACACTTCTAAGATTAATGATGCGGGTAGTCATAAACACACACCCTACACACCTAAACACACAGCTCTATGGTATCTCCAGGGAAAGGGTGAATGTCACACTATCTTCCCGTCCTTCAAAGTTGTTCTGCACTTTGTTAATCCAGACCTGGAGGGATTACTTCTCATCTTTTTTTTTTTTTTTTAGCACATAATTCATTGTATTTGTTCTACAGTCACCCATGTCTTTAAATGTCTTGTGTAAATCCATCCATCCACCCCCCAACTGTTTTTGTTTTTCATCTGTCTGTCTCAACATCACCTCCAGCGGCACAGAATGCCAATGCAGATACAGACTTTGCTCATTTTGATGCATTCGGGAGCACTTCTGGGTCGACAGGTGGTTTCTCCTCTGCATCCCAAGCCCCATTTCAACCTTCAAATACAGGTAGAGCAAGTTGTTTTTTGTTGGTAAATTACATCCAAAACACTAACATAAAGAAATCTGCTTAAATATTTAGAAATGTATAAAGCCTTAGGGCAAACAAGCTAATTGCAATTCTTCATGTACACATGTTACCTTTTTTTTTCTAGATGTGTCTGTTTTCATATGTGCAATGTTTATCCATCCTGTCAGTTGTGGAAACTCTGTGAACCAAATAATTGCATGTTTTCAAATAGTCTAGTGTTTGAAACCGGAAGAAAGAAGTGAAGGTTAACAACAAATTTTGGTTTATAAAGATAAACTTAATGTATTTACACACTACATGTCCTAATCAAATAGAAGACATGAATGCTGGAGTCCATGGAAACTCAACAAAAAAATCCACTTTATGTGATTTTAGTGCTTTTCAGTAAAGATGATTTACCACGAATAAGGGAAACATACTCTTCAGTATGTGATGATGACCTATACAGTTTATTACTTGGCCACAGAGCATGTGAATCAGCAGTTTTATTGATGCGATAACATTGTAGCCATCCAAAAACTATGTATAGAAATTTACTAAGGAACAATTTGGAATATTATCATATTTGCCTTCTCATTCCCATACTCTTCCAACAAGTACTGACCTCAATACAAACTGATGTTATACTACAGTGTCCTCTGCTGGATGTGTGACTTGACTGTCTTGGTGTGGAAGTTGGGGATCTCTCAGAATGCCTGTCGCTTAATGGCAAAATCTCTCTTTCCACTGTAGTTTTGTAAGGTAATCTCCTTTGACTGATTGCTAACTGGCTTCAGCTGTCCTATCTGGCTAATGTGTTTTTTTTTGTACTTGCCTTCAGTAGCTATTCATTTGCTTTAACTTATTTTCACCACTGGTTTCATTGACTTTTGTCTTTCTTTGCCATCTTTTGTTGCTTATTGCACTATTTTTTTTCCCTCCTTTGATTTTTGTCTGCCAGCGTTCACTGTACTCTCATCCAGCCGCAGTATGGGTGAGTTTGCTACTGCTCTGCCTCTCCAGAGTGCACACAGTAAGTCTCTCACTGGGCTTGTCCTCATAACAGCTCTGACCATCTCCACCATCTCTGATGCGTATTCATCTGATCCTCCTATTTGTGGGTGTAACCAGTCTCTGTGTTTCCTTTTTTTAATGTTATTTAATTTTATTTATTTTACAAAAACAAAAAACAGCTTAAATAAGAATAAGTTTCCTTTTTTATAGTTGATTAAAAGCTTTGTATATGTCGCTGTGGTGGTTAAGAGTTAAATGAATGACTAAAAAAGCAATATGAAAAAAAAAGGAATAAAAGCAAACAGAAACCCACTTTTACGGCAATTGCTAAACTCAAGAGTTCTCTGAGGATCTTTTCAATGAGTTACTGTTAAAAGCTCACAATTAAATGAAAATGGTGTTAAATAAATAACAATGTACACAACTCCTAGGTAGTTAAAGTGTGTTTCTCCAGCAAAGGGTATATTTGAGTGTCACCAAAACCTTAAAAATTTCTTCTGCTGTCTTCATTAACCTTCTCTTGGCAGTGTTTAAAAGAATGCATGAAATTTTGTATTTGTCCCCATAACTCTTACGGATGTAGTAGTTTGCTTATTTTGTCACCTATATGTTTTTATAGAAATGACATTTTATACCATGCAATGACTCTGTAGTGGATCCCTGATTGGGACTGACTGTGGTGGTTTCAGTCGCTCCTTTCAAACCTCGTGCTCAACTTTTGTTGTGCATCACTGTCTTTTTTGTTTGGTTCAGACAAGGAATTGATGAGCTGCTGAGCTGGCAACAGGAGTACTCAAAGAACCAGATCGAAGCTTGCTAGAACACAAGCTTTTAGCAGCAGAGCTGTTATCAATGAGTTAATGCTGAGACAACAGCTTTCAGTTAGAAAGCCCACAGTGACACAGCACTACGCTGCCTCTTTTTGGTCAGGATGTGCAAGAAATTTGCAGACACTGTGTGAAAAGGCCTTTAATCTTAACTTCTCTTACATTAATGATCACAAAGTTTTTTTTCTGCAAGCACCAGCATATGAGAAAACAAAAAAGATTGATAGATTTTGGGTCTGGCAAAAAACAGGGATTCATGTGTTTGACTTTCTCTCTTAAAACAGAGTAATGTTAAACTCTTTGGTGTTCATAGACTCATTATACAGTGCAGTAATAGCTAGAGTGGAGTCAGAAGATTATTTGTCCTAATATTTTTAAGCTGTCACCCATGTCACATCTAACAAATTTTAGTTTTTTTGTTTTGAGTGACTTGCTTTATCAGCAGAATAAGGTCACAATAAGGTGTAATGGGCACATAAAGAAAGCTTCTCTCCTTTTCCACTCTATTTTTTGTTGTCTCTCAAAACCAGTGATCAAGGTTTCCCTTATATATTTAATCTCTCTCTTTCATGCAGGTAGCGCCTCAGGGGGACTAGCAAATGCCAGTTTTGCAAATTTTGACAACTGCCCCAAATCGTGTAGTGCTGACTTTGGATCCTTCAGTTCCTCCTCTCAGAGTAACTCCACTGGAGCTGGAAAAGACACTGTACAGAGTAGTAGCGTTCCTGCCGATAGATACGCAGCCCTGGCTGACCTGGATAACATGTTTAGCTCTGCCAAAACAGAGCAAGGTAAACATCTCCAGCCTAGCCTGTTTCATAGATCTCCAGTTTATGGCTAGAGGATCTCTCAAAAAAGAAGACACATCTAAAAGAAACAATTTATCAGGCACACATCTGTAAGCTCTGTTTTTCCAGGGCAGTGTCAGGTACAGACTCTAAAAAAGGGGCTGATTTCAATCTTCCAGTTAACATCCAATCCTAATAGCATTATATGTAATTTAGCCCAGGCTTAATAATATTTGAAGATGGCCATGCTTCTTTTTTTTTGTTTGTTTGTTAGTTTTCGTCCCATCATCTGTATCCTGAATTAGCCTGCATAATAAATATAGGTCATTTTAAGCTTTTTTTTTTTTTTTTTTAATGCAATATTTATTGGCTTGAAGCATTTGTGAATTCTACTAGGCTAGTTTTAGATTGCTTTTTTTGTCCATATAACTGTAGAAACTGTAGAAAAGGCAAGTTTCCTAATGACTGAAAATTTATTCCCCATTATTTTTGATAGGTTGACAATGGCAGCTATCTCAGGACCTTTTGTTTCTGTCTTTTAAAGTTGACTAACTTTTCTTCCCTGATAGTAAAGCTGAGATCGCATGAATCCAGCTCTGTTTTTATGTGCTTCTGTTTCAGGAGGTGGTATTCCTGGCGGGGTGAGCTCAGCTGCAGCAGCAGGTTTGCGTCAGAAGCTGCCAGCAGGTCCTGCAGGGGGGGACCGCTATGCTGCTCTTGCCGAGCTTGATACTGTCTTCAGTTCTTCAGCCCCTGCCACCAGTGTTTACAACACCTCCAGCACCTCACAAGGGTGAGACATGTCACTAAGTTTGCACACTTAGAAGTAAAGGCTGTACTGTGGGGTGAGCCCAGAAATTAAAAATCCGTGTAGTTGCTTTGTGTGCAACAACCACATTTTTTTTATTTTTGTCTTTTCTATATGCTCATGCCGACTTTGTGTCACTGCAGAAGTGTGTTTGGTTCAGAGACGGTGGTGTCAACAGCACAAGCGCAGCCAGCCATGTCTGGCATGGCTCAAGGTTTTGGAGGTCAGTGATTTTACAGATTGTTCTTGATGTGTTGTGGGAACTGTGTAACTTTTTTAAAGCACTCTGGAGTGAAGAGTAATTTGATAATGAGTTACACTGTGTTTGCTATGGTTGCATTTTAGTTTAGATAATATCCTTTTCCAGTTTTGGCGTAAAACACGTTTGAGATTTTATCAAAGATAAGGTTTGGAACACACGTTGCATGTATTTACCTATAAACTAGCATGTTAAGTCAAAGCTATACTCCTCAGTAGAGTATGGCTCCTCAGTTTTTGTTACTTTACACCTAACCTGCCTCACAAGTTATTGTAATACTTATTCCATGAACTGTCCTCATGTAAAATGGCTTTTTAAATTTAATAGTCTTTTTGCTTGGGAATAGTGCAAATATCAACTGGAAAACAGGAAATAGCATGTTGAGGAATGCCAATAGACATGAAAGGTTAAGCAATAACAGCCTGGGACATTTTCAACAAGGGCATCCTTTATAAACCATTTGTTTTGTTTTTTGTTTTTTTTATGTATTTAGGCCTTGAAGTTTTTTTGACCTGTTTCCTACTGCTTTCTCATGTTCACTGACTCGACATTTTTTCTCCAGCAGCACAATCAACAAATCCCTTTGTAGCTGCTGGTGTTCCTCCAGCGGCTCCCACCAACCCGTTCCAATGCAATGGCAGAGCAGCAAGCGTGGCAGCTGCAGCAGGTTTGTTAATGTTGACTTTTGCATGTGCTTGAAATTAAGCTACTGTGGTTATTATTAAAACAAATCTATTTATATGGAAATCTTCTGTTACATTATCCCATGTTAAATGTACCATTCAAGCCTGATGTGGCAGCCTTTGCCCATGCAATGGTAGCAATGAATATGCCTCCAATTATAGTGCCAAACAGCAATAAAAGGGAAAAAAACAAGAAGTGCGTAACTCTTATGGCTTTCACTGAAAATGAATATTAGGATTGGTGTTGCTTTTTACTGTTGAGCACAAGAGAGATAGAAGAACCAGCAAAATCTGAGATGGTTTGTCTGACTATTCTTGCCATGCTGGACAGGCTTGATGAGGGTTCTTCACTGGCACGGTTATACTCCCACCTTTGGTAGGTTGACTTGTGCTGTCTGCTTACCTCCTGTGGTTTTGTGCGTTGCTCTGTCAGTGCCTAATAGTTTCTGTCATAAAATAAGGAAAATGCTTAAAGATGCATTCATAGTGAAAATAAAATGCCACATTCTTGTTTAACTGTCAGTATTCTCCCCACAGGGGAGAGTAAGTATAGTTGTAACTGACCCTAATATAACGCTCGTCTACAGTACTTCGGCCTCAGTTTCAGAGTGAAAATATTTTATTTAATTACTAGTTTTTGTTCATATAGATACATTCAGAAATGGAGGAATAAAAAATTAAATGGAAACCAGCAAAAAGTAAATTAAAATGTGTTCATCTGTTATGTTGAGCTACGTGCTTGTAGCTCAACACAAAGGATGTACGTTTCCTCAACATTTTCCTCTCATCAAACAAGAAGAAAGTCTTTTGTCTTTTAAATAGAAGTTTTAGGCTCATCATGGATTTTGTTGAAAGCCCCAGTGTGTAAGATTTACTCCCATCCAGTGGTGCGCTAATATATTACAAGCAACCGAGAAGTGCTCTACTGGAGCCTCACTGTTTAAGATCATTATTACGACTACGGAAACCGCGGAGATTCATAAATGTGAAGTTCGAGTGTCCCGTCAGCTGATGAGGTACAGAACGATACATAATTATTTTTTTTATGCCAATAAGTTACAAGCGTGCCCTCCATGTATTTAGTACCAAGCTACTGCTAATAGCTAATGTTATCGTATGAAATTGTTTTTTGTGACTTGCAGACTCAGAGATCATCTGA
>JBAMHW010000009.1:23179790-23200816 GCA_037177495.1 Rhadinocentrus ornatus | reverse complement strand
CAAATTAGCCGTTTCTGCCATTTTATATAGCAAGTAACAGTAAATGATCCGACTTAAACGGGAGGATAAAGTAGTTGTTGGACCACCCAGCCCTGTTTCTAACATAACGTCAAAATAAACTTCACTGTTAGATTGCATTAACTCATCTATCCAGTAGAAAGCCTGCAACCTCTGCGTTAGCTTTGAAGTCCCTCTCCTCATCAGCTGCCTCCATCTGATAGCATCTCCACCGATGTACACTCTTATTTTCTCCCGGTTTTTATTTCTTTTTCTTTTCTTGGCTATTTTTTCCACTGTCTCGCGGGCAAAGAGTATAGATGGTCCTCCATTTAAATGTAAGCTAGCAAGCTGAATAATTCACGGTCGTCTTGGCTTGCTTACACCACCCTGCACCCTCCCCCTCTCCCCGAAACAGCGGGGACTCGCAGGTAAAACGCTAACAAGTTTGTCCCCTTTCGGCTACTGTATTCAAAGATGGCAATGCAACATGGCAGCCTCCATTTGGGTGCGCTGCCACCTATGTATTTATAAACATCTAATTCTAAGCTACATGAACGCTTTCATTTGGATGGGACTGTAATTAGACTTTGCTTAAATACGCATTTATGAAAGCAATACTTTGCTAACAAAATACCAAAAAAGCTACACACTGTACCTTTAAAGGGAGTTGGATGTAGCAATGGTATTAGTTATCAGATTGCTTGGTTGCTGGATGACTGTCATACTTCAAGCAGTTTAATCCCAGTTGTGCTCATCAGAGCTCAGGCACTGATGCTAAACCTAGTCAAGTTTTAAAGCCTCATGTCTGACTTTGAATCCTTCCTTTGTCTCAAGTTGTCTTGAGACACGTCTGCATTCTAATTTTGCATGTATTTCAACTTCTAATAAATAGGATTATGACGTTCTGAGGGTCTTATCAAGGAAAATGTCGTTAAACTGATATTTCACCACACATACAGATTTTTTTTAAAGCCATGCAAGTATCCACTTGCTAACAAAAAGATGATCAAGCCTACTATGATGTGTCTGATATGTTTCTGAAACTGCTGTTTCTGTTTGGACAGCTCTGTAACCAAAGTTACTCACCCTTACTCACTTGTTACTTACAGTAAACTGCTTCCTAACAACATGTTTGCATCCTTTTCCTAAGTTTTGAGCAAGTGTGTGCACTGTAAAACGTTTACATGATTGCTTCATTTAGATGTATTATTGGCTGAGCTTCCATAACTTGTTGCTCCTCTGCTGTGTTTCAGCATCCTTTGGCACAGGCTCAATGAGTATGCCGTCTGGATTTGGGAATGCTGCCGCCTACAACCTCCCCACCAGTTTTAGTGGGACATTCCAGCCACCCTTTCCTGGCCAGGCTCCCTTTCCTCAGCCTCCAGCGTTTCCGCAGCAACCCAATGGTATGTCAGCGTGCATGTTACGGAAGCCGCTCATTGCTGACTCCTGAGGCTCGTCTCCCATGCAAATGCCTGTCCTCTGATGCCTATTCGGAGTGGTCGGGAGCAGTCATGCCTTTGTCTCCTCCCCTCTGGTTGGCTAATCACCTGGCCAATCACAACGCAAGCTACCCACAACCAGGAAATAAAGGACTGCAGCTGTTTTCACTCTGAAGGGAGAAGATGTTTAGCACAGACCGTTTCCCCTTCAGCTTGGCAGAATTGTATTGGTGTCTTTTGACTATATGTTTGCTGTGCTTGGTGGTATTTTGGTATGTAGACTAGAGTTTTTCAGCAGGGTTAAACCTGACTGTTTGTATTTCAGTTAATGGTAATTGGTAGTCTCGGTTTAGTTTTGTGTTGCCCTGATGTAACAAACGTCTCTTTTGCCTGCTCTTTGAGTTTGTTTGTGTTCTGCCTTAGATTTAGCATTTGTGTCAACGTTTTAGATATTAATAGTAGTTTGGGCTAGCTTAGGGTTATCGGTTGTGAATTTATGTTAATTAGATTATTGGAACTGCTGCACGTTTGTGATCTAGATAAGAACGCCGGTTTATGTTCACCCTTTTGTTTGTGGAATCTTGGTTTTTGCTTATCCGGTGAGTTTTGAGTTAGGCTTTAGTTATAACATTTTGTGTTTCTTTCAGCAGCTTCGCAAACCCCAACACTGGTTTGTGTTTGCCACCTGTGTGAATTATCTTCATTTCCGCTTATAACAATAAAACTGGTCTATTTAACTTTAACATCTGTCCACCGCTGTCCTACCCCTAAAGTGGGATGTAACAGTGCAGGTTATGTAGCTGTAAACGAATTAGTTTTAATTAAACGATGCCAAAATCTGCACCAAAGTGAGTAGTTGTCACTTTGTTGCACTTCTGTGCTGTAATTGGTGACTGATTAAAGAAACACTACTTGATTTATTACGGTTGCAGTAAATTTGTTGTTTGTATTGAATAATGGTAAGAGTGTTCATGTCTTTTAGGTGGAGGATTTCCAGCTTTTGGCCAGGCCAAACCTGTTGTGACTCCTTTTGGACAGGCAATGGCAGGACCTATTGTCCCTAGCAACCCTTTTCTGGTTAGTATGGTGTCTGTGTAGTGATTTAACATTTATATAATCAGGAAATAAACACTTGACCTTTTAAAAGTTCTTTAACAACAGCATTCTGGCTGAGATAGGCAGCAATGCAGGTTGGCAGAAATGGCATAATAAAACACACACTCTACTCACTTTTTTTTTTTTTCTTTTGAACATTAGAAGGATAATTACAACAAACAAAAAAACAAAATACTGTTATAAAAATGATATAGTCACAATCATTTATTCAAAAATATATCTTGAAAAAGAACCGTGAAATCAAATTTTATCATCATAGAAAACCAAATTACAAATTATGTAAAAACTACTCATCATAGGTCAAACAAGATGACCAATCGTAACATTTACAAACAGAAATCTCTGTTTAAAGGTACTTTTGAACTAATTTAAGTGAGAGCAATTTCTTTAGGTTGAAGTGATTTTGTAGCACAAAAAAAGAAAAGCTTTTCAAATAGTGTCTGCACGTGTTTGAGCCTCCATGCAGCCACCGTCCATCCACCCAACCTCACAATATGTAGTGGTGAGGAAAGGTTTTAAGGTTTTTGATTGCAGACATGCAGACAGCTCCATGGGCAATTTTTTTTTAATAATCTATCCTTTTTTTTTTTTTTTTTAAGGCAGTGATTCCCAAACCTGGTCCTCAAGAACCACTATCCCCCAGGGCTTGGATGTCTCCCTGCTGCAACATACCTGATTCAAATTCCTGGCTCATTAGCAGACTTGTGCCGAGCTTGTCAGAGAACCATTTAATTTGAATCAGTTGTGTTGTAGCAGGGAGACATGTAAGACCTGCAGGATAGTGGTCCTGGTCACTGGTTTAAGAGATTAAGATGGGTTAATTACCAGTTATGCCTTTGCTACTCTATAATCTGCAAATTATTATTTTTTGTAAAGCAAAGCCAAATGTGACTCCAGCTACATACTCCATCAACAAAGAAAGGTGGCAGGAGTCTTCATCTCCTGTCATTTGAGTTTTCTGACTGTTTGTGTCCCTCCTTCATTCCAGGGTTCAGGTCCACTTGCACAGTATCCAGCTGGAGGCTCCTCAACAAACCCCTTCTTATAGCGATCCATCTTGTCAGCTGCACTACAGGGTCAACAAGGGGCGCGCTTGCACCTATTGCACTGTTTTGTTTTCACAAGTAGCTTTAAAAACACAATGTTTGTAAGAATTTGTATTTTCTATTGCAGTTTGTCACAAATGGAACAATATGCGAGACAGTCTTGCTCACACTGTCTGTGGCTACAAAACAAAGTGATGGTTTGTGCAGAGGGAGAGGTTGTTCCTCTCTCCTATTTAACCTGTGAACTGGCCTGGCCATTACTGAGTCACAATGTATAATCAAACTAGCTGAAAACTAAGTTATTGCTTACAGTGTATCCCATTCATGATGCTGCATTTCTGTAAATATTTTCTTTTAGGAGATTAGCTCTTTGTGCATATCAGTATTTGTAAAACAAAATTTGTTAAGGCAGAGCTGTTGCTTGGGTACTGCCTGTTGCTGTATTTGTAAAAAAAAACAACTGTTGGTGTAGAATCCTTTTGGGTAAATTGTTCTCATTAAAGAAAGGGAAAAAAACAGTTGTGTAGAGATGAAAACAAGTGAATGCTGCATCAGAGATGAATGGAGGACATGTTTCTCTGCTATCAACTGCCCTGCTGACAGAAGCCCCGGTCACAACACTTCTGAATGACGGTCGACCACATCCACGTGGAGAACTGGAACGGCTGTTGGACTGAAAACCACTTTCATTCAATAATAAAGAATTTTAAGTTAATGTGTAAATACATACAGTATATATATATTAAAATGAATTTTAAGTAACAAGAAATGACCAAAGCATTCATTTAAATACATCTATGGGGAAATTAATAATGCAATTAATAATTTGGAGCTTTTTGTTTGCTTTAACTGTTAGAAAGCCAATGTAAATGTTAACCAATGAACTCACTTTGCAGTGTCATTGTTTTTAGAATCTGTGTTCTTCACAGACCGCAATTTCTTTTTTGCTTGCAGCAATTTCCTCTTTTTTGTTTCTATGTGCACTCCAAATAGTAAATAGTCCCCGGAGTAAAAAAACAACAGAGATGGTTGAGAAGTAGCTTGCATATATGATGAACTGCAAAAGAGCACACAATTTAAAGGTTATTGACACCATGGCACATACAGACATCTCTGGGCATGTTTTTGTGACCGAATAGGATACCTGAGGAATGATGGCGAGGCCAAGCCCTCTACTGTCAACCACAACAGATGTGATAATTGTCTGAAGAGCCAGTGCTCCAAAGTTGTTTGCCCCAAAAATCAGTGCATATCTTTCCATTGACAGGCCAGTAGCAATCTGATACCTAGAAAAGTTTTTTTTAGCATGTCATTTGACTACTTGTTCCTTTTTTTTACAAAATTTACACTAAAATATATTAAACCTGTAAAAGACAACCAGCTTACATGGCTATTGTTATCAGCAGCATGTAGAGACACTTAAAAATGATGTAACCGCCATAGCAGACCCAGATGTTGTCTGTGAAGGTCATGAGGAAAAGTGCAGCTGCCCCAAGTCCAGAAAAGCCACCCAGGGCCAGTTCCCCCCACTGCTCCCATCTTATCTCAGTGAAGCCTATACCATAGGCTGTCGCTGCACCTGTAAAACATGCCAGTAGAGGAGAGATGTTTCAGTATACATAAAATTGTTTCTCATCAGTCCCCTTATTCTCAGTTTTCTTCAGGATTTTAGTTTTTGTCTGCATTTTGCTCCCTGAAACCTCTCATGTTGCTTACTAAGTAGATTGGATGCTGCTTCCACACCTCCGTTGTAAATGCTGAAGTTCTGAGAAGGCTGCACATGCTCCCACAACACCTGCAAGGTAGATTATCGGCATTATAAATCCAATCGCTGACTGCGTATGCTGATAAAGTGACCTTGTGTAATTATCAAATATGAGTACATGTGGAAAGAGTGGAGACAATTATCAGTGAACTTCTTTTTCCAAGTGGACACTTGTTTAATATAAATGAAACCTTTGTACAAGCAGTTCTGTTAAAACTCCAATTGACAGTTCAGGTTGGCACAGGAGTTTAAAGTGATCTTTATAGTAGCTTCTTGTTTTTATTGTTTTATTTCTGTTTCTTGTCTAATGTTGTGTTTTGCACTTCAGGTCAGTTGATTAAGAAAAATTAAAGCTTTTAGTTTTTTCCTTTTTAGCTGCTTCAGTACTGACCTGCACATAGTTGCCTGTCTGGTTATATCCACATGTGGCCATTGCCCACCACAGTGACCAGTATAGCAGCTGTCTGGAAGAATAACACTGGCGGAAGTCCCTCCACAGTTGGCGGATCACTTGGCTGCAGCTCTGTCTGCCGCCAGATTCATCAGAATTTTCAGCTCTTTGCTCTCTCTCTTCATCACCCTCTGTTTCTCCTCTCTCCACCTTTTCATCCTTGATTTCTTTCAGGGATGTGCTTGATCCTGCTGCATCCGTTGCTCCATCTCCATGCTCCTTTATTTCTGCCATTGCCTGTTTCTGTGCTGAAAGTTGTCGGTGGAAGAACATGCTGTGCTGCGGCATAGGCAGGAAGCCGGAGGTGAAGAGAGCGATAGCAGTGAGAACCAAAGTAAACTCTAGGATGTTGTTGTAGGACATGAGGTTGAAGCTGATAAGCAGCTGACCCAGCACAGAGCCTATTGTGTATCCGAGGAGCTGGACACTGCGAGTGTAAGATGTGGCCCTCCGGTATCTTTTCAGATCTACCACACTGCAAAAACATACAGTAGCAAAGGCTGTGTAAGTTGTCAGGTCTGTTCCAACATGCACAGTTCAAACCCATGTCATCAGATTGTACTTTGAGATAGAGGGCAAGACCTGTAAATGTATGAGAAATAAGCAACTTCACTGGCTGTAACAACCCCATAGAAGAATTGCATGGCCTGCATGGCTGACACACTTTCTGTCCATCTTAGCAGTGCTGTAGTGATGAAGAGGATAACACCTTGAAACACCACCACTGGCTTGTAACGCAGCCAGTCAGTGAGCAGAAATACCGGCACCAGCACAGACAGGTAGGAATATGTCCACACTGGGAAAATCTGGCTGTTAACCTGTTGGGAAGACAGTATTCCAGGGGTTATAAAGATTATTCTTATGACAGTGACACTTTTTTTTTTTTGCCTCTCTATAACATCACAACAAATTTGAAATAAAGCAGTCAATATCTCAATTATGTGCAGATTTTTAGCTTTAACTCAAGCCTTTTTTGAATTTATTTATTTATTTATATTTTTTATCCTGGTCCATTTTCATTGACTCAAAATTAATTGGTTAAGCTTACATAACAATAAAACAAAGGATTGTTTTAACAAGTGATTTTAAATATGTTGTTGTCAATAACTGCCTAAACTCTGGAGCTTATGGATGCCACCAACTGCTGCACTCCCTTCCCTGATATATCTTGTTAACCCTTTACAGCAGCTGCTAGTGGCTTTTTTTGTTTTTCAGCTTGTATCTTTAGTAAGAAAAAAGCATTCTCACTGAGAAAATATCAGATGGGACAGAAAACACAGATAGGCATCTTATGCCTATACAACAGCACTAACAGACTAAAATACATAATCCTTTTCATGGCTGTATTACAGTACATCTTTTTATGTGATGTATATATAAATGTCCGCATATATACATTTATATATATATATATATATATATGCATACGAGTATGTATATGTACCTCACAAAAAAAGATGTACTGTAATACAGCCATGAATAGGATCCTTTTTTGGTAATCATTTATTTTGTGAAGTCATTTAGTTTTACATCTTTACTTTTGTACCTGTTCAGTTGTCAAATTCTTGTCTGGTCCTGTCAGGTATGGTGTGAGGAAAGGCTCCAACGGCTTAACTGTGCTAAAAAATCCATAAATGCACAGCAGAGTTGTGGGATACCTCCAGTCTGACCTCCACCTCTTCACTGCCTCCATATTCTTCAACCGGTTTCAGGCGTGTTTACATCCTCATGGTGTGCAGCACCTTTTGTCTTGCCCTATTTCCCAGGGGGAAAAAAACTGAGGCTGCCTTAGTGCTTTTAGTCAATCAAAAACCTGGTCAAAGATCAACACGTGACTGTGAAACTTAACAGATAAGTAGATAAATCTCTGGACTTAACCTTTAATACACATCAGCAATAATTGCATTTTATTGTACTATGTGACTTACTCCTTAGACTTTTACAGTAAATATTACTGAAAACACCCAGTCAGTCAGCAAATAAAGGACAGTAATGCTTTTTATGCACAATTGTTTTATTAAAACTTGTCCAAAACGTTGAGCAGAGATCACCCCACACTGGATTCCTGTTCTTTGGCTTCTGTGTGCTCAGGAAGGCGCTGATTTACACAGGCAGTGTAGGTCCCTCGTATTAGAAACAGCAGCGAGATGGCAGCATAGTAGCTGCCGTATACGATGAACTACAAAGAGCATTATGTTATTCATCTCAAAGATTTACCAGTATCAAACATGTCTGTCTCTCAGTTATTAATCACCACCAGATGTCACTCTTTGCTCATATATAAGCCAACATGACATTAATACTGCTTTAACGCTTAGATTTTGATTGTTCCTGTTAAAGCATATTGTGTTGCTATTAAAAAAGTAAGTAATAATGTAAGATGTGAATAGAAAAATACCTGTGTCACAATGTCCAGTCCCAGTGCAGCTTCATCAACAACAGTGCCTGTGATGATGGTCTGTAGTGAGAGGGCTATAAAAGTGTTGATCCCAAATGTCAAAGCATAGCACTCCATGGAGAGGTTAGACGCTATCTGAAATCTACACAAACAAAGAAATTATATTTCTGTGAGATCCAGGACATATTATCAGGTATAGATATGTATAGTCAAATTCAATGATAAAATCTGTTAAAACAATAAAGAAAGGAAGAAAAATAGTCAATACTTTAAAAGTAGATGATTATACAAGCATTTACTTTTTAATCAGATCTAAATACTTAATATTTTCCACTGTATATGAAGCATCTTTCTCTTGGGTTGCCAGTTTTGAACATGTTTAACTACTTTTTGGCTTTTAATGACTATCCTGGATAATTATTTATTCTAAAACAGATATTTAACAGATACGGTATATTGAGAACCTTACTGGTGAGCTTACGCTGTGATGGTGATAAGGAACATGTAGCAGGATTTGAATATCACATATCCAGCATAGCAGACCCATATATTGCTGGTGAATGCCATCATAAACACTGCAGCTGCCCCTACAGCTGAGAACAGCCCCAATGCCAGCTCTCCCCACACAGCCCAGCTCAGCTGGATGAAGCCCACAGAGAAAGCTGCGGCAGCACCTAGAGGAAAAACATGAAGCAGTTAATCTGTCGTTCAGTGTATAACACTTCCACTGTTTTGTTGTAATTTTTTTTCTTGAATGTTGGTATAAGCAAAAACCTTTACACACACGAGCCTGTTCTGGCCTCCACATCATGGTTTGATGAAGCACTTGCACCCACTTGCTTTTGCACTAAACTATTAGCATTAATCAGATGATCTATTACGTTTTGACTATCTCCTTAATTGAAGCAATTACTCTTTTTTTTTTTCATGCTGAGGCAGGATGGGCACAAGCTACGATGACCCTGGTGCTGCTATTCCATTTGAAAAATCAATGGTCCTCACGGTTTCTATTTAATGCATCACCACATATAACCAGGCACAGCAACCTTGCTTTCTTTTAATTGTAACATTTTAGACATCTGTGTGCCATCAGACATGGCAGCTTTTAACAACACTGTTAAATGTTACTCTGCTCATATATTATGATTGCCATCTTTTCTTTCCCCTGGTTTTATTAAACTCCCAGCTTAAGTTTAGCATGTGGTAAAACTAAACGGTCTTCTGTTTCCATTAATCTTCTGTTTTATTGTTAAATCGTGCTGTTAGAAGCAGCTTTTTAAAAAAATTTAATTTATAGTGAAACATCATAACATTAGCCTTAACCCAGACCTTATGTAAGGGTCGGTTTAAATGATACTACTACACATGACAATGCCTTTATAAGGCTTAATTTGTTTAGTGGATATAGTTAGTGATTACTTTTTTTTCTACCAAAAAATTAATTGAGATAAAAGCTATAAAGTTTACCAACAACAGAGCATGCAGCCTCCACTCCTCCATTGTAGATGGATGACGTGGTAGATGGTTCTATATGGTTCCACAAGAGCTGAATGTAGTTAAAGACCTGCCCGTAGCCAGCTGTAGCCAGAGCCCACCATAGGGACCAGTAGATTAAATGCCTAGATCATAACAACAGATTACTTTCATAACTGTAATTAAAAGGCTAGTACCATGTGAATAATTTATAAAAAAAATGCCACAATGGGTAATAATGGGGTAATTTGCTGCAGTATGTTTGCGCACATGCTCTGAACTCAAAGTGGGATTATATGAAAATGAAAATAAATCAAAATTGGAAAAAGAAAATACCTGGAAGAGTAGGATTCCCTGAAACTTTTCCAAAGTAGATGGGCTGCAGTGGCCAAATTTTGCCCGCTGCAACAGCCATCATGCTCCATCTTATCTTCCTCCAGGCTTGTTCCATCCTTATCCATAACTGCTGGCTCCTCAGGGATGTTGTCTCCAAGTACTCCCTCCATCTGGGACTGCAATTCCCCAGCCCTGTTCCCTTTGAAGAACATGCTTCTTTTGGGCATCGGCAACCAGAAGGAAATGAGAAAAGCTATACTTACAATCCCCAGAGTTAAAACATTGACGTAGAAGTAGTCTAGTCCTGTTGATTATAATAAAATCTCATCACCATTTGCTTAAATGTTGTAGCATAGTTCAGTGCATCAGTTGTTAACGGTCATGCACTAAGGTAAAGCAGGAAGACTCAGTAGACTTTTATTAGTTCTCTTAAGTAGTACCAAGGAAAAATAAATGCAATTTTTTTTCCAATCAAATCAATATATTTATTATAGTGTTTGATGTCGTACCTGCAAGGGAGACAAGTATTTGACCGAGACTGGCACCAAATGTATATCCAGTCAACATGGCACTGCGCAGGTAACCAGTTGCCCTCTGATAATTCTCAACTGGGATCATGCTGTAAATGTAGGAGAAGTAGGCCACCTCTGTGGAGGTCACTACCGCATAGTTGACCTTTTGATTGGATGAAGCAGTTTTAATGAGGAGTGTAGTTCTAAAATAAGCCTTTTTTGCTTTTATCATACAATATTAATTAATAATGAACTCATACATTAAATTTGTAGATCAATTTTCAAGCTTCAAGTGGGGAAATACTTATAATATGTGCAGTAACTTGTCAATTATTTTCCTACTGACCTGAAGGAAGATCATGGCAGTGAGACCTGGGGCAAAGCAGAGTAGAATATAGTTTGTGACAAGACACAGCCCCTGCACCATAATAAGAGGCTTGTACCTTAGGAAGTCAGTCAAAAGGAAAACTGGGAAAAGGAAAGCCAGGTAGGAGTATGTCCAGATAGGAAACAAATAGTTGGTCACCTGTGGGAAGCAAGAGACAAAAGAGAAAGTGATTGCTAATTATTTATATCTGTGCTATGCTTATCTAACTGTCAAAGCTCGAGAGCTATTGCTATTCCAATAAAAGATACAAGCTATATACATAATTACACACATGCGTGTGTCCGGTCCTTACCACCTCTCCAGAGATGTTCTTTTGTGGTCCAATGAGGTATGGTGTCAGGAAAGGCTCTGCTACTCTGCAGTTAGCAAAAAAGCCATAGAGTGACAGGACTGTGGTGGGATAAACCCATCCAGATGACTTCAGATTTGCCCAACAGTCCATGTTTTTACCTCAGCACAGTTAGGAGGTTTTCTTTGGTTTGGATTTCCAAGGGAGTTACCAGAGCACCAGCTTGGTTGAAGGTATCACTACTCATCAGTCGCAAGAATATACACACATTATTTTTACGATCTACACATGCCCTAGTCAGGATTTGCGAGCAATAGACTTTGACCTGTTGGGGAGCAGTAGGCTTGGTTAGATGGGCTGAAACGAGTGCAAACCTTTACAGTAATAAGAGAACGCATCACATACACCACTTTTAAATCCCATCTCAAAAACCGGCTAATTACCAACCAAATCTGTTCTCACAGCTAGAAAGGTGCTCTTAAATGCACTGCTGCATGTAGGGATGTGGCCGTGCGTTGTATACATTTGTTTTGCTTTTATATTTGAGTGTTTTATTCCTGTAATATCTTGTTACATTGAAAACATATGCAGGAGGCAGGCAGGTGCGGTAATAAAATGTTTAATGAAACTAACAGCTGGCAGGGACAGAAAACTAAAACAGACAAACAAACTTACTACAAGGAAAACACAAGGAAATAAATGAAACCAAAGGCTATATATACACAGAGGTGACGCAAACAGAAAACAGAAGCGATAGAATTTACAAAATAAAACAGTAAACAAGACAGCCGTGTCATATTTAGTTTTCAGTGAGTGCTTTTAGAGACTATGAGCTCAGTTAATCAAGATTTAAACATTGAAGCTGAAGTAAACTATAAAGAATGTTCAGAGAGTACCTCACCATCCAAATCACTTAGTGCTGTAAGCTAAAACTTTCATGATCCAGTATGATTTAAACAGGCAGCCAGCAAGGCTGCTAATTGATTTTAAAGGAAGCAACCACATGAAAATGTGGAGAAATACAGCCTGTAACCAGTTTTATTTTGCACAGGAAGATATAACAATGAAGAGAAACAGAGATATTTCTGACTTTTTTGGAAAGAGGAAGGACACAGTTTAGGCCAAGACAGATCCCAGAGACAGTATCAGCACCAAGAGAGACACACAAGTCATTGTGGTCAGACATAAGGATCCTACCACCACCACCAGACAGTAAACCAGAACTTCTAGGGGAGAAGCCATTGCTCCCCCTACTACCACATCAAATGCCACATAGGCAACAACCAACTTACCTTTTGAGGGAACTTTTTGCCCCCCATTCCTGCACAATAACACATACACACACACCTTAATGCCATCAGCTAATTAACTGAATATTTAACCACAATATCACAAATTTTGGTCATTTGATTAATTGTAATAGTGTTTTTTGATTTGATATTTTTTTGTATTTCATATCCATAAAACATCTGAATTTGTTTTTTTCTTTTGTAAATTTCCATTTATTTCTTAAATAAATTTTTTTGCTCTGCCATTAATCAATTATTTTAAAAAATGTAAAGAAAAGATAATATAAAAGAATGAAGTAAAAGGCCTTCTCCATAACTGCACTTTGTTTTGTTGGTATTTTTCAGGGGTGACCTGTGCACGCGCTGAGGTCACCATAGCAACGGTCTGTTGACTGGTTCTTTTCCAGAAAAAGGCTCAAGAAATGAGACTCAAGCGCTTTCTTCTCAGATATTATCCCCCAGGTACCAGAAATTAGTTATTTTTTAACCTATTTATATCTCTCGTTAAAGCGACATGACAGCATTTCGTAGTGTGTGTGTGTGTTTTTTAACGCTGATAGTAACTTCCTGTTACATAACATTTACCCAGTTTTCTTTAGTCCGTTTGACGAGCTCCTAAAGTGAACTATAAAAACTGTATGTTGAGCTAACACGAATTTCATAGCAAGACTTGGTTTTGGTTGTGCCTAAAGTTGTGCTAGTCCTGCGTCTTTAAATGCAACGGGTCAGTAGGTGGTTTTACAAGACATCAGTTGTTTCTGCCTTCAGGCATAATCCTGGAATATGAGAAAGGAGGACATTTGTGGACAAAATCAATCGATCTTTTGGATTTGACTCCTGAGTGCGTGAGTTGTATCTTTTACTGTTAAGATAACTTTTTTGATTAACTGGTGGTGAACTGCACTTTCCGATGCTGCAACCTCGGGCGTGACATTGGGTTCAATCCAGAACTGGAGGACATTTTCCACCTGTAAAATATCATGTAATCCGTGCGCAATACATGTACTGCTTGTGTAAGTTACACTTGTCTCGAGAAAAAAAGTAAATATATATAGTTGTTGAAAAATATGTTCCAAAATATTCAAACTACCATATAGATCTCAAGCACCCCTTAAAATGTAAGTTTCCTCTTGTCCTATCTTCTAGATAAAAAAACAAACAAACTTGCATGTCAAATATAACCATTGTAATAAGTTTTTAATGCACCATCTTATCTAGGTGTTTCTCTTTTATTATTGAAATAATAATTTAATAATCTTAAATAAAAGTAATAATGCACTGAAGTTGTGTCCCACTTGTGTGCAACACTATTAGGGGTATTTCTTTTTCTTCTTCTTCTTCTTCTTCTTCTTCTTCTTCCCCCAGTTCAGACAATAATAAGAAGAACAAGAAGAAGAAGAAAAAAAAATCTTGTGTGCCACCCTTTTACCAAAAATTGTTTAGATTGACACTGATAATACCTAATTAAGATTTATGCTAACAGCATGGACAGGCCAAGGTTTGTTTATTGTACAGTTAAAAATAAAAAATCCTCAAATAAAATGTATTTTTCAAGGGTTTCTAAACCCAAATTGTCCTGCAATTCTGCCATACATAGAAATTACTTAAGTTAAAACAAACAAACAAACAAAGAATTTAATTCCTTAAAATGTTCTTTAGAGAACAGTTTTTCACTGCTAGTGCCCAGTAATCCCATTTTTAAAAAATATTTTTGGCTTACTTTTTTCTTTTTATTTTAACAGTTTTTATATTATTGCCATTTGAAATGTGATAATATGTGGAAAAAACTTCTCCCACTCTAAAGAACAAATCCAGATGAATTGGTGGCAGAGATCAAGCAATCAGAGCCTCTGATTACCGAGTCCCGGACTGAACAGGTCAAAGAACTGGTTATCAAACTCCAGCAGAAACAAGGCCAGCAGGACCACCACAGCTTTTGTTTTTGCAAGGTCAGACACAAATCTCAAATCTTTTACATGCCATTTGTTTGCAGTAAAATAACATGAATTCATCCTCCGTTAGCGTATTGATATCTGGGGTCTATTGATAGATTGTAATAATAATAATAATAAGAACAGGTTTTACTGCAGTAAATGCTAATTATGAGTTGCATATTGTGGAAGTTATTAAACCCAAATAAATTTAGTCTCCTCTGAAGCTGTTGTATATCTCATAACATTATATATATAATTTTACTCAATATTAACTGATTGTAGGATAATGTTAGCTTACTGATGTGTGGTTGTGTTTTTTGGGCTCTAAAGAGGCACTAGAGAACAGTTATGGTTTAGTTACTAAGTTTTTTAATTGGAGGAAAAGAAAGTGTCCCTAAAATCATGACACAAATGGTGCTTCTTAGTCTTTTATGGACAGCACAAAACACAGTTAGACAGATCTTTGACATAGTTGTTTGTTCCTCAGACTCCTGGGAAATTCTTCCTATTCTCCGAATAAGAAAATAAACTTGTATGCCAGATGGGACATATACTTTTATAAACTTAGTCAGATTTATTATATATATGGAAATTACATGGTTCATTTTCAAGATTAATTAAATCAATAAGCATATTGCCTTGAAAGTTTCATTTTTCTGTCTCACCTTTCTTTTTTAGGAGCTTAAGGCACACATACTGCCACTGACAAATGTAGCTTTTGACAAATCTGGATCAAGGTGAGTTTATTTCATGAAATGTTGGTCAGACGTCTTGGTACCCCTGAATTCCAGGCAAATAATTTTTCTATCTTTATAGAAAAATGCAGATGACCACATTTTGTTTACAAGATTATTTAGATAAAATAAAGACACTTTAACGTAATGAAATACAAATTACAAGCACAGAGTGTGCCATGCACTCAATAGTGGAAATACAATTATGAGTTTAAGGTTTTTATTGAACAAAATAACATAATAAACAAGTGACTCTCACCTTTATTACATTTCAAGTTCTCACATCAGCTGGGCGAACCTCTCAATTATGGGTTTATAGCACTGTTATGTCTGGATGTTGGAGGTTGATTTAATATAAAGTACACCTTCAGGCCATGGCACCAAAAAAGAAAAAGAAAAAACCAGGAGAAAAGTACTTAATGAAATACAACTCAAGAGAGTTTTAGAGACTCCTGGAGAAATCTGGGGATTCACAACGTTATTTCATGATCATACCTAAAGGGTACTTAAGTTAAAGATCATTATTCCACAAATATGTAGATTAATGATGTTTAAACTAACTAAATATCTTTGATGGCACGGAACTAGGAATTGTACAAAAAATACGCATTGTATTCTGTTCTGATGGGGTAGCAAAGATTGACAGATAAACCTATAAATTTAGCCTGCGGAAGCACGATCAACAGAACACCCCAACCAAGGTTTGAACCAGCAGGAACCTTGTTGCTGGGAGGCGACAGTGGTAACCACCACACATCTGTGCAGCTCAGCCGGATAACAGTTTAAGTAAACATACAACAGCATAAAGAACGAGAAGGACAACTGTTTTAAACTAGACAGTAAAAAGTCCTGCAAGAGCTTGAACAAAAAAACAATTGAAAAGTGACAGAAACTTTAACCTGTAAAGTGCACAAAGCTTCTAGATGGCCACAAGAAAGGTTGCAGAGGCTGTCACTACTGTGAAGTATTAGGGTTACATTTTGCTTCATTTTTTGTATTTCACAGTTTGAAAGCTTTTGTTGTTGTTACACCCAAAATGAGAAAACGAAAACAACTGGAAGTGTAGTACTTCCTGAAACTTTTTCCTAGCTGTAGTGGCCACAGTTTGCCTGCTGCGCCCACCATCATGGTCCATCTTATCTTCCTCCAGGCTTGTTCTATGCTTATCCATCACTTCTGGCTCCTCAGGGATGTTGTGTCTAGGTGACTCCTCTTTCTGGAAGTGGGGTTTTAAAGGGCTGACTAATTTGCAATTATTTTTGAAGATATCAAATTATACATAGTCATTAGGCCTAACTTTAACCAACCCTGCACAGTAGTCAGATACTTCAGGATTGAGAAGATTAATCTCTGTTCTTTTTGTTTAGTTATTCTTATTACTTTTTTTCTTCTTCTCTCTTACGCCATGCAGGTTCATAACTGGGAGTTATGACAGGACTTGTAGAGTTTGGGATACAGCCTCTGCCACAGAACTACACATACTAGAGGGTCACAAAAATGTGGTATATGCAATTGCATTCAACAACCCCTATGGGTAATGAGCTATTTCAGCTCAACTTTGGCAGAAGATAAGAATTTTTCCACTCTATTTGATATTCCAAATAAAATCTGATTTTCTTGCTCTTCATTAATCTCAGAGACAAGATTGCCACAGGCTCTTTTGATAAGACCTGCAGACTATGGTGCGCAGAGACTGGCAAATGCTTTCATAATTTCCGAGGACACAGTGCAGAAATTGTATGTATGACCATCTGTTTATACTTAAGCGTAATCAATTATTTTTACTTTTTAATCAGGTGTTATCATAGCTGCTTCTGCATATCTTTCTGTGTGTAGTCAGTATTCATGCACATTGTTATACTGTGGCCAATGCTTCATCAGGCCCAAAGCAAGCTGTGCTGTCAAACTGCAGAGATTTAATAGTTTAGACATGGCATCACACTTAATAAATACATCTGAGCCATTCCGTATTTAGTTGTGCACCATAATAAAACAAAATTTAAGTTGTAAGTTTTAAGATACAACTGTAAGTTGTATGAATTTATTTTGTTGGGTAGGTGTGCTTGGCATTCAACCCCCAGAGTACACTGGTGGCCACAGGAAGTATGGATGCCACTGCTAAGCTGTGGGATGTGGAGAATGGGATGCAGGTGGCCACACTGACTGTAAGTTATCGCTTCTGTACCAATCTACTAGTGTATATCCTCATGACTGTCTTGCTTTTTATTGTACAGTATTGTGACACATAACCTTTTTTAAAAGTAACTGTTACTAAGCTGAATGCTGTTAATTGCAGCTCCTGCCCCACATTTTCACCATTATACAGGGAATTATTAAATGGAGAATTCAACTGCAGCTCCTTATTAAGGCATTAATAAAGCATCCTTAGGGGAATAGTAAGTCCTCTTTGATGAGGACTCTGTACGTGGGTTCACAGTGTGACTTGTAGGTTGGCTGTATCTTAGTGAGGAGCAGTGCTTTCCGTTCTTTTAGCTCCTTACATCATGTAAAATCAGTCATGTTGACAGCAATCGTTGGAGCATAGAAGCTTTATTAATATTAGGAAAATTAAAAATTGTTTAATCATTGGCATTGCCACTGATCTCCATCTTTTAGCCTGTCAGTCTCATTGTAGAAAGAGGCCACAACAAAGTGAAAAATAGAAGAATAGAAGTTACTCAGAAAAGAGTGATGCTTTTTTGTCTCCTGTTTATTCCATCCAGGGTCACACTGCAGAAGTTCTTTCTCTGTGCTTTAACACAGTTGGCAGTCAGCTTCTCACTGGCTCTTTTGACCACACAGTTGCTATATGGGATGTTGCTTCTAAAAGGTCAGGCATCAGTGTTATTGCAACCCATTTGTGCACAAGCCCTTTTTTATTGTACAGTAGACATTTAGATTTAGATTTTACTAACAAAAGTAGATGACTGATTGAATTCTGTTTTTTTCTGCTTTTTACTTAGACGTGTTCACACTCTGGTAGGTCACATGGGAGAAATTAGCAATGTTCAGTTTAACTGGGATTGCTCTCTAATTGTGTCAGGTTCCATGGACAAAACCTGTAAGGTGAGTGATCTTACACTTGATGACTTCAAATTCATGCATTTACTATTTTTTCTCTGTCTTTAATCTGACATATTATTTGTATCCTGCTGCAGCTGAAATATAATAATAGTCATTGACTTTAAAATTCAAACTAGATAGAAAAGAGAACAGGGATGTCCCTTTTCATACAAACTGGCTCTCCTTTATTATCCTCTTTCCATCTCTTGCAACCTCCTTTCTCTAAGGTCTCCATCATTTCAAGGAGATGAATTGAATTCTAATTCATTAATTATGCCAAGATGAGTCATACTCACAAGTTAGAATTATCCACTTCACTGCATTCCTCGAGGGGAGGCGACTCAAACGAAGCTGCCTCAAATAGCTAACTGTATGCTATTTGTATATATATGAACATGTTCTACTTCTAGGGCTTATGTCTCTTCTGTCTGAGGGCTTGTACCTGTGTAGTTATACATTTTAGTTATGCAAAGGCTATGACTGAAGAGTAAAATGTAAATACCACATAATTCCAAGACTAGCAAATCATTACTCTGAATCCTAAAATCAAGAAATATTTGGAATATTTTCAAACAAAAGACTAGAAAACATGCTGCTATTAAGAAAACCTTTTTATCTTATTTTTTTAAAGAAACTTTAACTTATTTAAGCTAGACAATGGTCCAAAGCACATTCTATACATATTATAATGCCATGGCTCCATAGTTGGAAGAGCCCGAAAGCTAAATTGGCCTGCCGTCAGGACCCACAGTGAAAACATTTGGTGCATAATGAAAAAAGCACAACTAAAGAGGCTCCAAGCAGCCGAGGAGCTGAAATTGTATATCACACAAGAATATTATGGAGCCAGGCTGGCTGTAAGTGTGTGTTTGTACACTTGAGTCTCTGTTGAAACGAGCAATGTTGTTATTTTCAATACAACACTTTTGGTTAAAATGTCTCCCACAAAGAGACATAAGTTTAGACTTCAAATTGATCTGCTTTCTTTGAGATGGAAATCTATCTGCTTGTTGAAAGGCTTTACCTCAAATTTCCTTAGATTTCAGTTTGATCATGTTTTATTTTTTCTTTCTGACTGAGTTCCTGCTGCACAGTCGATACCTAAGGTTTATGTTCCCTCCTTTCTGGTAGAGTATAAATAATTTGCCAAATATTGCACAATTTTTATATTTGCATTTTGTTAGCTTCAAAGCACAATTGCTTAAGTCATATTTTAAGGTTTAAAGCCAATGGTGCACAGTCAGCAATATCAGGAGAGTACAGTTAGACAGATATCACAATTTAGCCAAAATATAATAGGCAATTATGTTATGAGGCTAATGCTTTTACATAGCATCAGCATATACAGTTTCTTGGAAACAGTATTTTATTTCTTTATTTCTCTCTCTTCGGACTCTGAGTCTATGTTGTATGAAACATGGCATATAAATCAATCTGACTTGTAAATGTGCTTGCAGTTGTGGGAGGCAGTCAGTGGGAAGTGTGTAGCCACCCTAGTTGGACACACAGAGGAGGTGTTGGATGTGTGTTTTGATTTAAGTGGTCAGCTCATTGCTACTGCTTCTGCTGATGGTAAGATCACATTACTCAGTATTATTGAATGCTTTATTTTAAAATTTGCTATTTGTGTTGTGTATACCAGAATTGTAATTTACAGAACAATCTACATTTTCACATAAAAGAAATGTACAATGTTTGGTGGTTATAAACGCCACCTGCCCCCTTCTCTCTAAGGTACAGCACGAGTGTTCAGCGCAACTACACATCAGTGTCTTGTGACGCTAAAGGGACACAGTGGAGAGGTCTTCAAGGTATGCCAATTACCCAAAAATGTGTACCCCAAGATTTATTTCATTTCACATTGAAGTTTCCGCCAGTTCATGCTTGTGTTTTAAATAGCGTTTTCTGCTCTAAATGTTTTTAAAAATTTAAGTATTTAAACAAGTAACCTCTATCATAAATTAATTGAGAATGTAACATTGTTGCATCTGTTTAAACAGAAACACGAGTCTTTAAGAACCCAGTTAATAGCACTGAGCAGCATAGTCGTGACCAGTTCATTGCTTTCGTTGACAAATATGTTACAAGTAAATTATACATATTCATAAGGCCTTTTAAATTTTAATTTGAGCTTTATCTTAAATTTAATGTTATAATTACTTACAACCACTTATTTCTTATTAGTTCTACCACAAGTCCATATTATGGATGCATCAGAAAACTGGCAGCTGTGAATTACTTTAAACTCCTCTTTGCCAGTGCTTTAAATAGGATGTTTCCTGTATACCTAGCTAACGTGGATAAATTGTGATGCTGAAGTGGAGAGACAGTAGCCCAGGCTTCAGGATGTTTTGTGTCATTCCAGACCATCAGCCTGACCTTGCGTTATCAGTCTTTGAACCTTAAGCGAGAATGTTACACTATTCCATGCCATACAATCTCTCATCCTCAAAAAAAACAACTGTTAACCTTGTGTTATGAGGATTTGTAAAGTCAAACTGGGGCATGCTTTGGCATGATACTTGTTTATTTGGCCCTCTGTTGACCGTCCTCTTTAATGGAACTCATTTTCCACATTTGCTATTCATGAGCATGTTTTCCTCTGTATCTTGCTCAGAGGGGTTCTCTGAATGTGTTTACTTAAACACAGACAGCTAGTAAAAAAATAAATAAATAAAAAGGCTGGATGGAGGATGATTTCAGAGGATTATGACACTAATCTCTTCCTAATAGGAGGGGGGGGGGGGGGGGGGGGGGGGGGGGGGGGGGGGGGGGGGGGGGGGGGGGGGG
>JBAMHW010000009.1:23153273-23170872 GCA_037177495.1 Rhadinocentrus ornatus | reverse complement strand
CCTTTTTTGGTTAACTGAATAGCAAGGAAAAACTATATATATATATATATATATATATATATATATATATACATATATATATATATATATATGTATATATATATATGAATGAGATGTTATTTGTATAATCTGTGTTCTATACACTTTTTTTTATTATTTCTTTTCAGGTAAATTCAACACCACACCGACAGCAACAGCAAATGTTATTTTTTCTTTTCTTTCCGTCTGGTCTTTTTGTTCGTGAACTGCAACATTTCTTTTGCGGTTTAGTAACCATAAAGCTCTGGTCTGTTGCCTCTAATATCGCGGACAACTCCCAACAACATTAAACTTCCCACGTCCAAACTGAGCTCAGTCGGCGGAGGAAAGGGCTTACTCCTGTGTGAAGTAGCAGCTAGCTTCAGTTAGCTTCCTCCACCTTACCCAGCAGTGGTGAAGTGGACATTTGTGCAATTTAAGATTTAAACGAAAGTGGTTTTGTATCAGAATAAATGCTTAAAAGGAGGCAAATATAAGGCTTCTTGTGAGAATGCTGAACAAAAACAGGTTTTCAAAACACAAGTCATTCATTTTTGCAAAGTTAAGGTAAATTATGGGGCTAAAAAAGATGCTAAATTAGGAGCCGTTCGGGAGCTAAAAGAGCCGGCTCCTCTTTGGGAGCCGAGCCAAAGGAGCTCTCTTAAAAGAGCCAAACATCCCATCACTAAGACGTTCCCCCTCCCCTCCCTACCGCTCTTACTTCTGCTCTGTGCGTCTCTCTCTCTCTCCTCTCCAGCTCGACCATTCTTAAAGGGGCTATGCTGTTCTTTTAACAGTGTTATAAACACCACCATGGCTCTGCACATTGACACATAACTCTTGCACACTGTTTTTTGTTTTTTTTTAATCAGTGTAATCTGGTGGGCCAGATATTATTGCCAACCACTGCTATATGTGCTCTCACAAAGTCATCTTAGTTGAGGCAGTAGCCGATCACATAGATTTACCAGATGCTCATTGAGTTATAATATTACTGACAAATAAGTGTCTACTTCAAAAGTAAAGGGGAAAAGCATAAAATTATTATAATAAGCAGATTTTGGTGGCAAAAAGCAAAAAAAAACAAACAAAACAACTTAACTAGTTTTGAGTCACTGTGTGAAGTACTTTGTGAAGTAAAACAAGCGCACCCTGAAAAAGGCCGTGACGATTTGCTCGGTCATCATTTATCTCGTATTCTATTGGCTGGAGGAGGTTTGACAGACAGCTCTTTCAGCAACCCAAGAGAGAGGAAAAAATATCCAAGAGCAGAAGTTTTGAGAGCAGAGAATGTGTCTGAGTGTGAAGGAAAGAGATCAAGTCTGAGCGCAGAGTTTTGAAATGAAGAAAAAAATTACGCTCTTATTTAAAGACAGGAAAATACCCCCATAGTCCTGCAGTGAGCCCGCCTGAACATGGGGATGAGGAGATCTGGGGGTAGTTCTGGTGGGTGGACAGGTCAGGCTGGCAGCCGTGCCCTTGTGTCACAACATGGATTAGGGATGAGTTGGAATTAAAGTAAGCAGGTAGATGGAGAGCTTGCAAGGAGCAGCAGGTGTTATGGTGGTATAGTTAACCTGGCTTCACTGTATAATAAACACATAGAACCATCAAACTTCTACTTTCTTTGATAAACTATAT
The DNA here is from genome assembly GCA_037177495.1 of Rhadinocentrus ornatus. Taxonomy (NCBI): domain Eukaryota; kingdom Metazoa; phylum Chordata; class Actinopteri; order Atheriniformes; family Melanotaeniidae; genus Rhadinocentrus; species Rhadinocentrus ornatus. Next base: position 23,169,213 of record JBAMHW010000009.1, on the reverse strand, counting down.
GTCAACACCTTTAGAGGTAGAAACATAAAACATGCAGATAGTAAAGTAATATTTGGTCTGTTATTTTGATTTCTTACTTGTTTTTAAAGACAATAAAGGATATATTCTACTTTGACCTCATTTTAACTTCAAATGAGAATCTGATGAAGCAGAAAATGGTGTAGCCAATGTTCTGAACAAGTTATTAGTATGCAACATCACAGCCCTGTACCACTGCAGCCTACTAGAGGTAGTCTGAAGTGCAGGCAGGGTCTAGCCCTGTGTGGCTTTGCAGAGCTCTTTGCCATACACTGCTTTAGCAGGCGAGAGTGCCACAGCAGCAGTGAGTCAGTTTGCATTGGCACAGGAGAACACAAGTGTCAGTAGCAATGGGCCAATGAGAGTGGGGTGAGGGTGGGAGTAGCAGCATTTGGAGTAGTATCGAGGAGCAACGGTTACTGACCCCTCACTCAGCTGGATAAAACTACTGGTTTCCTCGTGGGGGTCATCTTCGGGAGTTATATGAGACCAGCTCCCCATGCTATCTTCACTGCTAGCACTCATTGAACGCTTGTCCCTCTTCACTACTGCAGCCACCGCCACAGCTGGCCTGTCCCTCTCGCTGCTGGGGAGAGCAAACCGCAGGATGGTGGGGGTGACTTTGTTCCCGTGTTTCCATAATTACTGTCTACTCTACGCAGAGTAAGCACTACATTTAGTTAAATGACTTAATATTCTAAAATGCAGCAATGGGAAAATTAACGCAGTTTCATATAACACACAATAACTTGTTATAAAAATAAGCCTTTGGAAATGTAAATAAATAAGCACCACATAAGGAGAAAGCAAATTTTTTTCAGTATCTTTCATGCATCAGCAAATAGCATTTCCCATAGGCACTGTTGGCTCAGTGTTTTTCCCTTCCTTTTTGGGGGGGAGGGGGGGAAGTTATTAAATTAAGTCATAATTAAATGTTTGAGGGCTGATGTCCTCCCCAGTTCTAGAGGGAAATCAGGTTTAATTGAATAGGCGAGTGATTAAGTTCCACTTTTACACAAGGGACTAACAAGTTGCACTCCACTTGTTTCTGGATTACATGTATTATCAAGTGAAAATAAGCGTGTCTGGTAACCCTCTTGTGGTTTGGATGACTCCCACCTTTTTCTTTAATTTACTATTGAATGTGGATTACTTTGATGATATTCATTAAAATAGAAAAAAACACATTACATATTTTTAACTTTACATACGGATTAGCCCAAATTAATTAATATGCATTAGTATTTAAATTAAATTAAAATTGTAACTTTTCACAACATTTTCACATAATTCCTTTTTTTTGCCAAAGAAAAAGCCCATTTGTTATTGGAATGGTTATGAAAAATTGTACGTTTTACTGTGTGTACAGTTTCTATAGCCTCTATCAACAAATTTCTCTTGCACATGAGCAAAAACACTTATTTATAGTACTTTCGTTTGATTCCAGGCTGATATGCACTTTGCTTCATATCCACAGAGTCTATGAGTCTAAAAACATACAGCAAAACTGTTTACTCTTTAAATTAGAGTGAAACTTGCCACTGAGTCCTCATAAGGTATGCAAGACCAATAACACCCACTTGCCTTGTTATTTATCTCTTTCAATGTATTCTTAATACCTTTGAGTGTATTGTGGTGTTATGCAGTAGTAAGGGCAACTAGGTACTGATTAAATGGAGTTCAACAGGTCCCCAGAGGATAAGGAATGAAGGCACTAAAAGCCTCTACACACAGTACATCACCCTGACAGCGTGATTCACAGCCTAGTCAAAGGCTTGTCAAACCGTACACACTTCTAAATAGATCAGTTTTCTCAAACAATAGATCCTTGGTGAGCAAGCCATGCTTTGATGTAATTCTAAGAGTAGCTTTATTGCACTGCAAACATTGATTTTATTTAAGTGTTGTTTTTTGTATGTCTATAATGTTTGTTTTAAAAATAACTTACTATATTTCTGTTACTTACTCTATTTAAACAGATTGATTTCTATTTTTTATGTCTGTTTTGAAATGATTGTGCTACGGGGCTATAAAAACCTTCTGCTTGAAGGATAGGTCTAACTCTCAAACAGCACTGTGAGCAGTGGAATACCTGGTGCTGTTGGCAACGACTCTCTCCATACGTATGGTTTCTGAAGGTCCTTCTCCTGTTCTTTCAGAGTTTGAAAGCGTCTCTTCAACCCTTTGATCTCCTTCAATGTGTATCAGCGGTACATCTCTAGGGCCCCTTATGCAGGAAGCACCGCTGTCACAAGTCCCGGACCCTACTCCAGTGCCAGTTTGCTCCTGGCTAGACCTGCTACGATTACAAATTAGGTGAGATTGTTTGAATCCCCTTCTCCTTTCGCCAACAGGTGTATGTGGCTGTGAGTATGACCCAGGCATTGCCCCAGCTACATCTTGCTGTCCCCCCAGTGCAGACTTGCCTATATCGACAATGTCCACTGACAACCGATTGGCAAATTGTTGCCCATGAGGTTGGGAGTCTCCTGAAGCCTCTAACTCGATACTGTCCTCTGGGTCAGCAATGATCTTGTTCTTTCTCATCAAAGATTCAATGGAGCTTGACCAGGTCTCATGGATCAGCATATCAGTAATGTGGTCAGTCTTACCTCTTTGGTAGAGGCAGGAGTCAGATTTACATAGTCCTGTAGCTGACACTGAGTTTGTGGGGTAGATATTAAGTGTATCTCCATGAACATTACGGGCAAATCCATCAAATGAGTTGGCTTTAATGGGTGAATTGACAGTCAGCCGTGAGTCTGAGGAGCGCCTGTCTGGAACAGAAGACTGTCGTATGCAGAAGGGTGTTCGAGGAGAAGGGGGGAAAAGGCTGTTGCTCCACTCTTTAGTCTTGGCAATGCCATATTCTTTGTTCTCCTTATCCATATCCCGAAGCATAAACCGATAGAACTCCTCCGTGATGCTCTCTGTGCTAGACTGCTTCGAGAGACAGGATGGGGCCCTGACATTAAGGTGGCCATTTTTCTTTGTTGCAGCCTGTTGCACAGCTGCAGCCAGAATAGTACTGGCATTCTTTCCCGCGTAGTAGTCCAGCAGCAAGTCAAAACCTCTGCCTTCAGTCTCCATTTGATTAATCATAAACCGTGAGAACTCATCCGTGATGCTTTCGCAGCTGGACTGCTTGGAGATTGAGCTACCACGGCTCAAGTTCTGACCTAACCGACTGCCAGGGCCCAGGGTGTTGGGTGTGCCCAAGGGGTCTGCGTCTTCTTCTGGAATGCTCTCATAACTAGATGCCTTCCCACGGCTCCACCTCTCACACTGCAGCCTGCTGCGCTGCTGGCCCGTTTTGGAGGTGTCCACCACATTGAGTTCAGGGCAGTTCATGATCCTGGCTGTAACTTCAGAGGCAAAAAGGGCAAATGGGTCCTGTGGTTCATCCAGGTTGATTGATTCATCAACCACCCGGTTGACCAATCGCTCCATTAGTTCTGGCTGCTCCTCTGTTTTCCTCTTAATCTCACTGAGCCGCGGTGCTCGATGTTTCCTGGAACCTGCGTTGCTGCTCTGAACCTCTTTACGCCTGAGTACTGTGCGGCAAGCTGGCATTAAGTAGGCCTCTGACCCTTCAGTAGATGTCCCTTTAAGGGCACAGAACCAAGGCTGTTTTCCAGTAGAGTTTTCCAGACAGATAGCTGCCAGTTCTGTGGCCATAGACACCACAGTTGAAGCCAAATCATCAGCATAGCAAGTAATGTGCGTCCTGGACTCATAATCTGCTCTTAAAGAAAGCAGAGAACTGCATGAGTTGAGGGAGGACTGTCTGCTTTCACTGCCTGTTACTATCCGGCCCTTTTTCTCTGTGCTGTGAATGGGAATTTCACTTAAAGGTTCTCTGGTGGCAGTGCTGCTGTGCTGCTGATCTGAAAGGTCTTTGGGTTTGGACTGATTTTGTCTGCATAATGATCGCTGTTGTTGCTCTTTCAAGTGTTCTGTGGAGGAAGATGAAGCAACATCAACATCCTCCAGGGCATGTTTTTGCCACAGGGCGGGAACCATAGGAAACTTATCCATGCAGTGTGGCATGTCACTCAGGTTCTCACTGTTAGTGAAATGACTATGACCAAATAAGCACTGTAACTGACCTAATGGAACTTTGCTTTCCTTTGTGGTAGAAGCCTCATTAACACAAATGTCTCCCTCTTGTGTTTGGTCTGCCCCTTGGTCACGTTTGGAGATATGACAAATTTTTTTCTGTGTCAAGCAAAGAATATCGAACAGTAAATTGTTTACGCTGTCCTGCAGAAAAACCTGAAGACTTGGAGCTTCTTTTCCAGCTCCCTCCAGTTCTTTTTTCTTTTTCGCCTTCTCTAAAGCATGCTTGAATAGGCTGTCTGCCACTTCATTTATTAAGTCATCAACCTCAGTTTCATCCATGCAGCATTTTTTTGGACAAGTAATGCCATCTACTATCTTGTTATGCATGGTCTCCAGGAGGTCTGTGACACTCTTGTAGCCTTGTGGTTGTGTTAGCACCTCAGCGGCTTCTCTGTGCAGTACCTCAGCAATGTTTGCTCGAAATGTTTCAACGCTTGTACCCTCTGCCACACTGCAGTGCAGCGTGAATGCTGTAGAGGCCTTGGCAGCAGACATTAGACCCTCTGATGTTGTGTAGACCTTTGTGATTTCTGCATCAGAAACGCTACCCTCTGCTGAATCTCCTATTAGCTCCAAAGCTGCTACCGCTCCAGCTACCTGAGCCATGCCACACACAGCTGAGGAAACTGAGTAGTCACATCTTTCTTCTGCCTCCTGCAGCTCTTCTTCTGTATCCTCTTCTGAGGCAGATTCGAGAGTGAGCTTTTCAGTCAACTGTGGGGTTGTAATGGTGCCAATAACACTGGCAGCAGAGGCCAAAGCCATCTCTACGTGTTTGTGTCCTCCATTGTGGTGGGGAGCATGAGCCTGGGCCCCATTTTGTGGTATTTCTCCAGTTTGGGCAGAAATATCTTGTTCATGCACAGGAGACACCTGCGTCTCTGGCCATTCTGCAGTACCATCAGCACTGTCTGGGCTCTGAACTATGACAATTTTGGGGAGTTCAAAAGAGCAGGCACGCTGATGGGAAGGCTCTTTGGCCATTGACGGACCAGTGGAGTTGGAAGGACAGCTGGACACACTGACAGCTGCCTCTGAGACAAAGGAAGTTTCATCTTGAGAGAGTCGTATGAAGGCATCCTGCAGTACAGACTCAGCCAGATTAGTGGCATAGTGACCAGCTGATTCCTTAGTCTGGAGGCTTGTTTGTGAATACTCATCCCTTTTGATGTTAGCATCCTCCTGGTTCTGATTATGGGTCAGCTGTCCTCTGTAACATGCAAGTCTGACACGGTGTTTCTGTGTAGCCTCAAACAAACTCTCTCCCAGGATACTACTCTCTGGTTCTGTGAAGAGACAGGGGAAAACACAGAAAGACAGGGAATGAAAATGTCCACATTTGTCAGAAAGCTGCTCCATCGATTTCTACAATATAACACTAAAAGAAGAGCATTACTTAGTTTTACCCACTACTGACTTTTGGAGCTAAATTTGTCCCATTGAATTTTCCTTTGGAGAGAAAATTTCTATCTAAAAGATTTAGTGCTCATCACTGCTGTAACACAAAGGCAATAAATATGCTTTTCTCTTTAGGTTTTTTTTTTTTTTTTTTTTAATTTAGAATTTAGTGCTTCTCTTGTACAACTGGGTCAATGCTGTTGCATTAAATACAGGATTTAACTCTACAAAATACACACCTATATTTTAAACTAATACCCCAAAAACCAAACAGGCCCACAATGTTACTTTTAATATCAAATAGTCAATTCCTATTATATGTCACCTATAGACTAATCTGTGCAAATACATAAAGTACACCCTCCACTATTGCGGTAGTGGCATTCTGTTTATGTCAGAGCAGAAGAGAAGAGAATTGTATTATCTGTGTATTATTGCAAGGCCTGCTGAAATTTTAGATTAACGCTCAGCATCCAACAACACATACAGAAAATATCAAGTTCTATGAGAAACAGTTGACAGCATAACCTTTGATTAATCCTGATAAAAATTATGAACAGTAAACTTGTATTTAGATCATCACTGAATCTAAATGCACGTAGTAAAGATCAACAATGTAATAACTGCATAATGTGCTTAAAGATAATTAGCAAATTACCAACTGAAAATTCAACCTCTGCATTGAAGCTCACCCTTTCTTAAGCCATCGTCCTCACTCTCTTCTCCGAGGTGCTTTGAGGCAGTCTGGAAGTCTTCTTCTATGGACGAGATGGAACGGTTGGTGTCATCATTAATCCGCTGTCCGGTTGCCCGACCCTGCTGAAACTGTTGCTCTTTTCCCCACTGCATACCCATCAGGAACTTGTTGATCTCACGGATGAGGGTGGCAGGTGGTGTGGGGTGCCTCGTCCCTGAACACTGAAGCAGGCACACACCTGTACTTCTCTGCTGCCCACCCTGAATAGAACATATACATATTTATTAATGCTGTACACAGTAAGGCTTGTAGGTTTGGATACATCTACCTACAATTCTACACACAAGCACACAATCAATTACTCTTGATTTTACTGTACATAAAGTTAAACAGTCTATGTGTGCTCTTTAGGTCTTGTATTGATTCTAACTTTTCTTTTGTTTTTACATTAATATATTAGGTAAGCTTGATAAGAACAAAAAATTGAACAATGAAAGCACTATTGATTGGGTGTGTCTGTATTTTTCATGTTTGTATAAATTTTCAGAGTATGCTGAAATTAATTGTTAAAATTTTATCATTAAGTCATCCATTGTTTTGTACCTGAGGGTGCATTTCTAAGAATAATAAAGGTGCCACAAAACAAGTAGAGAACAGAAATAAATGAATAAATGTCTACACTGGAAGACAAATGGAAGAACACTGAGTAAATAACAGTAACAACAAATAAAACAACCAACACTTTTTCATTTAAAAGTCATAAGAAACTCTTTTGGTAATTAGTTGTGAGTAAAGAGTTGGTCATTATTTTTTTTATTGTGTTTATTTATAACGTCATATGTTTTCTAAAACAGATTTTGATTTGTAGTTACAGTGAAATACCAGTAGATGACATTTCTTCTAACAAGGAAATTCCTAAAGATTAAGCAAATTATTCAAGCTTAAATCTAATTGGCTGATAATACTGGAGCCTAATTGGCTCAGGGCAAAATCTAGTACAATCTACGTGAAAAATAAAGAATATAAAGAGTCCTGCATATTTACACTGCACACACTTTTCCACCTTTCATATACCTATCATATACCTATATTTAGACCAAGCAGTATTGATCATAAATTAGCCTAATTTAAGATTAAAGAAAATCTAATCAACATCCACTGTTAGTTGTGCTACGGAAGAGGAAGCAACTATACTGAGGGGATACAAGCAGAATTACAACCTATTCCCAAAAGCAGAAAAGAATCACATCTATACACACTAAATTACTGCTCAGCAAAGCAGCTTTAAACCTCTACTCAACAGCCCAGGCCAGTTTTTTCAAATCATGGAAATACTTGCACGGATTTGTAGATCACTGCAAACTCACCTGCAGGGGGTTGTGTGGGTGTGTTTGGCAAGTTTCTGATGCTTCCAAGCCACCGAGCAGTAGGATCTCATTTTCTTTCGGTTGGTGGACAGTCAGTAATTCAACGAGCTTTGGCAGGTCTGGAGACACTGAGGCCAATTTCTGCAAGATACACGCTGAGCTCAGAGACAATGCTAGATTATGACAAAGGAAGTCTTTTTTTTAATGAAACTTCAAAACTGAACACAATGCGTTCTCTGTGGTTCCAAGTCAGAGACACAATTATGAATTCCCTCCCAAGAGAAGTCATGAACCATATGGAACAATTATCGATCGCCCACCACTGTCACCAGCAGCTGCAAAAGGCTGTGAAATCTGCTTATCATCTAAACAAATCAGCACTCTAATTCTAGGTTAACGATCTTGAATCCATGGCAACCGAAGTGACGTGTTTTTGAAATGTGAAATACAATGAAGAGAGTTCCTGAGAGATGAGAAGTGGGCAGGAAAGAACTGGAGCAGGAGAAATTAGGGGTGGGAACCAATGTGTGGACGAGGAATCCACTTACCTTGACGCTTTTGTCATCACAACAGTCTGTTTTCTGTGGGTCCAGATTTACAAAACAGATCTAAAAAAAAAAAAAAAAAAGATAAAACAGGACATAAAAATAAACGTGTGACAGGTAACATTTTATGATTTCAGCTAAGTGGAGTACATGTGCTTCCATGTGTCATATGTAATGGTAAATGCACTGTATTCCCCAATACCAATTTCCTCTGTCCCAGATCCTTCCAGTCTGACAAAACGAAAGCTTCCCTCTGAGAAACTTAAATATACAGCAGCTGTCTGTTGTGTCTGAATAACCACAATATCACTCATTGGCAGACGCCTCTTTAAGAACTAGACCTGTATCTGTTCGTAATGATTCTTTCCTTCTCTCCTCCGACCTCACATGTCTTTGCCTCAGGCTGCAGGTTTAATGGTCTGTGATGGAGTCCTCATGTCAGCACTGGGAGTCGGGGACTGTCTTACAGCTGCTGTTTGATTCAACAGCACAAAGCCTCTGATGTAAGGTGCCGTAACCAAGCTAGCTCTGTGCAGCTAAATAAATAAGTACAAGTGAAAAAGTATTTGAGGAGCGGATGGGGGTGATTTCCTACTTGGGCAGCTATTCGGCATGTATATAATGCAAGGTACTATGACGCGCTTTGATGAAAAGTGATTTTTGTGTCACTGTCACCAGCATATACATTTCAAACTGTTTGGTAGTCATTACTGATCATCCCCTAGTCATACTGTGAGTGACTGAGGCAGTCTCACTCTTTCAAATGCAAAACATGCACAAGTGGGACTCAGCTGTTTCCTTTTTTACATAAAAACACCTCCATCTTCACTCTCTACACCTGCAAAAATATATATAGTCTAGTTTAAAGAAAAGAAAAAAGAAGAAAATATTAACATATCACTGACGAGCTTTAGATTAATCCTGACGGGCCTTTAAAAAGCACTTGTGAGATACATATTTTCAGGATTGTCATTTTTTCCTTTTATCTGTTGATTTAAACTAGACATATTCCCAGAAAAATGTGTCAGAAATCCATAGAAAGATGCAGCATCAAGGTCTAAGTACTGTATATTCTTCACTGCTTTTCCTTTCAAATCCTGTCATGTTGCATGTTTCTAGCTGTAGTTTTAAAACTGTCACCATACTAAATAGGTCAATGTAGTGATGAATATCATTTGCCATCACTTTACACATTTTCCTTCCAAATAAAAGATTCAGGCTTTCTACATTTAAGGCAAAGCTAAACTTAAAAAAGGGCAAGAGAAGATGTTTGCAAAGTCAGATCTGATGAGTCAATGTCTAGAAAAAGGCCAATCCCCCCCTCTTCCGCCTCGCCTTTCCCTTTTCTCAAACTATATCTAATATTTAGCAAACTATCAAGGCTAAGAAGATGACAAATCCTGCTTGAGAGCAGTTGCTTAATAATAAAAACATGAAATTACTGTAGCTAATAATGAGATGATATTTGGAAAGGCTTTTAGTCTGACTGATGAAGTTGTGATTTTATTTCTGTCCTGTGCTCTTTAAAGAGTTCATGTGTCACATATTGCTTTTATCTGAATATCAAGAGAATATCTCTTTGTTACCTCCTACTCACAATAATAACAGCAATCTACTCACCGAGCAGTAAAAATAGTTTGCTCATTTGCTGTCTATTGCTCATGTCAGCTTACTAAGTGTGATGAGGACCTTTTTTTTGTCAGAATAGCCTCTAAATGTCAACAATATACACAAAGGACCTGAGATTAATTCACACCATTTACTGAAAACAAAGTCTATGGCCCATTATTACCACTTGCTGATCCTATTTTGATTGAAAAAAAAAGAAGATTTGTAGGACACGTGCTACTATTTCACCTTATTTAGCATGTTTATAGATGCAGATACAAGTAAGTGTTTCTATTTGTCATTTAATTTAATTCCCAACATATGAAGAGGTTTGTTTAGGAGGATCTCAGTGGTGTTTTCATGTGATGATTTTGGAAATTATCCAAGGAAAAGCAGTGGCAACACCCTCTCCTATCTGCCAATACATTGCCTGTTCACAAAACCTGGTCAAAGGCAAGCAAGTGATCCCTATAACCTTGAAAGGGGTTGAAACAATTTAACCCCATCAGACGGTGAGAGCCAAGAGGCAGCTGTTTTAAATTTGGGAAGCAGAATACCATTTATCCATTTGGTGGTGACACAAGCCTACGGACATGGTCTGATTCCATCAGTTTTTTTCAGACATATTATACGATACACACACATAAGTCAGCCGGCGTCTGAAAGAAAATATCAGCTGGTGGAGAGAAAAAGAAGGCAGGAAACAGAGTACAGAGAAACAAATAGTCTCACATTATAGTGGTAAATTATCTTCTAAATTATAGTGGAATGTGCAACCAGTATGAATTGAAAATAACATGATTTAAATACATAAATTATGGGATAATAGTGGCATGAAAAAGTTGACTTTTTCTGTAAGTAGCTTGCCATTCATATGAAGTCAGTTTGAAGTCAGAATTATTTTGTTCCATTCTGTTTGAGCAGGTTCTGGTTGTATGTAAGCACTGTCTAAAGATCAAAAGGTGCACAACACAGTGGAAATAAAATCCCCAATACGTGGTATTGTCTAAAGATAAGCTCTTTGTTGCCTTCAAACAATGGCCTGTGCACAAAACCAAGAAGTCTTAACCTGGATATTCATGATTTAAAAACCACTAGTTACACAATATTGTCCTTTTGTCCTAGAGGAATCTTTATAAAAACAAAGCCGATGGGCTACCTGACTGACTGATAAAATTATAATTGAGAAAAAGATGAGAATTTCCAAAAGGCTTAAAGCTAAACAGGAGATATTTAATAAATAGTTTTAGTCTCAAAATGTCAATAAATAGATACATGTATAAATAAATATACACACAGCGAAAGGACAAGGTGTTCAGTGTTTAGCACTGCCACCTTACAGAAAGAAGGTTCCTGGTTTAAACTTCTATTTTAATTTAATTTCACTTTATATATTAGGGACCACGTACGATTTCAAATTTACATTTTTTCATTTGATGCACTGTACTAGAGTTATCCTTCAGCTAATTTATAGCTGCAGTACCCTGGCAGGGCACCCCTTCCAGATTGCCCAAAAGTTATGTGGCAAAAAGGTACATTACAGTTAAAAAAATAGAAACTATTCTGGTGGATCTTACAGAACCAGCAGGCTGATAGCAGACAAAATGCAGTAGACATGCAAGGACCAGGCTATTTAAGATTTTATATACTAGACTTAAATTAAAAAATACTCAAGCTCAATATGACATGTTTCTCTAGAATTTTCAATTATATTAATAAAAAAATTTTAATCAAGGATTTTTATGGCTTGTTTATATTCTAGAGGTGATTCTAGAGGTCTGATGACAGATTTACTGGCCTGTAACACCCAACAGGTATGAGATATATGAAAGAATTAAAGCATGCAAGAATATGTCTTCAGGTGAGGAGTTTGCATGTTATCCATGTGTCTCTGCATGCTGGTTATCTGGTGATGCTTCACAGATCATGGACATGAGTCTTTTCATGCATAGTTGTCTGTCTGGGAGGTTTTTTTCCCCCTCCAGACCTCAAGTACGTCTACCATTCTAGGTACATAACATTTTTTGAGGACACTACCTGAGGTAACATCTATTCTGAAACATTTTTGCCTTCTTTTTGTAGCCCTCTACTGCTTTATGGATTTAAGATTTTAACTTAAATTAAATTACAGTCATTTAGCTGACCCTTTTATACAAAGCGACTTACAATGGTTAGGCAGTAGCGTTAAGGGTCTTGCCTAAGGACCCAACTGGAAGGTGTTAATGTCCGTCCCCTGGGGGATTAGAATCCTGGTCTCCCACATGGGAGACTGATGCTCTACCAATTGAGCAAACCAGCCGGTTCCACTTCCACTATAAGAAACAAGTAGCTGCATGTAACTCCTTAAATTTAATACTGTCACAGCTGTATAAGGTCAGGAAATTCTTTGCTTTGCCGTCAGTTATTTTAAGCTGTTTGACTGATAACCTGTACAGCCTCATGTGCTATTGCAGAGATTTGACTGTTGCCTCAATCAGCACAGCAGTGCTCAAGCACTGGACCAAATGGTCAGAGCGAAACTCGACTCTGACCACATGTGCTGATGGACCACTAAGATCAAACTGGGTAGAAACTTTAAGCAGCGTTGGAGAAGTAAGGTCTCAGTTTTACTATGAGCAAAACAGAAATGGTGGATGTTGTATAGAAACTGAGAGGTATCTTGTCTCTGAAAAGAAGAGTGGTTTTTTGATTTACTTTGACGTCTCCGAATGTTAAGGTCATCTTTTAAAAAAAAATATCGGACTTCAGAGGAAGAAAGAAAAAAAACATAAAAGAAAACATCTTTAACATTTCAGTGAGTTTTTGGCCAAACAGTACAATAATTTAATTACCGGATCTAATGTAATAAATTTTTGTAATTTGATCTAGTATATTCGAATGTAAGGTGAGTCATTTAATTTATTCATACATTTTTTTTTCTTTCGGTTTTAAATTACAAAAAAAAAAAAGAAAAGCAGATGTGTGACTCTTGGCTTGCAGTGATTTTGTCACTGCACTATTTCATGGGTGAACTTCTTAACTTTGAAGCCCAACAGCGGTAATAATTGTATGTTTGGAATTACATCACACCACCAACCTTGGCAGGTTGAATGCAGCAAGCTTAATTTTTATGATCAAAACCTTGTGACATGTTTGAAAAGGAAGTGAATGGAACTTTAATTAGATCCTTTATTTATCTATTTATTTTTTTAATGATGCAGTGTGTGACTGATCGAAGGTAATTACTGGATGCAGAAACCTCCTCAACCTTGTTTTGGGAAAACAGTTGCAGATAATCCATAATGAGGTTTATTCATTAAAATGGAGAAATGGTCAGCATTGTCATTTTTACTCGAGATTTTATTTTATTATTTTTTTTTAATTTAGTCATCAACTGTATTTAAGTAGAAATATCCCAGCTTGTGAAATGATAGTTATATTGCTCCATTCCTTTCTATATTATCATATTGCTGTAGTAATGGTGTAATCTATTTAAGGGCTTTAAATGAGCTTCGGCAATAACAATGTCACCACTGCTGAGTTGAGGCTCACCCAGAGGACTAGCAATCTGTTTCAGCAATAGTATGCATTATTGGAGGTACACTGTGTGCATCCAGTACCCTGACACTGCATTTGCACACAAAGGTTTAATTGTGCTAACTTACTTATGCATTAAATCCTATCAGGCTGGAAGATTTCTTTCTTTCTGCTGCATGCACACAAACAGAGCTTATGCAAATACGGAGCCACAGCATTACATGTGCAGAGTTGATCAATATAAGAAACCTTTGCAAATATTTAGTTTCCTTTGTCCATCAAAGCTTCATTCCTCCTCAGCGGTTCCACGTCTCTCCTCACTATGATCCTCCCACACACAGCTGCTGCTCTTGGTCCTTCTGTCACCTTTTTTAAAAATTATTATTATTAAACTGTGGTTTCTTATAATTTTTCCTTTCGCTTTTTTCGTACTTTTTTTTGTCATTTTTGTGTGGTCTCTCTTTTAAAAACCAGCAATAAGATATGAGTACTTGATAGAGCTGCTGAAATTGTTCTGGCAGCAGGTGATTCACTTCTCTTGAGCTGCTATACAATAATCACAGTTTAAACTTCTATCTTCCATCCCTATCTTTGCATTATAGTACCATTATCTTCTGTGGCTACTATGAATTAATTAACATACCCTCTGAATCTTTACTGGTTTATGTAAAATGTCCTTCATGTTTCCATAAGTACAGCTATATTTTTAATCTGAGGTCACAACACTTTACGTAGCCCTAAAATTATGCAGACGTTTTTGCTTATCCAAGACCCGTGCAACTTTAATTAGGATTCCGGTCAAGTTTAACTGAATTCAAATTAGGTTTGGGGGAAAAAAACTACATCAAGGCTCAGTGACTCTGCCATTTTATTTTGGCATGTGACTCATAAACTACATGGTGTTGGTGCAGAACTCAGACAGGCCTGCTTATCCATAAACAACTTATTTTCTGTTAATTAATTTAAATGTGCCTTGATAAAATGCATTACATCATGAAGGAAATGCCACATGATGAACACTTCTGGAAAACTCAACTCCTTAAAAATAAAAAAAAGAAATACATATCCATTCATGATGACCAGATGTGAAAAAAAAGTTTCAAACTGTGCCTCCATATGCTTCCTCTGGGTCATCACAACGGCAAGCATGGAATTTCTTTCCATTGTTATGCCGACAATACCCAGCTCTTCCTTTCGGCAGGGGCGGAATTAGGATTGAAGAAGATCCAGGGCTTAGCATGTGCAAAAAAATGTATTTTATTTTTTTAAACAGATACGGCATCTTCACTTTCAAATTCTGACCACCCTAAAGCAGACAAAAAGCACTGGATCACAAAAAAATCCTTTAACAAAGGAAAATGACACTATAAATCAACAATATCACTCTCAGACTCAAGACTATTTATGTTATAGTTCTGTCCTGTTAAGTGGAATATGTTGATAAAATAAATATATTGCTGCCTTGTATAAGGTTCTGTGAAAACAAATCCTCTCTGGGACATTGCATTACACACACACACACATATATATATATATATAAAGCGAGACATGATGGCATTAATAGGGGCTGGTTTGGTGGAAAGACGCGTGCTACGCCCTGATGCTGCTGGTGCCACTGTGTTGCCTGAGACGGCTGGTCTGTCCGAGGAGGCAGGACCCAGCAAATCTGAGCAAGATTACCAGTTGGGCTCAGCTGGTATCGAGGACGCAACTCCCGAGGGAGATGGTAGGGAGACTCCCCCTGTCACTCTCCCCAAATATGATCCGTACCTCTCTGCTAATGGCTCAGATTCCTCAAGGCTGTATGCCAGATTGAGGATAAAACTGGCACAGTTACAGTTGGAGCATCAGCACCGTTTACAGCTCGAGATCCGCCGTCTGGAAATCGAGGCGGATACGCAGGTGCGCATGCGTCGTTTGGAGCTGGAAGCTCAAGCCCAGACCACTTTATCAGTGACTGTTCAGCGGCTTCAGCCCTCTCCAGTCCCTTTGATATAACAAAATTTATTCCTTTTGTTCCTGTATTCTGGGATGGTGATGTCGACTGCTATTTCGCAGCTTTTGAACGTATAGCTGTAACTTTAAAGTGGCCAAGAGAACGGTGGGCACTGCTTGTGCAATGCAGGTTAAAAGGGAAAGCTCAAGAGGTTGTAGCAGCGCTCCCTCTTCAGGAAAGCCAGTGCTACAACGTTGTTAAGGCTGCGGTACTTAAAGCCTATGAATTAGCCCAGAAGCCTATCGACAGAAATTTAGAGCATTTCATAAGTCACATACTCAGACTTACGTGGAATTTGCACGGGAAAAGAGTAGCCTCTTTAACCATTGGTGCTCTTCAGGTGGTGTGAGCACCTTTGATTCTCTGAGAGAATTAATCCTCTTAGAGGAATTTAAAAAGCAGCTACCTAAAAATGTCGTGATCTATCTGAATGAACAGCGAGTGGCTACTTTGTCAGCGGCTGCTGTGATCGCAGATGAATATGTACTGACACATAAAACACCGCTGCTGTAAACATAAAGTCAATGGCACCTTGCGTTCAAATAGAACGCTCTTGTTATTACTGCCACAAAATAGGACATTTAATAGGTGATTGTCTGAAGCTTAAAAACAAGCAGAAAGGCCAATCCCCGCCTCCCAAAGACAAGGGAGTGGGTTTTGTGAGTGGTAAAAG
>JBAMHW010000009.1:23103145-23137087 GCA_037177495.1 Rhadinocentrus ornatus | reverse complement strand
CCCCCCCCCCCCCCCCCCCCCCCCCCCCCCCCCCCCCCCCCCTCCCCCCCCTCCCCCACCGCTGTCATTGCAACACCACCTCAATCATTAAGCCAGCCAAGCTGACACATTCTGCACAACTCTGACAACCTGAACAGTTAGAGCAGCGTACTGCTTCACAAAGCGCTTCTCCAACAGTCAACACAAATTGACACGCTTCATAAAATTATAATTCGATACATACACAATGGCGCATTGGAACATCACACTCATTCCATCACTCTGCTTTAAAAAAAAACAAACTATATTAATACTAATAATAATAATACGCAAATGTGTAACGAATATCACACAAGTCAGATAGACTGTTTATACTCGCTGAAAAAAATTAAAGTTTAAACACAGATGCAACAAAAACGCAATTAAGTCTGACCATCAGACATTAAATTGAAAAGCCAGTAGAGACTTGATTATCTGGTTTCGGAATATGCGTCATTTGCTTGGAATTTCGGAACGAACAGCGGCGTCTTACCTCGGCGTTTTAAGAAGGCACTTTGCGCCTGCCATTCTTTCAAAAGAAAATACCCAAACTGTCCTCAGCTGGTGTGATTATTTCCTCTGTGTGGACAGGAGGAAAGGCAGAGCAGCGCCAAAGTACCTCGACGCGTAATTGTCCACGGGACGCTCTCCAGTCCAGATGCGCATCCCCGTGTGAAAACTAAAGGAATCCCAGACTGACCGTGACTGAGGAAGGGTTGTTATGAGCTGAGATCTGCGGTCTCAAGAGCAGCTGCAACAGCAGTACTCCACTGCCTGTCCTGAGCGTCTCGCCGCTGAGCAAAAACGTAGGAGCCCTGCATCGATCAAACCTAATGAGCTGCACGACGCAGGCAAGGGCATGGACATGGGCAGTGCGCGCGCAAGTTGACGTACGAGCACGTGCACAAACATGCGCGCACATATGAAGTAGGACATGGTAGAAATTTTACATGGTGATATTTTGCATGCAAACAGTACCTTATGTCCATTTAGCCGACATGGGGCAAAAATGGCATTCAGCTGGAGTGTGCTTGGTGTGTGAGTGAGTGCGATTGTGTGAAAGATTTTAATAAGTGTTTCTTTATTGTTATGTAATTCTACTTTCATGTATGTAAAGGCTTGTTTAATTTTTTACATGCATGAACTGAAATATGCATGAATGTTTTTAATCGTGTAAAGCCATTTTGTGTTGCCTTCGGCATAAACAGCTCCTTATAAATAAATTTTGATTTGACTGTTCGGAAACAAATACTATGAGTTCTATCCAAAATATTTACTGGAATTTGCACAAACTGCTCAGGTTTATCCTTTTTTATTTATATTTTTCCTATAATACTTGTATAGTAGATTTTGTACAGGAACATATTTTGATTGTTTGACATTCCTATATATTGTGAAATTTTGTAAGATATTGTAAGAACGAGCCAGTCTTTTGAATGGCTCTTTGAAAGGAACAGTTCCTCAAGATCCAGCTCCCGTCAAAGAGCCATAAATCCCATCTCTACAAAATACTTAGGTTTTTAACTGCAAAATGCAGCACTGTGCTGTTTGTGACTGAGCAGGAGGTGTGCAGTTTGTCAGAACTTGTTTGTTGAAAACAGCTGCTTGATGCATGAGAGAATTCTGCCGATGAGCCACAACAGTAGCCTAAAGCTGCAGGCAGCACCACCAAAACACTAACTATAGACATCAAGCCAAATGTGACTGGACGCTTTTCATTTTCCATTAACTCAACGCTTTTTATTGTTAAACACACTGTTGAGTTTCCACAGTCTAGGACACAAATGAACATGAAAAAACAAACCCTCACTTCAGATTCCTGATTGACAACTGAAATATTATCTATGCTCTTGACCTCATAGGTCATTTTTTACTAAGAATGAAATTTGTAAAGGGATAGAGGGGGATGAAGAAAACTTTGGATGTTAAAGAAAGTACCATGAAGGCTGGACAGGGTAAAAATTTAACCACATCTCTGGATTGCTCAAATGCTGGTCTCCACTTTATCTGAAGGCATCATTTCTGCCACAGGGAGCACAAGAAGGCTTCCCAAAGAGGGTAAAGGTTGTGTTAAAGAATAAAAATAATTATTGCAATTGGCTTTTAAGCTTGTTAGAATTGTACTGTTTTGCCTGTTTTTTGCTTGTATCCTTCTCTCTCTATAAATTGCAATAAATATTTAATATTTATCTGGCAATATATAAAGGAATTAGAACTTTTGCACAGTAACGTTGATTTCAGAAGCTCAGTAATGCAGGATTGCATTTTTTCATGTTTACCTTTTTTTTTTCTTCAGTTCATAAAATATTCTAGTAGATAACGGGATGGGACTGCAGGCAGGCTAGTTTAGCCCCCAGCATGACACTATTATAATATGTGCAGAATTTGCTTTGGCACTATCATTTGTGGCCTCAGAACCTGTTTCTGTTATGTGCAGCGGTGGAGGTGAGGACCCAAGCGCAGGCAGTTCAGGCAGGAGGCAGAAAGGTGCTGGTAACAAAGGCTTTAATCCAAAAACTCTTGATCTGAAGGCGGGTGGACGGAGGGGTCCCAGAGAAGGGACCAGGACCAAGCAAACAGTCCGGGTCACAAAGTTCTGGGGGAAACGCGCAGACAGCAAACTCGGTTCAGGGGGTCAACCTGGAGGCCAAGAAGATGGTGTTGGATC
Source organism: Rhadinocentrus ornatus (assembly GCA_037177495.1). Taxonomy (NCBI): domain Eukaryota; kingdom Metazoa; phylum Chordata; class Actinopteri; order Atheriniformes; family Melanotaeniidae; genus Rhadinocentrus; species Rhadinocentrus ornatus. The sequence continues at coordinate 23,134,401 of JBAMHW010000009.1, read as the reverse complement.
ACTGGAGGCCGACCCGGAGGCCAAGAAGACGGGGGCAGGATCTCTGGCGGTTGACCCGGAGAGCGTGCAGACTTGGCGTGGACCACAGGAGTCAGAAGCGGGAGAGGAGCGTCTATGCCACAGACCCCCACATGGACAGAAATCAGGAGAAAGGCATCTCGGCCACAGACCCCCTCAGGGACAGGAGTAAGAAGAAGGAGAGGAGCGTCTCAAACACAGAGCCCCTTTAGAAACAGGAACCAAAGGACGGGGAGAAGCGTCTCGCTTGCAGACCCCCTCAGAGACAGAAATCACAGGCTGGAGAGGAGCGTCTCGCTCGGAGACCCTGGTGGCGACACCAGGGGATGTAGAGTGTGGAGTCGGCGGCGATTCTGGAGGCGTGAGGCATGACAGAGATCGAGAGGATTTCCCCGAACCCTGCCTCTTCCTTCTCGAGGATGTCCTCTGTTTTGGCCGCTTTGAAGTAGGGTCCCATTCTACCCCCTCGGAGGCTGCATTGGGGTCATCAAACTGGGCTCCGTTGATGGCCGCTAAATAAGTGCACACAGAGGCATGCCACCTGGGCCTTATGGGTGGAGATGTCCTAATAGTCAGTCTGGTACCCAGGAAAGACAACTGCTCTGAATAATCCAGCGGCTCTGGCTGTGTGTCAACCAAAGGAGCGTTCCCACCAGTTCACTTGAGGTTATGCTCTCGGGGAACTTCAGCTTCTGGCGTCTGGACTGTCTCCTTCTTTGGGACCTCTCAGGTGAATCCTCCGTCTGAGAAGTCCGCCACTCAAGCCAGTTCACCATCTCCTTCTCATCTGAGTGAGACGAGGCCATGACAGGGGGATCATCCTTACAGGGATCACTCCCCTGTAACCATCTCTCTAGTATCGCAGGAGTAATGTAGGTAGGACCCGCTGGGTCTGCGCTCGGCTGGTTCCTTCTGGGTCCATTTGTGGTCAGATCCTTCCGTTATGTGCAGCGGCAGAGGTGAAGGCTTTAATGAAAACACTCATGAACTAAAAACCACACATTACAGAGATGAAGTGAATGAGTAATTAGACCGGGTAAACTAGTGAGCCAGACACAGAAACCACAGGAGCACAAGAGGAAGAGGATGCATTACTAATCATATGGGCAATAATTTTCACTCCTATTTGAAGTCTGGCCAATGAAAGCAAGTAGGAACACTTATCTGGCAAACTAAACTACAGGCACAATTTTAATTACCGGCCTCCTTCACAGCTCATGTCAATTGGTTGTTTACAAAACTAGAACAACTTTAGTCCTGCAATCAATCTCATCTTGGTTTTCCTGCCAAAATAATAATTTGAAGGGAAAAATGAACAGCTAAATTTACAGCCAACTTTTACTGGGTTTGCCTTAGATAGATGCATTTTTTTTAATAAGCATGCAATCAAAACATGGCCCTATTGCGATTGGTGCTAATGTGAGGTAAGCAGGGTTTTTATTATGTGAAAGATGTAAGCGACCCCAAAGATAAGCACAAATGCACATCACAGTGACTGCTTCTTGACTTTCCTGTAATAGCAAGTCAAAGTCTGTCTCACGTTTGGATGGTGTGCACATTCTAAGTATTTGGGGTGCTAAAGGTTTCAAGATTTCAACATTGATTCATTTCAGCAAAAGTGCAGAGGTTTGAAACTGGTTTAAGACCCTTTTAAGAAGTTGCATAGCAACAGCGAGTCAGTTTTTGTGTTTTTCAAAGGAGCCAATGGACTGATGATAAACACCCAGTTACAGTAAACTCAGAAGAAACACAACAGAAACTGTTGAACATGAAGCAGACTTTCAGACCTAAACACCAACAAGAATCAAATCCTCTCATGTAAATATGCTGCTTTCTTATTTAGTTGACTCCCTTAAAGTTTCCCTGTTTTGCTCTTGCAGCCACTACCTTTTCTTTCCCTTTTTCTATCTCCCGCTTTTTCATGCTGTTCTCCTGTTCTTTGCTTCTTTTGTCCCTTTTTCATCCTCCTCTGTGTCGCCCTTCACACATTAATCCAAAGGCTTTTCAGAGGCTGAACTAATCCACTGTGCACTTCCTTAAAATAAAAGATGGAAGAACAACTAAAGTGGAGATGAAAGCATGAACTCATCAGCAGAGAGGAGACATCTGGGGGAGCTGAGTGTAGGAACCAATTGAAGAGAAAACCAGCTGAGGTGGAGGCTCTCTCACTGTCATAAACCTGTCACAGTAGGGGTATTTTTATTCTAGTGGCTTAATACAAAACAGAAATGTCACGTGAGAGGAGGTGAGAAGATGTGATGATGAATCGGAGCAGCTGTGACGTGAGGTGTTATTTATAGAACAGGGTTCAGCCATTGCATTTCGAGAGCCTGAAAGCTCACAATGAAAGTTTAGGGAGTAAATAAGCACAAGTCTTGTTCAAATTAAAATTAGACTGAAGTGGCAGCAGATTTTGTGCAGGGGTTGTAGGAACCCTTATAATGTATGTGTGCACATGCGTGGTGACATCACCGGTGATTGTGGGTGGCTCTGTGGGTGTGTCATCTTCATTAATGGGTACGCTCACCTGTGTCTTGTTTGTTACCTGGAGCATGGAGGCAGCGTGAGCTTGAGGAGATATTTTCTATTGACTGTTATCTAAATGCACTGTTTCATATATCCTTACACATATTGAAGCTTATCAATCAAATTAAGTGCTTGTTTCTTACTATTGTGACATGGATATGGAATAATAAAACATTGTGACAAGTGCACTGGTTTAGCGTTATGCACCTTTGATACAAAGCGTAATGTCTCAGCCTGCCGCGGCGTTTGGGTTAAAATTCAAGTTGGTGTGCTGCAATAGGGGTCTCACTGTGCATTGATGTCTAAATCATAGACGTTACATCCAATAAAAAGAGAGATGTGGTCTGTTCAGTGTGTTCTGGGTCTTTCACAGGGCCTCCTTTCGTAGGGATGTGCCTGGAAAACCTCACCAGGTAGGCGTCCACGAGGCATCCTGACCAGATGCCCGAGCCACCTCATCTGGCTTCTCTTGATGCGGAGGAGAAGCCACTCTACTCTGAGCCCCTCCCGGATTACCAAGCTTCTCACCCTATCTCTAAGTGAGAGAGCCTGGCCACCCTGCACAGAAAACTAATTTTGGTCGCTTGTATTCGTGCTCTTGTTATTTCGGTCACTACCCACAGTGACCATAGGTGAGGGTAGGAACCATAGACTGTATATAAAAGATGGAAGGAGCCTTCATGACATGGGCAAAGAGGTGGTTATCCTAAATTTAAAAATTAAGTAACATCCGAACAGATGAGTTAGAAAAAAATCCACTCCCCTCAAAGTTATAATGAAGGTAAACTTGACCTATTAATCCTAAAATGGATTTTTGTACCAGACTTTAAACGTGATTATTTCTGCTGTGAATTTGGCCTTTGTAACATGGGAGTCTATGGGGATTTGAGTCTATGGGGGGTAAACTGTAATGTAACTGTACATTTCACCGCCTGGCGATCTCCCACTCCATCCTTCCCTCACTCGTGAACAAGACCCCGAGATACCCTGAACTCCTCCACCTTGGGCAGGAACTCATTCCCGACCTGGAAAAGGCACTCCACCCTTTTCCGGCTGTGGACCATGGTCTCAGATTTTGAGGTGCTGATTCTCATCCCAGTCACTTCACATTTGGCTGCGAATTGCTAAAGTGAGAGCTAAAGACTGCAGCCTGATGAAGCCAACAGAACTACATCATCTGCAAAAAGCAGAGGCCTAATCCTGAGGCCACCAATCTGGATCCCCTCAATGCCTCGGCTGCACCTAGAAATTCTGTTCATAAAAGTTATGAACAGAATAGGTGACAAAGGGCAGCCTTGGTGGAGTCCAACCCTCGTACAATTTGGGTCTGGCACTCCATACTCCCGGAGTACCCCCACAGGAGTCCCCGGGTGACACAGTCAAACGCCTTCTCCAAGTCCACAAAGCACATGTAGACTGGTTGAGCAAACTCTTATGCCCCCTCCAAGACCCTGAAGAGGTTGTAGAGCTGGTCCACTGTTCCATGACCGGGACGAAAACCACACTGCTCCTCTTAAATCCGAGCTTCGACTATCCGACGGACCCTTCTCTCCAGCACCCCTGAATAGGCCTTACCAAGGAGGCTGAGGAGTGTGATCCCCCTGTAGTTGGAGCACACCCTCCGGTCCCCCTTTTTGACGAGAAGGACCACCACCCCAGTCTGCCAATCCAGGGGAACTGTCCCTGATTTTCACGCGATGCTGCAGAGGCGTGTCAGCCAAGACAGCCCAACAGCATCCAGAGCCCTAAGGAACTCTGGGTGGACCTTATCCACCTCCAGGGCCCTGCCACTGAGGAGCTTTTTAACCACCTCAGCAACCTCAGCCCCAGAGATGGGAAACCCAACACCAGGGTACCCAGACTCTGCTTCCTCATTGGAAGATATGTTGGTGGGACTAGGGAGGTATTCCCCCTACTGCCCCACAACGTCCCAAGTTAGCAGCTGTCGAAGCCGCGTTCTACTTAGCCCGCCAATACCCATCAGCTTCATCTGGAGACCCAAAGGCCAAAAAAGGCCCAACACTGCTGGTGTCCACCAACGAGTTCGGGGGTTACCGCCATGACAGGCACCGACAACCTTACGGCCGCAGCTCAAGCTGGCTGCCTCACCAATAGAGGCACAGAACATGGCCCACTTGGACTCAATGTCCCTCGCCTCACCCGGGAAATGGTTGAAGTTCTGCCGGAGACGGGAATTACATTACATTACATTAAATGCTAATGGTAAAGGGACTTGCACTTATATAGCACTTTTCCAGTCAGCTTGACCACTCAAAGTGCTTTACACTACTTGTCACATTCCCCCTTTCACACACACATTCATACCCCGATAGGCACATCGGGAGGCAACCTGGGGTTAGGTGTCTTGCCCAAGGACACTTCGATATGTAGTCAGGGAAAGCCTGGAATTGCTCCACCAGCCTTCCAGTTGAAATACGACTGCTCTTCCTCCTGAGCTACAGCCGGCATACATTGCATTTAGCTCATTTAGTTTACAATACATTTATTAGTCATTTAGCTGACGCTTTTATCCAAAGCAACTTACAATGGTTGAAACTCTTTCTGACAGGAGACTTTGCCAGATGTTCCCAGCAGACCCTCACAACAGGCTTGGATAAGCCAACTCACCACCAGATTGTGATCAGTTAACACCTCAGCCCCTCTCTTTACCCTAGTGTCCAAGACATGCGGCCTAGACATCAAACTACAAAGTCGATCATCAAACTGCGGCCTAGAATGTCCTGGTGCCAAGTGCACACGTGGACACTCTTATGCCTGAACAAGGTGTTCGTTATGGACAATCCATGACGAGCACAGAAGTCCAATTATAAAACACCACTCGGATTTCAGGGGGGCCGTTCCTCCCAATCATGCCTCTCCAGGTCTCACTGTCATTGCCCACCTGAGCATTGAAGTCCCCCAGCAGAAGGAGGGCAAATCGGAAGGAGTGCTTTCCAACACCCCTTCCAAAGACTCCAAAAAGAGTGGGTACTCTGAACTGCTGTTTGGTGCATAAGAGTAAACAGTCAGGACCCGTCCCCCCACCTGAAGGCGGAGGGAGGTTGCCCTCTCGTCCACCAGGTAAACCCCAACGTGCAGGTGCCAAGTCGTGGAGGCAATGGAGTATGTCCACACCTGCTCGGCGCCTCTCACCAGGAGCAACTCCAGAATGGAAGAGGGTCCAGCCCCTCTCAAGGACAGTGGTTCCAGAGCACAAGCCATGAGTCGAGGTGAGTCCAACTATATCTAGCCGAAACCACTTAACCTCATGCATCAGCTCAGGCTCCTTCCCCGCCAGAGAAATGAAATTCCATGTCCATAGCTTCTGCAGCCGAGGATCAGACTGCCAGGGTCCCCGCCTTTGACCGCTGCCCAGCTCACACTGCACCGAACCCCAATGGCCCCTGCTGCAGGTGGTGAGCCCACGGGAGGGGAGCCCCATGTCACCCTTTCGGGCTGAGGCCAACCGGGCCCCATGGGCAGAGGCCCTCACACATACACATCTTTGCAAAAGTAAGGTGCAAATAGCACAATTTGAATGTTCATAATATTCAGATAAAATAGCAATCCATGCAAAAAGATCAAGCCATTGGTTTGTTTGGCTCATGCTGAAGTTTAATGTGAGTAAAAAAAATGAATAAATAAAAAAAAAACTTTACTGCTGACCCTTTATCAGATGCGTTGGATTAATTTCCTACCACAATCCTTTCCACATGAATGGAAATTGTTAGAAAAGCTTTCAAGAAATCAAATTAAATTTGAAGCAATTAATTAATCCACCAGCCAAAAAACAACTGACAGAATAATAAGGCTTAGGTTTTTAGTTATCCATTAATCTTTTCCAGTAAGTTTTTAAATTTAATATTTTTGAAGAATATCAGAACATGATAGTTCCTGTATTTCCAACAGGAAGATTTTCGGCTTTTCTTTCACATTTTTTTTCTGTGAATTGAAAATCTGAGTTTTAAATGTAACATAAAGCATCTGGAGACATATATACCCCCCCCCCAACAGTTCTTTGAAACTGACACGGCAGCCTTGTACATTGATGAATGTAAGGCTTGTGTGCTTTGACTGAAGCAAAGCCAGTGGGAGAAGCACTGCTCATGGTTTCCCACTCAGCTATCCAGTGTAAGGTTTAAAGGCAGGTAGCTAGCTATCCTCTCTTATCTGAAACATGGCTGTAGTTAGATCAGGACATAAAAATGCATTCATGCCAACTGCTTCACCCTGCACCAGCAGTCTGCTTTTCCTTTTATGCTTCAGTACCTTACAGGACTTTTACAAATCCTGTAAAGTACAAGCAGCTGTTTAAATACAAACACAAACACACAGTCGTGACTACCAGACTATTCAAGTCGCTGTGAACAGGAAACACAGTATTTACCAGCTGACAGTCAGTTCTTGGAAGCAATTAAAGCTAATGGCCTTGTTAATCAAAGCAATCACATGCCCCACTCACCCCAGATTTATTTTAGTCTAACCTTTTCATCTATCTTCCTTTCCACCTGTGCGCCCATCTTTATAATAGAAAATTATGATTATGGAAACTGATCATTATAATCGCATGAAAAGGTTAATGATGGCTAGAGTCACTAAATTTGAAACAGAACAACAACAAAATAGACAGGATCACAAAGGTTATTGGTGACAATTTTAAATATGTATAAATCAATTTTTATTTGCTCATTTCACAACATTATTACTGTCATTTTCATTATGGAACATTTTACCTGAGCTACAGTGAAAGCTTCTGTGACCAATGTCTCTTTATCAAACATGGAAAGAAGCATTTTAATGAACTTGATCAGAATAACTGTTGACCCTCGATATCTACTTACCATGTCACAATGCTATGTTCAGGTGTTTTCAGTAGACGTCTCGATTCAAATTAAGTGTTACCAAACTAAAGATTGGACAGAATCAGAATTAATATTTATTGTCATTATAAGTATAACAAGAAAAAACCTAGGCTTTAAAGTGAAATTACATTTAAGGCAAATCAAATAAAAGACAGTTCAACTATTAGTACACAACCTAAGATAATGGAAAAAATATATAAAGTGCATGTGCATTCTAGCAGCTAAATAAACAATAAATCGTTTGGTCCCATTTGAACATAAAACAGTTGTTAGAGGCCTGTACGACAAAGTGTTATTTAAATACCCCTGATATTTGTCTGTTACCTGGGTTGACTTACCCATAGACATTCAGGATCTGGATGAGTGGGATGAAGCTGGATAATTCAACCCAGAGTTTTTTTAATCAGTGCGTGCTCACATAAAAGGGGTGATGTTTGCTTGCAGCATCTGACCAATCACAGAAATGAAGAAACCCTGCTGAGCAGCCTACTAAACTGACGGAGCAGACAATTCTTCCAAAAATTAAAAATTCAAGAGAGCTGGTGATACTGGAAATTTTGGTATTGGTCTGATACCAAATAAATCCAGGGCAAGTTTTGCCAATAGTAAAACTTTTTTTTTTTTTTTTTTTTTTTTTTTTAATCATTTAATGATTTTGCCTTTTATTGTTGGTCATTATTATTATCTAATCAAACAATGTAAAGACTGTTGTCAAATAAATCTTTAACAAACTGAATGGCAGAACTGAATGGCTTCTTTTGTTTGTAAACACAGGATAACAACATTAACAATGTAACTAAATAATAAAAATAACTCTGTTATTCCCTAAGTAAGAAGTGAACCAGCTTTGTAGTGCAGAAAATCTAGTGTTAAACCCAAGTTACCTGGATAAGAGAAAATCCAGCTTCCTTGTAAAGGCCGCAGGCACATTCGTGAGTTTATTTATGATTTCAAATTCAATCCCTCACCAAATTTCCAAGACACAATTTTATTTTATTTTAGTGAATTAAATTTGAACTGAAGGTTCATCTCTTGCTAGTCTCTGGTGGCAACGACACCCTCAGCATGCCCTCACTTCTCACCACGCTCTGTAAATTATCCAACATGTGCCATAAGGCAAACCTACATTAGTGCTGCTGCAGTTCACTGTTTACTTTTTTATGGGGTGTTCTCCTTGTAACATATTTTTTAGTTTAGTATGAAGGCAGTTTTTATATTTGTTTTTTATTTTTTATTTTATTACCATAGCTATCTATCAAAACATGTTCAAGTTTCACTTTAAACAAAATGGAAGTGAAATCTCAGCTTTTATATGAAAGCGTTCATCTTCACACGCACAAGAAGGGGTTGGAAAAATTGATAACAGCCAAAGCTGGACAACTAATTTGGGGAAAAGAAAAAAAAAATTTCCCTAATTTATGTGGTATTTTACTTTTCACTTATTGCACTTCTGATTGCAAAGACTCGGGGTTGCAATAAACTGTTAAAGGAGGTCAAGATCAAATGTCAAAAATTGAATAAATTCCTTAATATAGCAATAAAACATCTTGTCAAAAGGACAAAATGGAAAATATGAAGACAGAAATAGGGGATGAAAACCAAAAAGACATAAGTTTTGGAGTCTAACTCAAATTCTTTTGTACAAAAAACAAATATTTTTTTAAAGAGGACAATGGAGCAAAGATGGCTATTATTGATGAAAAATGGGTTAAATATGTTCAATGATCAATAGTTCAATAACTCAATCACTTGAAAAGATCTGGGTCTCCACAGACTTTGTGTGAGCAAATACAGCACCACAAAGTGCCGGCCATTAATAAACCTCAATAGAATAAAAAGGCACATTAAACCTAAGGAAGCAGTAGCATTCTTTGCACAAATAAAACTGAGATCAAACTGCACCAGAATGATGGGAAAATAAAGGCTTCAACACCTGACTGAAGATACCTCACCTGCTTAAATGCATGTAAAATATGGAGGCAGTCTGGTGACACGGTTACTCATGTTTGTAGATGCAGAAGCCAAACCGAAGACATAAGCTTCTGAAAAATGAAAAATGAGGAAACATTTTCTGCTTAGATTCAGTGGAAAGCAGCTGATCTGGACAACATTTCATGGTAAAGATGAAAATCACGTCTCTGTGGGTTCAAGCTGTAGTTCATTTCTTGAAGTAAAAAATGAGAGCACAAAGACCCTTAAACCAATACATTAATGACAGCTTGAGTAAAGGCAAAGCATCAAAATAAAGGAATCCTCATTTTGGTCATGTCCATATGCTCCAAACTACAGGCAATCAAATGCTGCAGAGGATTCTCAATAACATGTCAAAATGTAGAATTAAGTTAATTACTCTAATTATATTTGAGGCTTTAAAAACATGATTGAAACATTTTAAAAGCAGTAATAAAAAAACTTTCTTCATGTAGTTTGGGATCGTTTTTCTTCAGACCACACACATTCTGGTTTTCCTATCTTAAATCTGGCCTGTGCGATTACTCCACGTGTTCCTGCAGCTTTTGCTGTCAGTTCGCAACATGATGCACTCAGTAACCTGCACAGGGGAATGACAGATGAAGTGAATTTTGGATGTATAGAGGTTTTGAGGGTAGGAAAGGTGGACACTGTAGTGAAGGTTGTAGGTGGGATTGATGAAGGTGAATGATGGGGGGAAGGCAGGAGAAGTGATAATGGGTGCTAAGGGCCATACAGTACTACAGTGGATGTTAGTGGAGGTGACAGATTGCGGTTCCGATCTGCTACTGGGAGAATGCCTGCAGGTTTGGGTGAGACACAGTTAGAGGTCTAGTTAGAGCCAAATCTGTGACAAACCTGCAGGGTAATGATATAATAAGATGCATGTTATGTTTATAACAATATTACCACTTGCATACAACATCTGTGTATTGCCTTACTTAAAAATCTGTTCAGGTAATCTTTTTGTTTTGTTTTGTTCTAAGCAGCAGGTTGATAAAAAGTCTCTCTCTTCTCCTTTCTCCTCCTCTGAATGTAAACTTCTCTCTCATTTTCTTCATCCGTTACTTTAGCCTTCCTTGGCAGTTGATTAGTGTTTGTCCAACCAAATTATCCTCGCATGGGTAAAAAATTTCCCTTTTACATTTTTAAGACCCTTTAATCTAACAGAAGAAAGAAACTAATGCTGACAAAGAGCACATACACAGACATATCCATTGGATAGCAGGCTTGGTTTAAATACTGTCTGTGAGTCCTGTAATTGGATAATCATGTAGATCAGAAGTACAGTTACAATATAAATAAAAAATCAGCTACAAAGCGTTTCTCTCACATTATTGCATCATGCAAAGGTAAAATTATGTTTCTACTTTTATTTCTAAGCTCAGAAAATACACTACATGTGTCAACCAGGAATGATGAAAACTGTTTACTCTCTTGCTCTTTATCAAAACATTGGGTGACACTAGAATAAACTGTTCTAAGCACATCTACGTTAAGTCTTCACTAAAGAACAAAACGAAAGATTGAAAGTGCAATATAATGTAATCCAGTGCAACAGCAATGCAACAAACATCAGCGTTATAAAACAGAGTCTGTCTTACAGCATCATAAAGTAAAATTTAATAAATATGTACAAACAAACACCTCTAAGGCCTAAAACACTGAGCAGTGAAAAAGGATAAAAAGAAATAGATTCTTTTGTTATTTCTTAATCTGACATCGTTTGGTGGTCACTGAGGGGGCAGACTGGCTCTGTTGTTATTGGCTTGACTTTGCTGTGAGGCATGTGGCGTCAGCAGCAACTGGCCACAGGCTACGGATCTGATGCTTATAGAAGAGGAAACACTCCCTACATAAAGGGAGAACTTAATTAACATTTGCAATTAACATGGAGAACAAATGGAATAGCAGGTGTTTTAACTCCACAATTCAATTTTTGCCTCTTACTGGCAACAGACTCAATAAAGGTCAAAGCCATGCCATAATTATGGAGTACTAAAGCAACACAGATGTTTATAGGGAGACAAAGGACTCCATTTAAAGGTTAGCTATGCCATCTGTTGTACACGTATTTAATAAGCAAAAAAGAGCAGGGATAATTAAGGGTCTTTACTGTGAGCAGCTAAATATGATGAAGATCATTACAAAGTAATGCTGGATTACAACAAGCTAACAGCGTGTCCTGGTGACTGAGTCTCTTTTTCAGTGGAGAATGTTGCATTATTGGGTTTTGTAGCATTGTGTTTTGCAGATTCTGAATATTTATTGTGTGCAGCACATTTCATGTTTCAGAAAAAAACAAAAAAACATTGTCTCATTAGTTTAGGATACATTTCACAAGCAAGTCGGTGTCACACCAGCATGTTAATGTCTTATTTCTGAGCAGGTTACATGCTGATGGTAGCAGGGCTGCTGATATCCATTTGAAGTGGGGCAAAAAAGTATTTAGTCAGCCTCCAATTGTGCAAGTTCTCCCACTAAAAAGATGAGAGAGGCCTGTAATTTTCATCATAGATATACCTCAACTACGAAAGACAAAATTAGAAAAATAAACAAAAATAAAAAAGGAAATCACATTGTCTGATTTTTAATGAATTTATTTGCAAATTATGGTGGAAAATAAGTATTTGGTCAATAACAAAAGTTTATCTCAATACTGTTATATACCTTTGTTGGCAATGACAGAGGTCAAACATTTTCTGTAAGTCTTCACAAGTTTTTCACACACTGTTGCTGGTATTTTGGCCCATTCCTCCATGCAGATCTCCTCTAGAGCAGTGATGTTTTGGGGCTGTCGCTGGGCAACACAGACTTTCAAGTCCCTCCAAAGATGGGCCTCTATGGAATTGAGATCTGGAGACTGGCTTTCCCACGCCAGGACCTTGAAATAAGTCTTACTAAGCCTCTGTCATGCTGAAAGACCCAGCCATGTTTCATCTTCAATGCCCCTTGCTGATGGAAGATTTTCTCTCAAAATCTCACGATACATGGCCCCATTCGTTCTTTCCTTTACACGGATCAGTCGTCCTGGTCTCTTTGCAGAAAAACAGCCTCAAAGCATGATGCTTCCACCCCCATGCTTCACAGTAAGTATGGTGTTCTTTGGATGCAACTCAGCATTCTTTCTCCTCCAAACATGAGAGGTTGAGTTTTTACCGAAAAGTTGTATTTTGGTTTCATCTGACCACATGACATTCTCCCAATCATCTTTTGGATCATCCAAATGCTCTCTAGCAAACTTCAGACGGGCCTGGACTTGTACTGGCTTAAGCAGGGGGACACGTCTGGCACTGCAGGATTTGAGTCCCTGGCGGCGTAGTGTGTTACTGATGGTAGTCTTTGTTACTTTGGTCCCAGCTCTCAGCAGGTCATTTATGAGGTCCCTCCGTGTGGTTCTGGGATTTTTGCTCACCGTCCTCATGATCATTTTGACCCCACGGGGTGAGATCTTACGTGGAGCCCCAGATTGAGGGAAATTATCAATGGTCTTGTATGTCTTCCATTTTCTAATAATTGCTCCCACAGTTGATTTTGTCACACCAAGCTGCTTACCTATTACAGATTCAATCTTTCCAGCCAGCCCAGGTCTACAATTTTATTTCTGGTGTCCTTTGACAGCTCTTTGGTCTTGGCCATAGTGAAGTTTTAAATCTGACTGTTTGAGGCTATGGACAGGTCTCTTTTATACTGGTTCCATTAATACAGGTAATGAGTGGGGGACAGAGGAGCCTCTTAAAGAAGAAGTTACAGGTCTGTGAGTGGCAGAATCTTGCTTGTTTGTAGGTAACCAAATACTTATTTTACCGAGGAATTTACCAATTAATTAATTAAAAATCAGACAATGTGATTTTATCAATTTTTTTCTAACTTTGTCTCTCATAATTGAGGTATACCTATGATGAAAATTACAGGCTTTTCTCATCTTTTTAAGTGGGAGATCTTGAACAATTGGTGGCTGACTAAATACTTTTTTGCCCCACTGTGGGTGATCTGCGCACAACTACTTTGCAAAAATGTCCACAATACTCAGTTGTCCAAATGGACAGAAATGTCCGCAATGATGCATAGCTCAATGCTCTCCTAATTTAGTAGAGTTCCAGAAATAGCTCAAGACCGGTAGCACCAGTATCGCAAAATCACGCCATTTACCTGTAAGATGAGAAAATAAAATCTCAATTAAATAAAAGTTACTTTTGCATTAACAATGCCACCAAACATTTGATAGATAACTAAAATGAATTATAAATATTGCCAGACCCACAAAATATGTCTTCATAGGATCATTGCCAACATTAGACCCAGGGAGAATTTTCTGAAAATTACACATACACTTAACTTATAGATATAGAGGTGCCAAAAAGCATGAGGGGAAATATGAAAAAAACACACCAAAAAAAGACACCACCTAGGCCTAGAAGATACTGCTACAATATATTGGTTTTGTATTGTTTATATGGGTCAACATAGTACATATTTTACAGACTGTGACATATTACATGTAAGTCATGTTAATATTGTTACCGTGCTTAGAAAATAAGTTTAGCTCCCATAGTTCGGCTGAGATATAAGTATTCTGTTGTAGTATTGCATCAGGGGTTCTATAAATGCACCACTGATTGACACTGATGTCCTTGGCATGGACATTAAAGTGCAGTTCAGTTTCTCTACGCTAATCAGCATTTGAATACCAGCAGGAAGTGCTATTTACAAGCCACCATGGAAGCTACAGATAAGGGACTTAGCAACCAGCACATGTATATGTATAAAAAAAATATAGAATAGAATAGAATAAAATACATATAAAAATAAATAAAAAATGCAACGTAAGAGTCCCAGACCAGAAACACATACACTTCAATAAATTCCACAACATTCGAGTCAAATTTATTTGTTTTACATGTCATTTTCAAGCACTCGAAAGTGATTAAATTAACTAAAAGGAAATAAAAGGCATTGAGAAAAAAGCTGCTCTATTGGTATAGGATTTGAACTTGTCATTATACAACACAGAACAAAGTATTTAGTCATGAACTCATGCTTGGTGAAGGTGAAAGCCAGAACTGCCTTTAGGATTTGCCAGGTAATCATCACACACAAGGTAATCCATTTATGTCTGTAGATTTCATGGTCTACACTCAAAGGACAAGGGCTAAAGATGAAATTGTAAGTATGCTCCCTCTTACTTAAGCTTACCATATGCATTAACACATACATTTAAACAGAATGCTAAAGGTGTGCACACAATTGCACAGCTGAACCTTAATCAGCAAGGCTCATGATAAGAAATGACCTCCCACAGATCAATATCATGGACTCATACTTGATAACTAAAGCAATTTCAATCATCTGTGCACTGAGAAACGAAGGAACCCAAAAACCACCATCCAACATAAGTGGAAACAATGATTCATAATTCGTTACCAACTATTGGATTCGTGATCAATTGAGACATTGGCTGATAGAAACTGCAAAGACTGCTGTTGCCTTTAGTACAGAATACTGTGTCCACAACTGGATGCGTTAATTATGACTCATCTTAGAGGTATAGATTTCAACAGGTTAAAGATTCACGAAGAAATGAAAAAAGCTGCGAATAACATGGGGCGTGCATACAGAACTAGTCTAAATTTAGCCCCACCTTACACTTTGTCCCATATGCAAGCTTTATCAGTATTATTTATTAAAATCTGGGGCAGGTTGGACATCAAGGCTGGGGGGGGGGGGGGGTGTCTGGCTGAGCAGGAGGCATGAAATCGCCTGGTGAGGGTGGGGATAACACAGATGAATAAACTCTGAGTGGAAATATTAATCTTAGGAAAACATCTGTCCTCAGAGAAGGAGAAAGCTGCCAGCTGCTGCTGACTCATTCTCTCTTTCTGTCCTGATCTTCACTGCTTCATCAGACAACCTAAGTCTTTCCCCATCCCCATTTGTTTTCCTCCCCTTGGTTGTTTTTACATTTTGTTTCCGTGTCGTACAGCTTGGTAATGTACTTTCATATTTCATTAAACACTTGGTATACACATACTCTATCCCTGACACAGAAAAGGAACTATTTTGAGACTGCATTTACTGTCACGATAACATTATTATTACCTGGTTTATGTAGTCACAGTTTGGAAGGGACATTTATAATAGAAAAAGGGGATATGACATCTATAATATAATATAATAAACCCCTCTGTTTAAACAGGTACATGAAACAGGAACAAGTAGCTACTTAGAATTACTTAAATTATTTTGAACCAATTATGAAGAATCATGTTCTTCTTTATTGCCCTTTTTATACACAAACATAAGTTGATGTTTAGTTGCTGGTGTGTGTGCTGTACAGCAAATTGCAGTTGTCAGGTGATGCCCTGGGCCGTAAAAAAGAAGTTACAATGTGACGTTTCTCAGCCTCAGGACACTGCAGGGCAGTGGCAGCTCCATGAATGTACATAATTAATGTCAGTGTGCAATGAAATCCAGTCAGAGAGCAGAAAAAAACACACTTTTGTCACTTCCTGGTTGGCTTTAAACCAATAACTTGGTTAGAGTTAGAAAATGATCAGATTCTTCTTGAATAGTGTTTACAATTCATATGCCATTTCTTTAATAAAACGCAAAAAGTCACATTTTCTATTAATGGAATTCTGCATGAACGCCCCGTGGAGCTGTATTTGGAAGGAGAGCAGTTTGATTTTGGTCCATGTGTACATGAGCAAGCACTGCACATGTTCTATGTTGTACATAGTCTATTGCTGTGCATTTTTAAAACCTTGATTGAACAAACGTAGAATGGAAAACAGATGGCCATCAGACTAAAGAACCAGCAGGGGCCATATCAGATCTGCTTCCCTTGCCCTTTTTCTGGTAGTACTACCAGTAATAGTAAAAGCACCACGTTCATGTTGTGTACTCCAGTTTTGCACATTTCTGCCACTGCTTAGACTTTTACATGTATGTCTTTCTAACTTGAAGCAGCAATTACAATGAGATTTTTAGACATCTTAAAAAACAGACATGTATTAAAATGTAACATGTTCATACCACATGTGCAAAACCTTAATTTACAAGTGATTTTTGAAAAATAAATAAAAAAATTAAAATAAAAATGCTCAGCCATAACAAATCCTTCATGCTAAATTATGCAGGATTATTTTACAATATTTTTTCTTGAATGATAATCAAATTCTTTCGAAGACAAAGTTGTTTGAATTTAAGATTTCTACAGATGGTTCCAAATTGCAAAAAGAAAAAAGTTATTTCACTGCAAGAACAGTTGATTTTCAGTTTATTCCAATGAACGCAGGGAAGGAAAGTCATGCACAAAACAGCATTTTACAGGTCCAAGTTACATATTTATACAAAGCGGAATTCCAGCCATAGCATACCTAATATTTACACCATAAACAGCCTGAGAACGGTGGCAGCATTTGTTTTATTCTAAGGAGGATGGGTAAACTCCGGTAGGTAAAAGATAAAAAAACATCTGAAAAGAAATCAAACAAACAAAAGAAAAAACATCCACTTTGAGTGACCGATGGTTTTCTATAAGCAGTGACTGTGACCTGCCTGGCTGCAAATACTGAATTAAAATACTTTTAGTTCACACTGTTTAGATAACACTAAACAAGTTTTTGGCTATTTGTTGAAATTTGTTGTAGCATTTTAAAGTGCTTTAAACTTGCATAATCAAATTGCCTTTTTGTGTGCAGAGTTGTAAGATGAAATCTGTGTACACAGAGACAGATGGCCGAAGCAAGATTTACTCTGATGTCCTGCAACCACGATGACACCTCTAGTGCAGTTTTAACAAGAGTGCATGTGTTGTTTGTGCCTGAGTGTATCTATGAAATATATGTATGCCAGATAACCTTTAGCTAAAATGTCTTGTATATACACTGTCCAAAATACAATCACGCTGAGGCTCATCATGTCCCCTTCTCAGCATCCCACTCACCTCAGAGAACACATTTCAAGCTCCACGAGTGGTCTATTAGCCACAAGTGTAGAAGAAAAGACCATGTATGCTTCTAATGATACTTAACCCTGCTTCTTATTATTCCTGCTCCTGCAAGTGGCAAGTCCAGCAGAGTTTGCAGCTTTGCAGATAGTCACACACATGCTATTTTTGCCAGGCTCCATCTATGCCCTACACATTATAAATACTACAGTTCACTGTGCATCACTTCATTCTGTGTACTGTCAACATTTTTTCTATTATATCAATTAAACCAGTTGTTTTCGTCCCCACCTATTTTAACCAAATGCAGACGCATAAACAGATTAAGTATATCTTGATGTAACATTGTACACAGCACTGTGCAGCTGAGAAGGACACTGCTAATCTCTTCCAGTTGCTGTGCACGCAGATGTACAATGATGGATGTAGTTGTAGAATTCTCTGCAGACTACCGGTTTGCTGGCATTTAGTGGCTAAAGAGCTTTCATCACATAGTCCCATGTCAGACTCTGTTGGAGTGCAGAGATAACTTAAAGTCCTCCTCCAAGCGAAAGAGAACTTTGGTCGCTGCTGCAGGAAACGTTCCGACATTTCAGGTGTGAAGATTTAGTTTCTCTTTGAGCTCACAGCTTTCCACTGATTTATGATGAAAAGATGATGAGGGATTACTTATTTATGAAAGAGGCCAACAGCTGGGATTTTGAATGCTTGTTGAGAGGCTAAATTGAGTATATGCGCAAATCCCTTTGAATCTGATTATTTTTTCATCCAGGCTAATTGATGACCTTACAATTCTTATTACTACCACATTATTATTAAAATCTATATTATAATTATTTTTTTCTTAAGGTTCTGTGGTTTCTGTGGTATTTTGAAATTGTACAATTCAGAGTAACAACCACACAAATGGCTTACCGAGACCTATGATGAAAGCAAATGCAATACAGTTTCACCACCGCTGTCTTAAGCAGCATGTCCTACTAAAAAGGTTCAAAAACTTTGATTTTTGCCCAGCAAGACTAAAAAACTTTTTTACAAACAAATCATGGTCAGAGCATTGAAGTTGCAGATTCTAAACACTTTTTCTTGACCCTGGTGGCAAACAGAGGTGTGATGTTGGCACAAACCTCACAACTGAGCCGTCACTGGCCTAAAATGTCAGTCATTCTATGTCCTTCTACTGAAAATCAATATTTTATTTTTCCCTACAAAGAGGAACATTTTGCACAAGCAGGCAAGAAAAAAAGAAAAAAGTGCACCTATAAATACAATCTGTAAAGTCAAGTGCTAAAAACAAAGCTGCCTACTAACCACAGAGGCATACGGGCAATGAGAAGTTCTGCAGTGATTTGTTGCTAGACACTAATCAGGCTATGCTGCGTATCATGACAGTTGCTAACCTCTCACCCATATATTATATACCTATTTAATCGAATCTGACACATGCATGAATGCAAAGACTTGAAATTAAGAAAAGAAATAGGAGCTGAAAGCAATTAAGAAGCAGCATTGGGAGAACAACATGGCTGAAGGAGCACATGCATTAACATTGTTCGCTTAATGATAAGCTCATTCATGCAGAGAAACAAAGACAGGAAAAAAAAGAGAGAATAATTGCTGATTTACACCTGCTGTTAGAAGTCCCATCTTCTCTCTGATTAGTCTACTTCAGACATAGCCCCCTGAGCACTAATTATATGCGTTCAGCACCACACACCTGCATGACAGGCAACAACTACAGCCCAGCTCAACATACTTGCATGAAGAACTCTTGATTTGAGATATTTTGTGTTTTTTGTCCAAGCAAAGCAAGAACACTGCTTTTAATTGTGATTGACATTTTCCAAAAAAGTTTGTGTAGCTCCTCAAACATCAAAATGGAGTTTCATGAAATAGGCTAGATGATCGCAGCTGTCTTCAACAGACGTTCAACTTGAAGTTATTGAGATTGCTATGAATATTATCAAACACTGCAGACTAAATGTCTGATTCCAGGCAGTTTATGGTTCCATAAATTAGATGTTTACAGGCTATAAAACAAGGGTTTATGGTAGCTGAAGGTTGCTGTGAAGCTAGTTAGGATATCTAATAGAATGGTTGAGCTGCCGCGAGTTTCTGATCTCAGATATTAAATGCACTGTCCTTGGTTTCATATCCATTGTGATTTTTATGTCCCTCACTTAACTGTAGCATTTCTGATTGTTAGATGGAAGGGACTTAAGTCATAACTTACTGACTAATAAGTGCCTGATATGTGATGCAAAGCATGTGACATCATCAGGGCTCCATTCCAGTATAAAATAAAATGCGAAAACACATTATAAAAAGGCTACCAGAATAAATACTACACCTCCCACGAGTCAGGTGTAGCTTTATTTATTTATTTTTTAATTTTTTTAAACCTGTCCTATCCAGCATCATAGCAAACAGAATAATAGTCTGGTTGCTGTATTGTGCCAAACAAATTTGCTTTGCCTAGGGGCGGCTTATGGGTATAAGGCTCCTCTTGTTAGTCTGATTTGTTTATTTATTTACTGTTATTTATTTACTTTGAATCGTGGAATCTATGTAATCTTGCTGGACCTGACTGGAGGGGACAGAAAAAGAAGAAAGACAGCAAAAAGAAGCAAAAAGGAAAGCAGAAAGAAATAAGAGGAGACAAAAACACCACAGACAGAAGACAACAACCGTTCGAAAAGACATATCACAAATGTATCACAATACCAACCAGATACAAACTCACAGGAAAAAAAAGAAAAATTATCTCTTCGTGTATAAACCCACTGGATAACTCAGTGACTGTGTCAGCATGCAGAGGATGAGGTGTAGCTTTTTGAGCCATCTGACCGAAAGCAAGCTGGATTTCTGTAGGTAAGAGAAAATAAGGGTGGTGTACGCACAAAGGCATAGTGAAATGAACCAAGCGGGGATTTTGTAGAAACTACCTTCTTGACAGGAATTATACAGTTTTCAAATCAATCTATGCACAGTCTAATATTAAAATTGCAACAAACTTGGTCATAGTTTCCACCATGTGGACTCCTAACAAAGTGTCCCTCCATAACACGCAATACCTTTGATGATCTACATTGCTAAACAAATGGTTTTGCAAAACTGGCTCAACATTTTCAAAATGTGAACACTTCAAGACTACAAACTCATTACATAGCATGACATTTACATATATCAATTTTATTCATAGAGATATTTGAGGGGGTTAAAAAGGGATAGATGGAGTTGGATATCCATCTGACCAAACATTCTTTAAGTTCTATCACTTTCCTTCTTTGCTGTCACCTGTTAGGTTTAGTTATCAAAACTTGTTAGGTTTAGTCATGATTTGGGTTTGTCATTTTGTCAACTGCCTGGAATGGACTGGTGACCTGTCCAAGGTGTATACTGCCTTTCACCTAATAACAGCTGTAATAGGGTTAGGAGCAGTGTTGGGAACGTTACTTTAAACAAGTAATTAATTATAGTTACTAATTACTTCTTGCAAAAAGTAACAGTGTTAGTAACGGAGTTACAACAAAATAAAAGTAATTTTTCATTCATTATCTTTATTATCCATTACGGGTCGCAGGTAAGCTGGAGCCTATCCTAGCATTATAACAGGTGAGAGGCAGGGTACACCCTGGACAGGACTTTGGGAGACTTTTAGAGTGACCAAATAACCTAACATATCTTTGGATGATGGGAGGAACCCGGAGACAACCCACCATACACGGGGAGACATGCAAACTCCACACAGAAAGGCCACTGCCCCCAGGTACAAACCTCTCCGCCAGCCGAGGCTCAAACCAGCTACCTTCTGGCTGTGAGACTGCGGTGCCAACAACCATACCGCCGTGCAGCCCAAAAGTAAACAACTATGCGGAAAAAAAACTACTGTTACCTATTTTTTTAAAGTACAATAATGTTCCCTTTGAACAGTATTTCGATTTCCTCTGCATGCTCATTTATTCATAATAAAACCAAATATGAGATCTTACTAATGATTGCAATGGAAACCTAATTGAATAAATTACTAAGAGAAGAATTGTCGACACTAATCTTAGGCTGCTGGAAATCAGTATGTGGAGTCTCCGTCTCCTCCACAGGAGAGGAGCTTCTCATAACATTTTTGTCTTTTATCTCTGTGAGGGAGAAGTGATGTCTGTGGATCCAGATTGAAACTCTTCCTCTATTTTCTATGGACTTGCCTTTGCTCCGTCTCTTGGTCGTATGTACGTGTGGCTGTGACACTGACTGTGTCCACTCTTTTACCGTTAGCTGGGCGATGACCTGGACAAAAGTGAAGATGAGCGGTAAGGAGGAGTTTGCGGAGAATAAAACGTTTGCCGGTGGAAAGATACTCTACCAAAACAAAAGAGGCATGCATGTTTTGGATAGAACTCATTGCATTTGTTTCCGAAAAATACTCTTTGCCCAAAGATGCTTCACATGAATAGAGCGTGTTGGACATCAGACTTCTATGATGTCACAAATGTAATAAACGCAGTGTGGTGAACTTGTATATAAAAAGAATGGCTCACAAATGCACAACTCACAGCTGTGACTCGGTTCCCATCGTTCATTTAAAAGAGCCATTCAAAAGAATCAATTCGTTCATGAACGTCACATCTCTTTTAGTAGGACCAAATTAGTGATGGGTTGGTCCAATAGTTACCAAGGCGTTGGGTTAAAGAAAAAACAACTTGAGTTGTTTTGTCTTTAAGTTCTATCACTTTTCTTTTTTGCTGTCACCTGTTAGGTTTAGTTAGATTTGTTTGTGTTCACCCTAAATATAAACAAATCTAATCTTACAATTATAATTAGTTAGATTACCTGTTACTGAAAAAAAGTAACACCTTTACTCCCATCACTAGTTAGGAGTGCAAAGTGAACAGCATGGTAACAACACAAGTATAGATTGTATGTAGATTACCCACGTTTGACACAAACCTCAACTAGTGTAGATACTGAAAGGTTTAACTTGAAAACATCTGGTTACCATTTATTTATTAATGTACATGTGTCCAGTTTGCATGGACATATGAAGCATAGGTTACTCTTAAAGCGTACAACATGTCCTGGTGATTGGTTACTAAATGAAGACAAACAAAATGGTAAGTGGCGGTAAAATACCATATCAATTCATTTTTAATGTATATCGGATATGGGTGTTTCTATTTATATTTTAATTAAACAAGAAAAATTTGTCAATCGTGAGATTGTCAGTAAAATGGTATATTTTAAATGTAAGTCTTTCTGGTTTTCTTTCTCTCTGCTGATGGTTTATATGCAGGTGAATACGAACCACAAACAGCAGCGTTATTAAAAGCTAATTATTTCAGCTTCACATCACAACATCCTTTTCTGCCTCTCCACATCCCTCTATAATATTGCATACTGGCCCCCACTCTTTCTACCATCTGCCCTACTTTTCTGTCTGACTAGGGGGCTGATGGCACCTGTTATACAAGCTGCTCTGCTGAGACGTTGCTGCTGTTGCTGATGATGAGGTGTATCTCAGAGCTCTGTGAACTCTCATCAGCCTGGCATACAGCCGTGCTTCATGGCAAGGTCTCTGCCTCAGCAGTCCCAGCATGTACAAGTGCTTGCCTTTTCATTTTTCTCCTTTTCTGCCTCTCTAACCTCTGCAAAGCACCGACTCGATGATAAATTGCATCAATTAAGTGCTGAAATAAGTCCGACTGGGGAAATAATGTTAATAGGGTGGAACAAAAAAAGCGTGCCACCACGTGGAAGGAAGCCAAAAAGCCTTTGCAATGACAGGAAGGACTATTTCATTACCACAAGTTCTGTAGTTTAATGCATCTGAACCCACAATACTGTAATTGATGCAAAGCTTGGAAAACGTTAATAAGTAAATGTAAGATATTTCCTCTGTTACTTTTCATTGACACATTCTTTTTAGGTGTACGGAATATATACTACTTAATATGTTTTCATCAATATACATCTATGACATTACAGCACTGGAAGGTGTTGGTGTTACAGCTCAGTGAAGCTCTGCAGCGCAGTGACCAGCAATGACAGCATCTTCCTCTTATAAGTTGTTTGTTTTCCAATTCGAATTATTTATCTGAAGCACAAAAAGATATTTAAACAGAAAGAGCTTATAATCATGCATGCATCACTATTTCCTATAGGAACAGGTATCTATCTGGCTTTCTTTGAAGTTGCCCTGCTCTCGTATTTTCATCAAAGGTACTTTGCTGTGGCATTGTGGATGTAAGCAATCTAAAAGCAATTTGAAGCTCTGCAACAAGTCCTCACCGCATCCTGACACACCATACAGGCTGAGAGAGTGTTTACTGACAGCGTGTACACACAAACAAAGTGAAGCATGAGCAAAACGCACAGCTATGTAATGCCTGGTAATGATAGTTATGATTGTTCTAGTGAATGTTGGAACAAATAAAAGAACAGACCATACTATAATATATGTAAGCAAACAAAGAGTAACTTAAATGTTAATGCTACATGCTACAAGTATGCAAATGCATACATAAGGTATAACCTGATTACAAACTATAACAGGAGGGAGTTTCATGTGTTTGTTTGTTTTTTATCTTCAGGTCAGTGCAGACAGTGGGTATGCATTAATTTGCATCAATGTGACAATCAAGTGATGGACCAACTGATTTTATGGAGAGATTGGACATTTTTTTGTGGATTACATCTGAATTCTTGTTTCTACCGTGTGTGACATTCCATTTGTTTTTGCATTTGCTTCCCTGCATCCAGTTATTTAAGTAAAATGTTCATATTAGTTTATGTTTAGCTGGATTATCAGTTACTATCTTTGGGTGATATGTCACTTTCTAAGAAACCTTTTCATCATGGCTTTTGTTCTCCACTTTGTGTTGGTCACCAGTTGAGATATTGTATATTCAGTGAAGCAGCTTTAAATTCTCATTTGTTGCATCATCCATGTGAATGTGTGTCTGCAGCAATTCACTGAACAAGGTCAGACTTTTGACTTATGTCTTGCCCATAGGTAAATATGCAGATATCTTAGCGTGTGTAGTGCTGTGGTGAACAAAACCCCATTGTTTGACTATTTGCCACATTCTTTGGTACTTGGGAATATTTCACCAAAGTGCTCAAAGAAGAGAGATCATACAGAATGAACGTATTTTATATCAAACTGTGCAACCTATATTATTAATCCCAGGGGTATTTCAATAACAAAACCACATTTTATTTTTTTTACAAATGTGCATATTATGCAGTTGATTTTACATTTCTATTAGATTGTTAAATATATGCTTTTCATTACAGGTCCATATGTAGACTCTGAATGATGTGCTGTATGCTTGTCAAGCTCAGAATTTCAATGAAGCATTTAATTTCAGACACATCATACATTTATTTATAATATCCTCTAGTACATAATACAGAATATTTTTCATGACTCTTCACATTATTCAATTTCACTTCCCCGTGATGTCACACTATCATTTGCTATGCAAGCATATGGTCTGTGTTCAGAATATTGTCCATATGGCATTTACAACATGTGCTTGTCCCCTGCTGCTTATGAAGTCAGTATACTTGCTCCCTGTGCCCTTCACATATATTTCATGGATAAACTGTGGTAACATTATTTCTGCATGCACATATGTGCAAACACATGTACACACTGACAACCCACAACGTGGAAATGCTGAATGCTTAAGGTTTAGCCACAGTTATTGCTGGTAATGCAGTATCCACATGTGCAGCAGATGTTTTTCATGTAAGGGTAGAAACATGAACAATCTGGATATCTTTACAGAGTGCACTCAGTACGCTTGTAGTGGTGTTTCCACTGTGGTGGATAACTCACCTCAGGCGGTTCAGTATGAACAGTTGCTGAAATTTAACTGCACTTGTTTATTTTCAGCTCATTGTTATGTTGATTTTCCACTAAAAGTAACACAGTAGCCCCCGCTCAAACAAGCTGATTAAATCCTTTTCTTGCTGCAGATATTAGCGTGATTACCCAGTGCTCTCAGAGCTAATGTGTATTAAAATCTACCTCCACCTCCACTTCCCAAGGCACAAGTATGGCACAAGGGATGGAATTACATTGCAATGTACAAGCTATGTTTGATAACAATTTCTGATGAACAACACTTTTGTGGAAATTTGACAGGTTTATTATTTTTGACTGAACTGTTGGCATCACACCTCACAGGATGACAACTGCCAGCTGCCTTGCAGGGTCAACAGGAGCCAGAGCTCATGAATACCAATGACTGCTGCTAAGTTATTTGAAAAGGGACGGGAAGCTGATTTAACTGTTTAAAAGGTTGTTAGTGGATAACCTTCTGTGTTTTGTTTCATTGTTCCAGTGCTGTCCAGTCTGGAGCAGGAAAAGAAATAGTGTTAATCTGTCAAAAATAACTGGGGTCAGATTTGTCTTGGACATAATAAAAAAAAAGAAGATTCTGAAAGTTTCTTTTTCTATCGCTGGATTTCATGTCACTAGTAAAGCTAATCTGAAGCAATCTTTTAAAAAGCTGCAAAAAAAGAAATGCAAATCATACACATTTCTATGGAAGTGAATAAACTTGGCTTTGTAGTATTGCCAGAATGTGGCAGTAAAGACCACAATGATTGTAAAACTGGAGAAGTGGATTTCCTCCTAAACAAACTTGAAAAGGAAAATAATGCATCACAAAAGCTGCATTGGCCATCAACTAGAGAAAAACTTCCTTTTTAGGAATTACTTCAGTCTCTTGAGGTATCTAGCTTATTTTATCATTTTTGGAAAGAAGTCCT
This sequence comes from Rhadinocentrus ornatus, assembly GCA_037177495.1. Lineage (NCBI taxonomy): Eukaryota > Metazoa > Chordata > Actinopteri > Atheriniformes > Melanotaeniidae > Rhadinocentrus > Rhadinocentrus ornatus. The sequence goes on along the minus strand of JBAMHW010000009.1, from coordinate 23,108,298 downwards.
CATTTTTCTTATATCATCAGCAAAGAGGAGGTTTTTCAAAACTCCAGTGAAATATGTTTAATCAAAACTGCAAAAAGCAGTATATAAAAAAAGACAGTGATACAGATGTTGTTGACACTGTTTTTTAAATCAAAGTAGTAGTACATGATCTGCCGAGGTTTTAAAAACTTTACAAAAGGTCTTTCTTGCATGTTTATAGATGTACAGCCATACTTACCCTTTAATACAGGAGGCAATAAACAGCCACAACCATCCTATGTTTTTACAAAAATATAAACATTTTTTGGTCTCAGAAGCTGCTTAGATTAACTTACACTACTCAAGACAAGTGGATTCCCAAGACCTATGAAATGAAGGACAATAAAAAAACAAAACCATCAAAAACTGTCAACATATCAAATTAAACGAGTGCCAAATGTATTGTTTTTTTCTCTAACATTTCACATTATTTCAATAAGTCATTGCTCTAGGATGAACAAAGACGGGATTCAGTGGTAGGATATTTATTTGGTTTAAGTTTATGTAAACTACTAACTTCAATGATGCAGTGATACAGGACAGTCACAGTGGCATGATGAGGTCATGGAGAGTTGTAATGAGGTTACCACACAAATTAATGCAGTTATTGGGCATTTTAATGAGGTCAGAGCAGACAGCAATAAAGTCATTAGGCTAGCGTTGACGCTTACGCTAATCTCCCTCACCCACACAGACACATACAAACCCATACTAACTACTTCAAATAACACAAACAGGCCACATGCTCATGACTGCGGAAGATTTATGCAAACTTGATTAATTCTTATTAATGCATTTTATGCAAAAGCCAAAGTATTCATAGTCATGAGATATGATTGGAAATTAGCCAATTTGGTTTCATTTAAGGTGAAAAAGAGCTCCGTCATACATAAAAAAAGCTAAATAAAGGCTGTTCATTTTGCACATTTACTGTAGCTGTTGCAGCAATCTCTGTAGAGGCTACAAAATGTGAGAAATCATCGTTGTCAGCCGTTGTCCTGTTGTCAGCTTCTGTCTTTCATTTAGCCATTCCATGCTTCCTAACCTTATCCAGGCAAAATCTAATGCATTCTAACATGTTCTCAAACACTGAGATAATAACTCAGTGGGTAAAAGTAAAGCTGGACCACCAGCTTCATACACAAAGCATACACTTCAAAAGGCCACAAAAGAATAGGTTGATGCCTTTAAAGTGTGCAGTGCTTACTAAATATCATGTTTCTTGTCTTCAAGGTCTTGAAAGTCTCGTATTGGACACATCTTATATTCCAACATTAATTGTGATTCTGGGAGCAGGAAGTAGTTCAACCAAAAAAAACCTGCATAGAGTGAAGAGATTAAAGGAAGCTCTCAAGAATATTTGACCTAAAGCACTCCAGGAGGCTAACCCAGAACAAGATACTGCGAACACTAAAAACTAATACATTTCACATAATCTGTTTCTTTCATCACATGGCTACTGATGAAATTGTATTCTTGAACATCACCATCAACACTCAAATCAGAGAGAATGGGATGTACCCTTTCTAACCTTTACCTGTTATTCTCTTTATGACAGTGCTATGTGGTGGCATTCCCCACAGGAAAAGATTACTTCCATCAATAATGAACATCCCAGCCTCATCAGGACATTCACTACTGACTGGCAGGTCCTGATCAGCAAGGATACAGTAATAAAAAGTAAAAGTGGAAAAAAAAGCTGATTTTAGTGGATTTGTACAGTCAGAAAGGAAAAAAAAAAAAAATCTGCATCAGCACTGATCCCTGTAGGAGTCTTTCATTTGTAGCATCTCACTGTTAAACAGTGTTAAATCAGCCCATGTCAGTTATTTAGTTAGCGCAGAAAAACTTACTTATTTACACTCTTTATAAATCTTTTTTTTCCTCCAACTACCCCATTATTCATCTTGGTTTTTGGCTGAAACAGAATAGAAATTGCCCCAGCAGGTAAATAAAGACAGCAGGTTAATCCTGGAGGCTGCTTTCATGCCATTTCAATTCAAAGACAGGCCCATGCAGAGACCTCTAAAGGGGCTGGTGCTCAAAGTAAAAAAAGAGGCACATCAAACCTGATTTTGTTTTTTGTGTTGTGGTGATGACACAGTTGTTACAGTTGTAGTGAACTCATCTAACATTTGAACATCTGAATCCATCTAACACGATGTATTGTTAAATGCTGCAATACAGATACATTTAAAAGATTTAAGTTAAAAAGAAATCTATAGAGGAACCTGATTTAACTGTTTTTACTACACTTTAATAAAGCTCCTACTAACAAAGAAGCATCCTGGATCCTCTGGTTTGCCATATTCACAGTGCAGATTTCAGAGGTGAAGATACTCCTGGCCAAGGTTATTATAGTAAACAAAAACTAACGAAAAACGAAAACTAGAATTAAAAACACATTTTTGTTAACTGAAATAAAAATAAAAACTTAAATTTAAAAAAGAACGAAAACTAACTTAAACTGTATTGTGTGTTTGCAAAACAAACTAAAACTAAAATAAAAGCAAGATTGTCCTTTGTTTTCGTTTTTTGTAAATTTATTTCATACATAAGCTCTCGGGGTTGATATGAAATCTGTTTACTCAGCTGACATACATCAGTATCTTAACCAGCTGGTGGCTCTGTGTTCTATCAGACACATGCACTTTTAGTGTCTAAAATATTCACTGCATTCACTTTATCATGTCCACTATAACATGTAAGGTCCTATACTGTTAATCAGCTGCAGTGATTTGCACTAAAGTTGCTGCACCTATGGTGCAACTCTTCGTGTAGTTAATTATGAATTGTGTAATCGGAATGAATTAAAGCTCTATTCTAGAGTTTGTTGGGTTTTTCAGGTTGTTCTTGATTAGTTAGATTGAGCTCCTTTAGACTCCTGACTGCCAAGGACTGAATTGTCTCTTGAATGGATTCATGTTGTTATGTTGATGTGTTGGTTATGTTGACTTTTACCTAGCACATTATCTCAGAAGCAGCATTGCACACATATTTTTTAACCCAAGGCTGTTATCTTATGAGTTGTATTTGATTTGTCGATGGCTGTTCTTATTTCCTCCTTATACTGTTGTGTCTTGTCATGTTTGTTAAGTTGCTGTTGTCTAGTCTGTTTCTGGTTTGTGATTTATTTTAAAGTTCTAACACTCCTCTCATTTCAGGTGTCTTGTCCTTTCAGCTTTTGTGTCTTTCCCGCCCTGATTGATATCACCTGAGATTAATTCCCTGTCTGTATATAGTCTGTGTGTTTTCCTGAGCCCGTTGCCAGATCATTAATCCTTGTTTCATGAGAGATTCCTGCTAGACTCCCTGATCGGAAATCAAGCCTGTAATCGAATAAACAGTTTAACTACGACTGGTCTCAGAAGTCCTGCGTTTGGGTCCCCTGCCTGAGCTCAGCATAACAGATACAGTTTTTTTTTATTGTGTCTTGTTGAGATTTTATTATACAGTGCTTATTCTGATGATTTCGAATTTTGCACCTAAAAAACCCCTAATTTATTAAAAAAAAAAAAAATACAAACAAAAAACTAAAACTAACACAAAACTAAGCAAAACTAAGCATTTTCAAAAAAATGAAACTAATAAAAACGAGAAAACCTGATCTATAAACTAATTAAAACTAACTAAATTTGAAAACAAAAAGTCAAAACGAAATAATAACTAAAACTAATAAAAAATCCAAAACTATTATAACCTTGCTCCTGGCCCTTCCAGAACTCAGCAGCAGCAGCAAATTCTAACATGAAACTACAGACATTAAAAAGAACAGGAGAGAGATATTAGCTTAGTGTTACATGTCCCTAAAGCAGGATGCAAAGCCTGCTTACTCGTCCAAGTGACTTACTGTGGCTGACCACATTACTTCAGGAGTCCTCCTCTAGTTTTTGTGTCTGTGTTGTTGGTACCTATTTAACCCTTTAGGCACCAGAGTTATTACAGTTTTTAAGGCATCCCGTAAATGAAAAACAAAAATGTTGAATATGAGTCAGAGTTTTTGATGGAAGTAAAATTACTAATCTAATTTTATATTGTGTCATCACAGCTGTATTACCCTGTCGATAGAAATAAAGGGTTAAGCTCCAAACAAGATCAGAGTCAAAGCTACAGCACAGAGAAAGACTTACTCATTGCAAGTGTATGAGGCAGGAGGTTATGGTAAATTTGAAATGGTTCTTTGAGTGTTGAGATAAACATCAAGAGAAGCAGTCTTGCTTTGAAGGGTACTCTTTGATCTCAACCAGTGTCCACAAGCACTAAAAAGATTTGAGGGGGAAAATACAGAAACCTAAAAAGGACAAATTTTAGGACCATTTCAATAGCAGCAGGTTCTTCATCTCAGCCTGTTCAGTCATTTCAGAGCTGTGCTAAAGGGGTTACATACTGACAAAGAAGTGGAAAAAAACAAGCAGTCAAACAAATACAGAGTGTAACAGACAGTCAATAAACGACGAGAGTCCAATGGGAGGTCACAGAATGCTCAATCAGCACCATCTGTACATTAAGATTTACAGATTACGGTAGATGGATTTAATAGATGCATTTCTTACTGCTCTCATCTTTAGTTCTTCTGTCTCCCTAAAGGGTTCACTAGTAAGACTGTGAGGTTGATGGAGTTTAAGTATCATAACAACAATCTGATTTATCTTCACACCTGCCTGCAAATATGATCGAAACCTTGACTTATCCATATGAGGTCTTAGGTTAAGGTTTAGAATATGTTTGCCTTTATACATTTACGCACACCCACACACAGACACATACACATATCAACATATAAAGCCCCAGTGAAGTCCTCATCTGGAGTCAGAGATGCAAGGTAGGGTTGACTTTTGGGAACAATGTTTAACTGTCCTCACTTTTATTAGATCTGGGAGGTTTATGGAATTAAAGAAATAAAGCAAATAAATTATAGTTTGATTTTTTGTTTTTGGAAAAACAGACATGGGAATGCACAAGTTGTGGGGTTGGTGACTGAAACAGGCCAATGTTTAGCTTCATCAGCTTTGACCACTGATCATTGGAGAATTATTTTTGTTGGTTATTGAGATGTGTCATTAATGCAACAACAAAGCTACCCGTTCTTGCATGTGGGAAGGTCTTTGATTTGGATTTTTATTTATTTATATATA
>JBAMHW010000009.1:23080797-23103045 GCA_037177495.1 Rhadinocentrus ornatus | reverse complement strand
CGGCAGTAAATCAGAATCGTTTCCAGTGAGGGTTGGACTCCGCCAAGGCTGCCCTTTGTCACCGATTTTGTTCATAAGGTTTATGGAAAGAATTTCTAGGCACAGACGAGGTGTTGAGGGGATCCGGTTTGGTGGTCTCAGGATTGGGTCTCTTCTATTTGCAGATGATGTGGTTCTGTTGGCTTCAATGGAGCGATTCACAGCCGAATGTGAAGCGGCGGGGATGAGAATCAGCACCTCCAAATCCGAGACCATGGTTCGCAGCCGGAAAAGGGAAAAGGGAAAAGAGTGCTCTCTCCGGGTCTGCAATAAGGCTCTCCCTTAGAGATAGGGTGAGAAGCTCGGTTATCCGGTAGGGGCTCAGAGTAGAGTCGTTGCTCCTCCGCATCGAGAGGAGCCAGATGAGGTGGCTCGTGCATCTGGTCAGGATGCCTCCTGGACGCCTCCTTGGTAAGGTGTTCTGAGCACGTCCCACCGGAAAGAGGCCCCGGGGAAGACCCAGGACACACTGGATGGACTACATCTCTCGGCTTGGCCTGGGAACGCCTCGGGATCCCCACCGGATGAGCTGGTGAATGTGGCCGGGTAGAGGGAAGTCTGGGTTTCCCTGCTTAGGCAGCTGCCCCGCGACCCGACTTCGGATAAGCGTCAGATAATGGATGGATGGCTTTCTCATCTATACATATCCTGCGGTTGTGGTGACAGACAAATGTATTTCCTGTTGAATTCCTTACTGCATTACTGTTACACTGTGCAAACTCCCATGCCTATAAAGCTGAACTAGACATTTCTTACCAGAATTTTGGGGACAAATGTGTCGGCCTGGTGTATCAAAATGGACTTTCTCTGTATGGTTAGATTTCCCAAAAACCTCCATAGACTTAAAGGAACTTAGTCAACTTTTTGTGATTATGTACAGTTAAAAGGAATTCCTTAAATTAATTTTACAACTGAAAATCTAGTATAAATAGAAGCTGCTCTGACAGGGTGTTGCCCAAAATAATGTAAATTGCAGCGCTGAGAGGGAAACATACCAATAGTGGTGTGCTTAACTCTGTTTTGCAATCTTTTTTAAACAGCCATTATTGAATCACGAGCAGCATAATTGTTAGATTATAAACCTCTCGCCACAAGTGATTTATCTGGCAAACCTGTATGTGTATGAGTATGGATGGGTCGGTGCATGTGTCTTTGATGTGTTTCAGTGAAATAGTACTGAAATATCTCAGACAGACAGAGCAGGTGTTTCTCTCACTGGAATTAGTGGGATGTGGACAAAAGAAGGCATGATAAAAAAAAAAAAAATCCAGATAATTTGTGAATTTCTAAGTTTGTGTGTCTCTAAGAATAATAATCTATTTACATGTGTGTGGACAACTGGATGGCTTTCATCGCCACATGCATTTTAAAAATCTTTCCAGTGACTGAGCTTCCACACTGATACAGATGTACTTGACGCTTGGGTCGCGTTGTTTGCTGCGTGTCATCTGCAGTCAGGGGAAAAATAGACTTAACTGCATGTTCGGTATTTAGGCTTTCAGCCCAATTGAGGTTTGACTGTAATTATTTCTTTCAGTCCAGCTGCTAAAGTGTTATATTTATGGGCAAAAGGTGTGCTTACTTTTCCCAGTTTATGGAAGCATGTGACAGTGCAGTTCATGAACGTTTCAGTGATTTTGTATGTGTGCTGAAAGGCAGCACTAGGTATTTTTAGCACAACTTGATGATGTATTTACCTGCCGGTTAGGGTCATGGAGCTCTACCTGCACAGTTCAACAGATAAAACCTTAGCACAATGTTCCAATCAGCGAACAAATTGGAAACAAAATAAAGAATGGGAAAATTTCTCCGCCTGTCAATTTGTCCTCCAATTATACAGGACATCTTTCAAGGGTGTTTGCCTTTTTTATCCACACTTGCTTGACAGGATAAATATATCCCTCATTCTGAAATATATTGTTAGATTCTGATTATTTACCAGCATTTGTGCGAGAATATCTGTGACCACAGCATCCTTTTAGGTTTAGTTTAAAATTCTTTCAACATAAGTGGAGTGATTTTCTGTCAGATGCTTTTGGGATGCTTTAAGAGCAAAATGGATCAAAGCAAGTTTTGATTTGAGCAAAAAAGAGGAATTTCATTAAAAGGCTTCTTTAAATTAATGTACAAATGCTCTGCTGGTTACACATCAGTTATAAACAGGGGTTAAACTGGGATTTACTTTATTGGAGTCTCTGATCAGGGGGTGGGATTGAGGTGTTGTATGCACAGTAACTTTTTGATACAGTAATTTGTCTACAGTAACAATACTGAAAAAGCAAATTATTTTTCATTGATGTAACTAATAACATGTTTGATATTAAAGTTTTCAGTAATACTGACATCACAAACCACCCTAATCTGACCAAACTGTTAAGATATTATGTAAAGGATATAAAAGCCATAAAACCATCAGATGGTTACAACACTGAAGAAACACTGATAAAAATTGTGATTTGGTTCAAGACAAGTTCATTTCTCATTATCAATGAGGCAAGGGGCTGAGGCTGAGCTCCACCCTGTGTGCCTGGATAAGCAGGCACACCTCCAGTCCCCGAACCCTCAACACCAGATCTCCACAGGCCTGCATCCTCAGCTCTCTGCTTTTCTCCCTTTACACTCATGACTGACGTTTGCGGATGATGCTGTGGTGGTTGATTGCATCAGCAACAATGGTGAACGGGCGTATACAGGAGAAGTGGACAAAAACTGGCAGAGTGGTGCCATGCTAACAACTTTCTGCTAAATGTAGAAAAAACTAAGAAGATGATTATCTGTCCAGCAAGTAATTCCTTATGTCCACAGATAAGCGTGCAGTTTGACACTCTGGTGCCTACGTCTTTTGCCAGGAATCTTGGTGTCCTGATAGACAACCAGATGGACCTTAAGGTCGATGTTGCCTCGTTTACCCAATCTTGCTGATTTGCTCCCTACAATATCAGAAGAATGAGACCCTACCTGATAGAACACATGGCACAGCTGTTAGTTCAGGCTATGATCATTTCATGCATTGACTATTGCAATTCCTTACTGGCAGGCCTGCCTGCATTCTCCATTAAAACTCTGCTCGTCACTCCATTGCTAATCTGGTTTCCAGTTGCAGTGCATCAAATTCAAAGCTCTGCTTCTGGCCTACAAAACAGGAATGCAAACAGCTCCTGTCTACCTTCACTCCTTAATCCAGAGCTACACTCCCTCTCCACCATTATGTTCTGCTAGTGAAAAATGCCTAGTTCTCCCACCACAATGCGGCACAAAATCAGTAGCTAGACTTTTTTCCTCCATTGTTCCCCGGTGGTGGAACAATCTACCGAACTGCCTGATCCACAGAGTCCTTATCTACTTTTTAGAGCAAGCTAAAGGCTCAGCTGTTTAGGAAGCATTTCCCCTCTTAGCTTAATTCTTCTATTCGTCGGAATGAGTTAGAAAGATTTGTGCAGTCATCAGCTCTCATGGTTTCTCCTACCAGTGCTATGCAGATGACACTCAGCTTTTCCTTTCCTTCCCACTTGACAATACAACCGTCTCAATGCGAATATCAGCATGCCTTGCTGATCTCTCTGCATGGATGAAGGATCGCCACCTTCAGCTAACTCTGTCCAAGACCGAGCTCATTGTCTGTCCAGCCAATCCTTCCTTACCGCCACAGATAAGCGTGCAGCTTGACTCTATCACGCTTGTGCCCACGACTTTGCCAGGAATCTTGGTGTCATGGTAGACAACCAGCGGACTTTTAAGGACCATGTTGCCTTGGTTGCCTGGTCTTGCCGTATTGCCGATTTGCTCTCTACAACATCATGATGATCAGACCCTACCTGACAAATCACATGACACAGCTCCTTGTCCAGGCTCTGGTGATTTCGCACATTGACTACTCCAACTCATTACTGGCAGGTCTGCCTGCTTGCTCAATTAAACCTCTGCAGATGATCCAGAATGCAGCAGCACGTCTGGTCTTCTACCTGCCCAAAAGAGCACATGTCACTCCACTGCTACTCACTCTTCACTGGCTTCCAGTTGCAGCACGCATCAAATTCAAAGCTCTGCTTTTGGCTTACAAAACAATAACCCAAACGGCTCCTGTTTACCTTCACTCCTTAATCCAGAATTACACTCCAACTCGACAGTTTTGCTCTGCCAGTGAAAGACGCATAGTGCTCACACCACAACGTGGCGCAATATCTGTAGCTAGACTCTTTTCCTCTGTTGTTCCCTGGTGGTGGAACGATCTACCAAACTGTCAGATCCACAGAGTCTTTATCCACTTTTAAGAGCAAACTAAAGACTCACTTTTTTAAGGAGCATTTCTGCACGTAGCTTAACTCTTCTACTCGTTGGAATGAGTTAGAAAGATTGGTCCAGATCGTTGGCTCAACTCATTACTGAATAAGCTGCATGCACTGCCCAAGATCATATTGTGTGATAAAATCATGATCTTGTATTTAAACAAAGGACTTAATTAAAACATAAATTGTAAAATTTCTGTGTTGTGCGTGCAGTACAACTGTGCTCCTATAATTTTAAAAAGCGTTTCGCTTCTTCCATATTGACATATGTGCATGAAGCGAGCTTTGAGTGAAGGTGAACAGCGACAAGTGGTGCTAGCCAGGTTACTCTGCAGATGTCAACTCATGCTAAGAATAGAAAAGTTGAAAACGAATGTCGTGTTTTTAAAAAGACACGGGCCGTGCTTATTGGACTCTGTAGCACTGATAAATGTATCACATCATTTTCAGTTCAGTCCAGTTTCAGTCCAAGCTTGTGATGAAAGATCCTGCTTGTCGGTCAGTGGAAGGAATCCTTCAGCAGCCGATCCCTCCTAACCAGCTAAGCTTTTTTCAACATTTCCTGGAGCGTAGCAGCCGGTAACAGAGAAATTAACCAGCTAGTTGCAGGGTTCATTGTAGAAGACACGCTCCCTCTGTCGATTTTTGAATCGCCCAGGTTTAGGAAAATACTAGATAAAATGGATTATGAGTCAAGTATGTCCATTTCATCCCACAGACAGCAATGTTGTTCTTGTGGTTTTAAAGCAGTTTTGTTTACAACAGGCAGTGATGATTGTTCATGTCTACACAGTAATTTATGGTCAAGTAAAGTAATAAGTAGTGGCGTTACTTTTCAAATACAGTAATAAGTAAAGTAATTTCATTACAATACACAGAAGTAATGAGTAACCAATTACTTTTTTGGGGTAGCTACATCAACACAGCAGATTATCAAACATATGCAACACCTGGTAAGGGGAAGATAGGTGGGCAGTGGGCCCCTCACGTTCACCTAAAAATACCAACCTTAGGCAGAGCACCTTGGTAAGCCAGAGCAAGACAGGGCGACTAAATGATCGAGAAAAGCATTTATTGTCTCCTGCTTGACACCACACAATGGCAACTGACTGCAACCTGCAATGGAGTGTGGCTCACTTATACACTGAACTCTCCCACAAACCACAGCAGTTAAACCCTAAAATACATGCAATTATTACTAAAAGTTAGGTTTAACAGTTCCACAACCACCAGGCATACAGCTGTAAGCTGGTCCAGTAGGAGACAAGTTAACACTATGTTCAACAAGAACAAATTGTAAAAGGAAGTACAGGCATTAATGGGAGCGTGCACGCTTAAACAAACCTCACCATGAGCGACCAGAGTGAGCGACGGGACTTACAGCGACCTGGTATCTTAGAATACCCCAGGACTCTACTCCAGGTTTGCAGTTAAACACACTTGGCATGCCTGTACTCCCAATAACTGTAAGTCTGGTTTATACGCTACCCGTTAGTCATCTTGCAACCTCTGCCCTGGTCGCTCTTGGATCAGTTCTCCTACAAACAAATAAAGGCAGTCTCTTATAGTGCCACTAATTGATGCACTGATCAGCATTTGTCCACAGCTGTAAACCTGCATTCAGGGTCCAGTGGTAGGCTCAGGTAGTAGCCAGGAAAAAGGGAGGGAGAGAAAGAGGGGTGCTGATTAGCTCGGTCCATGTGCTTACACATATACAAATACAGAGGCTACCGTGTCAATAACCGTTAAAAAATAACGTTAAAAAAACAAAAAAAAACAATAGTTTGACAATGTTTTATTGAAGTAAAACTGGAATGAAATTTACAGAAGGCAATAGCATAGAGTGTTTAAAGTGGACATAAAACATTTTCAGTATTTACTTGTGCATAAGTCATTGAATAATGAACCACTAAGGTTTTAATGCAATACACTAAGTCCAGTCTCATTAAATAAATTAAAGTAAAGCAGTCTTTAATGAGAAATAAGGTCTATATAGACCTGTGTAATCCCATGTTGATCATGTTTTTATAGTTCAAGATTTTATCTTCACACATGTTTTTCAACTATCCCTGTAGGTAAGTGTAATTTTTTACAATAAAAAAAAAATTTGTTTAGCGCAATTGAAAATTAAACATTTTTAGACCACACGACAGAGCACCACCATACATATAGGCTCGGGATTTCATAAGAAATTGTATGAACCATTTGTGAGAGGAGCCTGAACAACAACAACAAAACTAAGAGCAGCACACACTTATTATTACATTGCTAAATCAATTTGCTTAAACACAACAGAAGGTCATTAGGGCTGATTTATGCTCACTTTATAAACTTCAATAGATAACGTCTGTTGCAAACGTCAAACGTCACTACCCACATTTTGCACATGCATTATTTATGTTTGCATGGTTGTTAGATAATACATCCACTAGAGGGGAGTGCAGATTTCGGAGGTTTGTTTCAAACAACACCAAAGACCAGGATAGTTCTCTATTTCTATGCCCAGGCAAGATAACATCATAGAAGTGTTTGTAGTTAAGTGCACATTCAGACAGCCTTTCTTCAAAAAGTTCATCCATTTTTTGTTGTCTTCATTTTTGTTACTTACTGTATGCATCTGCAAGCTCACGGAAAACTAGAGTTGTTGAATTTAATAATTTCTATAATGCATCATGATGCAGATGTAGACAATTTTGCATCGATGAAGCACCAGAAAATAATCAGTTTTAAGTAATGTAATGTAAATATTCTGCTGCCCCTTGCATGTGTGTTGCGTGCTATAGCATGCTGCAAAAGCTTAGCAGATCCAAGGCTGAATCCGTTTTGAAAACTTTACTAAGCAAGCATATAGAAAATACATCAGTGTCTCACTGGAAATGCATTAATTGTCTTAGTAAATCCTGTAACATCACATACGAAAAAGTAGAAAAACCAATAAGGCTAATGTACATGGAAAATAGCATTGGCAAGCTAGCGGTTAGCATGCAGGAACAGACTAAAGGGAAACAACGTTGTCCATCAACAAATGTTTACCTCAACAATATTCCCTGTGTTCAATTACAAGTTGACTAGAATACTTAAAGGCAAATGTTTTCTGGCCATAATGGAGAACATGAAAAACATCTTTAACTTGCTTATTCTTTTTGAACTGACTATGGAAAGACTGAAAGGACAGAATCTTTACTGCAAGAAATCTCTACAGAGCTGCTTAACCATTTTTGATGACAGAATGTCACGGTATAGTAATTTTTGTTGATGTTTCAGCAATGGAAAAATCAAGTTCAATAATGAAGTTGAAAATAACATTATTGTTTACATGTTTATAATATTTGTCAATATCAAGAAATTCAGATTGATTTCTGAAATAATTATAAATAAACAAAGAATAATTATCTGACTGCTTGTATTCATTGATGAAGAAAGTAGCAATGTTCAGCTGCCTTAATTTATATACTGCACATATACACACACATATGCTCACATGCAAGTACACACACACATGCATGCGCACACACACACACACACAGAGTTCCTGATCAGCTTTTAACCTGGACTAATATTTAAACATCCATCTGTGACTTTGACACTGCACATAAAATTAACTAATATTTTATCTATTATACTAGGAAATCCCATGTAGGACCCCCTATATATCCAAGATTAGAATAACCAGTAGCTTTTATGTTTGGGCTGATATAACAGTACAGCAACAAACAACATTAACAAATAAATTAAGTTTTGACAACAAAGTAGTACTAGAATTATTATTACGGCTATATAAAAAGGGTAACAAAGGGTCCAGGCCACCGGGAATTGTCTCGCTTCTCCCGTGGGTCAGTCCGGGCCTGATGTGAAAGTTAAGGGTGCAACACATCGTTTAATCGAATTGAATTGTTGAAAAAATAATCATAATCAAATCAAATCGTGAGACCAGTGAATATATTCATACATTCGTATGATCAACATTGGCCCAGAATGTCTACAATGTCGACATTGATTACATATATTTTTGTGTATCCTCACATTTTATTCAGTTGGATGTCACACTCAGACAAATACAAACTTCTCAAACTAACAGCTCCTCCAATTTGTGTTTATTTATCAACAGCTGTCATCAATCTATCCTCTCTCTCCTCTCCATTCTCCATGAGTTTGTTTTAGTCTCCTCTAATGGCCTTGCTGCATAATTTAAATCTCGAGGCTATTTTCAGACACTTTGAATTATGTACATACAGTGTCTAAATGAGACCTGCAGGCAAACAGGAAGCTTTGATAGCTTTTCTGATTTTTTTTAATGTGTGTTTAATTTCATAGTATTCTGACAGCATAATGTGTTATGCTCTCTCTGGACAAATTTTTGGGGCTAGTGCATAAATAAGCAAAGTGTGGAGTGAATAAATGTGCATGTGTCTACATTTTGCTTCTGTGTACAGTGTAAAAATAGTGTATCCTTATTTCTATGCATCTGGTAGCCTGATACCATATTTTCCAGTAATGCTGTAGAGATCAATCCTCTCTGTGTCCATTAGTGAAGCAGTACAACCCTGTGGGATAAGCAAGGAACTGGATGCCAGCACTATCAAAGCCTGGCACAGTGAATGTTCTCAACCATCTAATCCTGTTCTGCCCCTTTGTCTCCAGCACCATTGCCCTATTCACCTATTCCTAACTCCCTAGCATTTTGTGCTATCACACATATATCCATTTCCAAACTTCACATCCTCATTACACTAATGAAAAGCTTTTCTCCTGCTATTCAATTCAGCCTTCACAGATGCAACACAATGCACCGACACTGAGAAGGAAATAGAAAGTAAATAGGTTTTGTAAATTTCTCAACAAGATGCAAAAAGGATGAATCTCGTCACAACCACATCTGTCAGTGAAGTTGGTTAACAGAGCTGTTATGTGCTGCGACATGCTTCAGCTGAAGTGGTCTATTTTTAAAAAGATGCTGTATATGTATGCTGTATCTTGGATTAATCTTAGGCAAATTATACAATGACATACATACTAGCAAAGCTAACAACTTCTGTTTAACAATACAGCGGGTATCTCATGTATTTGTTTTGCTGGTGTGAAACGTGTGACTCATTTTTATCATATTCAGCCATTTAATTACCTTTAAAGTTAAAATGGAAGCATTAATGACATGCAAGGTAATTTCAGTAGCGAACTATTTTCAGTTGTTAAAGTTTCCGTATGAAGATGATTATCCAACTTACCCAGTTATCAAGCAACATACTGCTGTAGTAAAATGTGATAAGAAGTGAATGTAAGGTGCCGTGTGAATTTGTCACATCTGATGAGCTTACTATTTCACTAAATAAATCCTGCTTTATGTCTCTGTGACATGTCTATAACCAGAGCTTAATTTGTAAAGCGGGAGGTCCCGGAACGCGCGGGGTGGGGGTCCGGCGACTCAAAAGAGGGGCTCAATGGAACACACACATACAGACACACACACAGAAACACAGCCAAGGTACTAGCCCCTTTAAGTAAATCCAAACATCACTGTGTGCATTACAGGGTAATATTTATTTTAATTTTCGGACGCTGGCCTGACAAAAAAAAAACACAAAACAAAAAAAACATGACCACCACATCAGCGTTTACTGGGTGTGAAATGTAGAAAGATTAAATAAAATAAAAACAAGGCCGAAAGCATAACATTTCTTTTATAAACGCAATAACAACAGTATTCTTCGGACTATAAGGTTTTTCCGTCTGAGTGAGAGCTGGTTCCAGTGTAACTTGATCCTCTCCCTCCCTCCGTTTCTGTAGCCTAAAATTCCCCTTAGAATATGAAATAGGTTCAGGATCCAACGTCGGACGTGCCAGAATGCGTTACGGCTAGATCCGGCTGAAATTAAGCCCTGTCTATAACCCACCCCCTGCTCACCTCCACACCCTCTACATCCCTCTCAGCCTCTTGCATTTTTTTAAAATGTTGCAGTGGGTGGAGTTCAGGGTCAGCCCTGGGCGTAGGCGGGAACTTTGATTTCCGTCTGATGAAAAAATGTTAAAATTTAGCACCATAATGAGGAAAAATAAGGCACTATTCATCTGTTTTTTTCCACACTAGAAGAAATAATTGTTACTGAGAAAAACTGGGGCAGATCAATATCTTAATGGGAAATGTATGTGGTAAAAATAATCTTGTGAAGCATTTGTCAACATTTGCAAGATGTGGGCTTATATATAGATGAATATTACAGTACGGTTTTATTAGGCTAACTACCTTTAGACCAAAAACTCCCACTGTAAAGGGTGTGTTTAACTGGTGATACAGTGTCTTACTCAAACGCTAGGTTATTTAATCGCTCTCATTTATTGAATCAAGTAGAAGCTATTTGCTATAACAACTAGCATTTCCCTCGTAACTGTGTCACTTTCAGGTAAACAACATAATATTAACACCACGCACACATGGCGGGCAACATAACATGCATATTATGTGGAAAACCACATATTTAGCAACCAGCTCAGTCTCACCAGCAAACAGCGATGAGTCTATCACCAAAGAAAAAGGGGATCCAGCACGCACGAGCGGATGGACAAACCCCATCATTACACTGATTTACACAAATAAATTAGCTTCAAGCAAACACTGTGGAACGACTGGCCGGTGATAAATTACATACACAAAACAAACCTACATGTCAACATAGAAAAAGGGGAATTCCACACAATTACCACAAATTGACATAAAATCATGATGCATCAAATTGACTGCATAATAAGAGCTGAGAGAGTCATAGAGACAGGAAATGACAGACATTCATTACATGTGCGGTTAAAAACAGCCTTCTGAATATTAACAGCTTGTGTGGTGTAAGTGCTGAAAAGCCTGGTGATGAAAGTGTAAAAGAAGGTGACAGAGGGTTGTGGAGGAAGGAAAACAATTGGAGAGCAAAAGGCCAATCGTTAAGCATCTACTTAAGCAATGGCTTGTATGTGTAAGGCAAATACTGTTCTCATCTCTATCTGTTCATTACTGTACAGTAATTAATTTGTGTTCTGAGGCAAGTGAACGATGAAGGTATAAATGTCAACATTAAAGATACAGTGTGGAGCTTTATTGTTTTTTTGTCAGCAAAAATCAAGAATTGCTTTCATAAATAACTATTTTACCAAAGTTTAATCACAGTCCCATCCAAATGGAAGCGCTCTCGTAGCTTAGAAGTAGATGTTGATAAATACATAGGTGGCAGCGCACCCAACCGGAGGCTGCCATGTTGCATCGCCATCTTTGAATACAGTAGCCGAAAGGGGACAAACTTGTTAGCCTTGAGCTTTTTACCTGCGAGTCCCTGCTTCCCTGCTTCGGGAGGAGGGGGAGGGCGCGGGGGGTGATGTAAACAAGCCAAGACGACCGTGGATGATTCAGCTTACCAGCTTACATTGAAATAGAGGACAATCTAAACTCTTTGCCCGCGAGACGAAGGAAAAAATAGCCAAGAGAAACTAAGAGTGTACATCGGTGGAGTATTTACCACATGGAGGCAGGTGATGAAGGAGAGGGACTTCCAAGCTAATGCGGAGGTGACAGCTTTCTGCTGGATAGGTGAGTGAATGCAAGCTAACTGAAGTTTATTTTGGCGTTATGTTAGAAACAGGGCAGGGTGGCCCAACAACTACTTTATCCTCCCGTTTAAGTCGGATCATTTACTGTTACTTGCTATAAAAAATGGCAGAAACGGCTAATTTGTTAGTTAGCCTACAGTAGAAGAGCTACGTTGCAGTTTTCAGTTGTTACTCTTTACTGCAGTCATACCAGCAGGTGACCGTGCGCTTCTTTCAGATGTATTTTTCGAGAGCTTTTCCTTGTGTTTCATATTTTATTTCTGCTGATTTGTCAATGGGATGGGGGTAGCTGTCCTCCTTTTAGTCAGACAAAATAGACCCGAGTAAAACCAGTTTCTCAGCGTGATTTAATCACCAGAACTGCAGCATATCTCTCTCAGCAAAAATATCTCTCAGATAATATTTTTTTTCTATAAATACGTCGGCCACCCCCCTTGATAAATCAGCTGAAATACATGCTTTGAAACACAGAGTAATGTTACAGCAGCGCCGACAGTCCACTGCCCTGTTTTTACTCCCTCTTTCTTTCCCTTCATCAAATGATCTCTGAGTCTGCAAGTCACATAAACCGATTTCATACGATAACATTAGCTATTAGCAGTAGCTTTGTACTAATTACATGTAGGGCACGCTTGTAACTTATTGGCATAAAAAAATAATTATTATGTATCGTTCTGTTCCTCATCACCTGACGGTAAACTTGAACTTCACATTTATGAATCACCGCGGCTTCCATAGTCGTAATAATGATCTTAAACAGTGAGGCTCCAGTAGAGCACTACTCGGTTGCTTTTAATATATTAGCGCACCACTGGATGGGAGTAATTCTTACACACTGGGGCTTTAAGCTACTAAATGACATGTAAGGGACCATACATGTAAAGCCGTTGATGATTTGCAAGGTCTGAAACACTGATAATTGATATGATAAAAGTGGCACGTTACTAACTATGATTTACCATCTTCATTATGTTTAGACACTGTGTTCAGGAGGCAAGCATGTTTTAGAGTTCTACATGGTTGCCAAACACACACACACACACACACCAAAAAAAAACAACATCAGCTTATGTTTCAATCAAAGCCCACGAAAGACAAAAATCATCCAAGACCTCACCATCATTTCCCCTCTTCCAGCTTATTTAAAAAGCCTCTTCTTTCTTTTCCTCAACCCTCGGCAAAGAGATTAATTGATTCCGAACTGTAGATTTGGCTCATTAGCCAACTACTTGCACACAGCGAAGTTTAACAAGCTCTGCAGCAGGGGCGCCCAGCCGAGAGCGCGTTAGGGTTCGTCAAGGTCTGACTTAACTGCTTCACCACACCATTTGTCCAGTCCCTGTAGTGATGCGCTGCCTCATTGACTTTAACAGGTATCATATTAAATGCTGCCTCCATGTTTCATCTCTCTCTTATTAGCCAAGTTAAATCATTTCCCACCTAAACCAAATACATACACCCTGTTGTTCACATACAATATGTATAAATAAAAACAAAACAATAAAAAAATAGCAGAACTAACCATTTCTCTTACCATTTAAAAAGTTAAATAATAATAAAAAAAAATTAAAAATTCGAACCTGGGGGGCGGTTGCCTTTCTGTGTGGAGTTTGCATGTTCTCCCCGTGTATGCATGGGTTCTCTCCGGTTTCTCTGGCTTCTTCCCACTGTCCAAAGAAATGCACGTTAGGTCAATTGGTCACTCTAAATTTTCCCTAGGAGTAAGTGTGTGTCTGAGTGGTTGTTTGTCCCTATTTGTGTTGGCCCTGCGATGGACTGGTGACCTGTCCAAGGTGTACCTGCCTCTCACCTGTTAAATGCTGGGCTCCAGCTTACCTGCGGCCCGTAAACGACTAAGTGGTAGATGATGGATGGATGGAACCATTTCTCATACATTGTCTCTCGGTCCATTTCTGAAGTTCTTGTTGTACCTACTATGGATGCTGTCAGTGGTAGACAAGTGCCAGCATGTGCACTCTACAGCAATGCAGCGCCATATGCAGAAAGCCGTAAACCAGTAGATGTCAAAGTTATGCTGTAAAGCAACAAAATAAAAAAAAATGTATAATTTATGTGAAGGTTCTTCAGCATTATTTACGTCACCAAATGTTACATTGTTTAAAACAGCATTTGAAAATTATACCCTGGTCCAGCAATAAAATAGACAATTAACTCTATTTTATTGCCTATTCTGCAGAAGAAAACCATAATTTAGCTTTTTTGTGCAGTTGGATCACCAGCAACAATGCTCTCTCTGTGCAAATGACTGCAAAACATGCAGAAGCAATATTTACAAAGTTCAGCAACAGACTCTGCTATTGTCATTAAGAGCAATAATACTGGGATACATTTTTTTAATTTATATTAATTAGATT
This sequence comes from Rhadinocentrus ornatus, assembly GCA_037177495.1. Taxonomy (NCBI): domain Eukaryota; kingdom Metazoa; phylum Chordata; class Actinopteri; order Atheriniformes; family Melanotaeniidae; genus Rhadinocentrus; species Rhadinocentrus ornatus. The sequence continues at coordinate 23,088,758 of JBAMHW010000009.1, read as the reverse complement.
TTATTTGTATGTAAAAACCAATCGGGAGCATTTATTTTCATATTTGTAGAGACAGTTGGTTGTTACCTACAGCCCTTTTGGAGAATTATTAAATAATATTTTCTAATGAATTTGGACAGAGTTGAACTGTTTAAAAAGAAATTTAAAAAGAAAAGGCAGACAAATAGGCAGATTTTAATTTAGCTTGTGTGCAATACCAGTCCAATATCTATAAACCACAAAAGCGGTTAATGGACAAAACAAAGGCTTCAATTATTCTTTACTTGTCTAAATGTAATTAAGTTTGACGTAAACAACACAATTTGTGGATTTTACACATTTCTTAGACTATTAACAAGCTGACATTACAAAAGAGGCACAAAATTAAACTTCTAACCAGCATAGTAAGCTGAAATTAAAGGGTTCAACAAGCAATGCACACAACTCATTAAAAAATGCAAGTATCAAGTGGTTTGTAATAGCAGAGAATGGTAAAACCAAGCCAAGGATATCATATCTACTGGTGATACAATGCTTCCTATCCCCCCAACATAAATCCCCTTTTTTGAAGATATATTCAGGTAATGCATCTTGTACAGGGATATATTAAATGTTCATATCACCACTTCCCTGGAAAAGTTCGGCCTTATTAGTTAACCGAAAAACGTACAAGTAGGCATATAGTCAGCGTCACAAGACTGCCTCTTAAAACCAGGTTTTCTCGGCTTACTGCACAGGCCGGCTGCACATGATTATATTTTGGACATTAGTCTGGTAATGTGCTTTAGATGGTGGGCACCACACTGTGCCTTAGCCTTGACACTACAGGTCTAATTTGATATTGCGCACACACGATCATCTAAAATTGTCACTCAACAGCTTTCAAGCACTGAGCTTTTGATTTGCCACTTTATCAATTTTCTGCCCTGTCAAAACCCATTAGCCAGTCAGAGCCTGTTACATGGGTGTCAGGAAACAGAGGAGGACATAGACAGTATCACCGAACACAGATCATACGCCAGTGTAAACACATGGACAGGAAAGACATGGCTTGACCAGCATAAAGTGCAGATAAACAGTGGGTAGAGCACAGAAAGGAGTTCAACCTTTTTCCATTTGCCTAGCTGCACTACAACTCTTTGATCGTGTTTAAAAAATAATGCAGAACAAAATATTACCTTTGTTTTCTGACCTAGTTTTTAATGTAGTTCTGGGATTTCAATGCTTATGTTCAGTAATATACCTTTAGTCTCAAACTAGATTTTCTGTCTCTGTGATATATCTGTGCTAAAGGTTTTATGGTCTGCACTTCTACTGGAGCAAATACAGCAAAATAGATTTCATCTTCTTCTTCTTTGCCTTTCGGCTTTTCCCCACAGTGAATCATCCGCTTCCATCTGACCCGTATGGAAGTCGTAAGATGTTATTCGCACGTACTTTTGGCACATGTTTTACGCCGGATGCCCTTCCTGACACAACCCTCTGCATTTATCCAGGCTTGGGACCGGCCCTCAGAGATCACTGTCTTGTGTACCCCCTTGGGGCTGTAGACACTGGTGATTGAACCCGGGAGCCTCATACATGCTGCTAGTGCATGGAAGGTACAATGTGCTTTGCAATGTTTTTCTCATTCACACTAGTGGTGTTGGGGTAAGAGGCTAGCCTGACACCGGGAACATCTCAGGGTTCTTGTCTAAGGACATTTTGAAATCGCCTTTAGTCACAGTGTCCCTGTGTGTTTCAGTTTTTTTTCTGCATCCCTTAAACATGTGTACATGTGAAGCATAAAGGCTTTACTTACAAGAGCACATGTAGTCCGGATTTTTTTTTCTTTTCTTCATGCGCAGCTTTCTTTCTAAGTAAACAGCTCAAGATTCTTGGGGTGAATGACGCATGTTTAAACCCCTGATGCCAGATGCATAAATGATGCATATCCAAGCAAAACAATGTGCAAGCTCTTTCCTTACAGATGATTCATAGAGAAAGAAATGATGTGAGCGAGAATGCTCATACTTCAGGCATATTTCAGATGTATGCCATATTCTTTTAGGTAGATGAGGTAGAACTTGTTTGAAAATTCAGAGAAAGGCAGGTTTAATTTTTTTTTTAAATTGCAAAAGCTGCTCAAGGAGTGCTATTAATTAGTTAATGATGAATGAGACTGAGTTGAAGAAGGGTTAGTAAATGTGTGCACTATTCTATAGTGGCTACAATTTATAAAACAGAAGGAGACACATATTAAAAAATCTTCCTAAATTTGATTAGAAAGTTTTTAAAGTGAATCTGCAAATTTCTTTTTTATCTATCTAGCCCCTGGTTTTTAATATGCCTGCTGACTTCTTCTCTGTCACTGCTATAATATGGTCACCCAGCATGTTCGCCTAATTGGAGAAAACGATAAGCTTCAATCATACTAGCTCACTATTTCTGGGTTTAGGTACCTATGTTTCTACTACCTGCCAGCTGTGCAAAAATGCTGTTAACAGATGAAAAGCAGATAACAAACAACAGACTAAAACAAACTAAATACTATGTAGTAAAATCAGGCAATATGTGATTAGATGAAGAAATTCAGGATGTTTTCATGCTGGTAAGGACTTCTGTTTTATGTTTAATTTCCTTTTGCCTGTGTGTTGTTTTTACTTTTTCATTACTATTACTAATATCCTAAGTATGCATGCTAAATCAACACAAATTTCATTTATTTGCATTGTGTGAACATTCAAATTTCTATGAATAAATATTGTTATATCTGAGTGGTTCGAGGACACCTTGAAAAAGTTTGACAAATGGTTGGCAAAAGCAGTTAAAAGCATTTTTAAGAAACTTTATTTAAACTGGGCCTTTTCGTGAGATGAGGAGGGAATATAATGACAATTTATCTACTGCGGTACCTTAATGACAGAGACTGTAAAAGCTTTAAACAGATTTAATAGCCTTGTTCACCTAAGGAGACACATGATGGGGTAATTTAATGACTGATTAAGTTTTACTGAACCATTGAGTGTTCTTACCACCATGTGAGAGAACCTAAGTGGAAAGAAGTGTCAACTCTTCTCTTTAGAAGTTAGTTAATTGGTGTATTTTTATACTTCACTGCATAAACATGCATGACTTAATGTAGATTTGCATGCAGTTAATAGCATTTGTTCAAGTCAACTTTTTGTTTTCCCTAACACTTCTGTTTAATTGTCATCACTGCAGTTCTCAACCGAACTATTGATTTTACCAGCACGTGCAAATGTTGAAGCTCTTACTTATCTTCCAGTCCAAAAGCTTAAACCTGAGTAGACAGTGAGCAGCGAGTTCTCCACTTCCACCTTCAGTCTCATTGTGCATGAATCAAATTACTGAGTGGCCTGGAGCAAAGGGTGTTTTTTGTGAAAGGCAGGCCATAACTTTTCATCAAATGCATCAATATTATTATTCATAACTTTGCCACAAAAAAAAAAAGAAAAAGAAACTTTAGGTGTATGACTAAGTCGGCACCAAGGATACGATCCTTATACCAGTTTAGACAAGCTTCCTGAGTTTTTGGCAGTCAGGCTGTCATAACAGATTGCATATTAGAGAGTGCAGGTATCACATGTGAACAGTTAAGCTAAAGTGGTGCACCTCAAATTATTGAGCAAAAATAGCAGATGACAGCTGACAGTGTCAATGACCTAAATAAACTGGTGAACTTCCAAGATTTCTATTTAAAAAATGCTTTCTGTTTTCCTTTTGTAGACTCAGCCAAGTTTTTTGTTTATTTTGTTTATTTTTTCTAATGTTTTTTCTCTAGCTTGCATATTACTCCTGGAGCTACAGCCTCTTAAATAAAGTATAGGAATTCTATCTCATTCTATTCCAAAAGCCTGTGCTGAATACATACAGAGCCATTTAAATACGCTATCAGCTGCAAACCCACCTGAATCCTAAGCAATGAGTCTAACTGACATAATCCAAAGAAATTTTAAAAGACTTGAAGGCAACACATCTGGCTGCAAATGTTGTAATGTTTAATACTTCAGTTACAGTGAGCCAGACCTTCAGGGTCTATCAGTTTTTAAAACATTTTCATTTCAGTCTTTGTACCTATTTCATATGTATGTAATCTTTCTATACAACTTAACACTGACCTATGAATCATTAAGGCATTAAAACATCCAAATATTAATATATTGTGTGTTGGTGTGCATAGTGTATGATCATTTATTCAGCTGCTGTTTGTCTTGACTCTTGCTAAAGAGATTCTGCTTGAAGTTTTTCCTCTTGTGAAAAGAATTTTTCTATCCAGTTGCCCACCACATGCTCAAGACAGATAATTAAATCACAGGGAAGATTTGATGGAATCAATTGGTTTCCTTAATTAGCCAATTATTTCATGAATTGGTCATATAAATACAATTATTATGAATTTGACAGATTATTTAACCACTTTGGTTTAATTTGAATCTAAAAGAATGAGTGAATTGGACTGAATTGGATTATAATTGGACTGAACTGTAGATTACTTCATTTGTGAACTTGTGCTATACAAATTAAGCTGAATCAAGACAATAAACTTTCACTAAAATTCCACTGTTACTAATAATAAAACCGAATGAAATCAGTGTTGGTTTTGGAATTTCTGTGCAGACTATGTTATAAATAGTTGAGAAACATGACACACAAATCATTTCCCATCTTACATCTGTTCTAGAAGATATATATGATTATATAATTGTGAGAGCATGCATGTGTATATCTGTGTGTGTCATAAGCCAGAAGGAAACCAGTTAAAGCCATTCATTCACATTACCCACAAATCAATAAGCCTCTGTCCCCTGATGACTTGAATGCTGATAATAGTGATAGAGGACTGTCCTAGAAACAAACTGCTGTTTTCTACTGAAGAAAATTACACACAGACACACACAGAAAAAAACTGCGTGTTTTGTATTTGAATCTCTGGTCATCCAAGTGAGTGTTAGTCTGCTGGGTGTTCTTCACAGAGATAAATATTCTGTACTCTGACATGTCACACAGTAGCTTCTTTGTCTGTTGGCTGATTGTATCTGTATTATGTTCCAGCCTTGCATGATTCCCCCTGATTCTCTTTCCTTGTGAACAGCAGTACATCATGGCAACCTATAGTACGCCTGACTGTAAGTGAATATAATGAAAAGTAATGTGGATGTTTTTCCTAGACTGCATTGTGTATATGCTAAACATCCAGAGCAGAGTGCAATGCCACATTCAGAAATACATTTTTCTAACAGAAAAGGGCAGAAAAAAAGGCTTTTGACCCCCCCCCCATGTCTTCTGTAGTAGCTTCTCTGAGGCTTTTCCGCAACCATATGGAGGGACCAGCCTGTAGGAATAAGTAGCCATTGAGGGAGCTCCATTGGCTTGCCCACTCAAACAAAAACATTTGGCAGTTAAAGTCCAAATCTGCTGGCATTATGCATATTTTAAATCTATTAGTGTAAATGAGAAAATCATCTTGTGTGTTTTAACTAAAATAACATAAATTCCTGACTGACCTATTTTTTAAGTTATTAACATGCCTAAATGACTGTTAATATATGTTTTACTAGAAACATAAATGTACTCTTGTTCAAAAAGAATGTTTTCTGTGGCCCGCCTACTACATTACTAATACCATTATTGCTAAAGAGAGAAATGAATAAACAAATAAACAAGACAGAATGAGTGGAAAAAAAGAGACAGGTTTCATTTCACTGGATGCATGCATAACAAGTGAGCAAAACTGTAGCAGGCAGCCATAGGTTTGTCATAAACCTTCACCACACATGTAAACTTGCCTATCCCAGCTGCCATGATGGCACTGAACAGACCCCCCCCCCAAAAAAAAAGTCTTCTGACACAAAAAATGCAAGGTTAGCGCAGATCAAATCCATTTGGTCTCTGGAAAAACTGTGTAATTAACTGCTGTAATTAGGGATGGGACAGACGACAGGTTGTTAGATGAAAGGGAAGATAAGTAATGTGGGAAGGAGGATACACTAAACAGAGACATTTTAACAACAGCAACACCTGTTTATTACTCTGTATCATGACATGCCCAGCAAATAAATGTAACTCTATGTAAATATAATAAATATGTGGATATGATCCATGTACTTTCAAGGTTTAACACAGGCACATTAGAAAACTGGCATGTGTCCCTGGAGGGCCCGTGTCTCCTTCAGATGTTATATGGTTCCATCAATACAGGCGAGATGATGTGGGAAAAGTGACTCTAATGAAAAAATCAAAATGTTGCTACTCTCTATGGAGCTGAACCTCTCAAGTAAGTTTTACCTGGACTTTATGACTGATGGCGGAAGCAATTCATGTATATATGTATATATTTTTTTGCCTTTCACAGCTTTCCTGGAACAACTGAGGAATGCAGAAAAGGGAAAAAATGTATAGAAAAAAGAAGAAAATGATCAGTCTTTCTGTGACAGAAGAACTTCATGTTATATCTTGTATTGGATAACAGATTTTGTCATAACCAGAGCCATTATCTTCACAATATCTTGTATTATTAAGAACATGATTTCCATGTTAGCCTTTTTTACATAAAACTTGGATGTGGTGGTTATAAGTTTGCACAACTACATCCCACTTAGTACAGAGAAAACATTGGCCATAATGGGTTCTATGGTAGCTCGCTATTTTTCTTTTATATTTAGAAAAAGAAATCCTTTACTAAATATGGGAGGAAGTCCAATTTAGCAGCTGCCATTAGTTTTGTTAGGCAAGTTTCTGTATTTCTGTGTATAATTTTACAGCAGTAATATGTCATTTTGTGAGGTTCTGATGTAAAAATAAATGACTGCAATCTGAAGAATCAAATGTGTGGATGCTTATTATATAGTAGACATACAAAAGTAAAAAGAAAACTAAATTGCAACTGACAGTATTTTTTAACCAGTAAACAGACATTACATTACATTACAGACACTGTTTTGTGAGGTCTTAGAAATTTTAATCATTACTAATTGTGATTTTTTTGTAACCTGTTGAACTTTTTCCAAAAAGATTCCCATGCTCCATACACATACTATTACCAGCTTGACTGAGTAAATTTGGTTAATTGTTATGTGTGATTCATGGACTTCTGTTCTGACTATATTGGTGCTGCAGCCCTGTTGTATGCTGTGCACTAAAGTGCGTGTTATTCATTTTCATGTCATCCTACAAAAAACTCTGCAAAGCTGGAATTCAGCTGTGTTTAATAGGAGAAAACTTTAAGCACTACACACATGAAGCTATAAAACAATTCTGGCACAATGAAATTCATCTCCAAAGTTTTTATTTTTATTTTATTTATTAGCTTTAATAAAAATCTCTCCACTTTCTATTGACAGTGACTCAGTTTGGATCCCTGATGACAATGTGTGTATTCATCAGATGTGTGGCTCTGAGAGAGAGAGAAGGCAAAGTAGGAAAAATGTCCCATTTCTACATCATGGATGACTCATCAGCTGTACAAAGAGTTTGCTGGGGAGCAAAAACTGTCAGCAAAATCTTGAGTGAGTGTGCTCCACAAGCAGGCCTTGTTCCATTATTTTTTGAAAGATGTGACCACGTTCGTATCTGCAAAGTAGCTTCTCTGAGGCTTTTCCGCAACCATATGGAGGGACCAGCCTGTAGGAATAAGTAGCCATCGAGGGAGCTCCATTGGCTTGCCCACTCAAACAAAAAGATTTGGCCGTTAAAGTCCAAATCTGCTGGCATTATGCATATTTTAAATCTATTAGTGTAAAAGAGAAAAAGCATCTTGCGTGTTTTAACTAAAATAACGGAAATTCCTGACTGATTATTAATTTTGTTTAAAATTTTGTTTCCAAGATGGCGGCGCGCAAGGACGCTTACGGCTCTCTACCAAAGTGCTCTTTCCTCCTTTTTTTCAAGCTTTTTTCTTTCTTTTGTACACTATGGGCAATGCAAACGCCCAGTACACTCGACAGATGCTTTTGGATATCGGAGCAAATCACCACTTATCT
>JBAMHW010000009.1:23037354-23057007 GCA_037177495.1 Rhadinocentrus ornatus | reverse complement strand
AGTAAGACATTATTATAAATGATTGTTGGAAATTTGCTTTTCAATTTTAACGTCACAGAAAAAAAGTGCTTAATGACCAGAGATTTCACTGCAAATGCGCGTCTACTTCCCAAACACAGTGATTGCAATGGGGACCATTGCTTTTGATTTAATGCACTGGGATGTTTACCATAATTGGTCAACAGACGTCAAGAGACACCGCTTGCACCGGAAAAGGACAAAAAAAAAATTCCACACGGCCTTTACACACCAGTTATCATCTACAGAGGTTTTAAATAAAAAAGTTTTAGCTTGTGACTTCATGAGCTGTTCTTAGAGACTTTTACTCTACATGTTTATTAATGTTCCATTTTAAATAGTTAACATATTGTCAACTGTTAATAATTTTTCCCTACTTCATAGGCCTACATGCAGCTTACAGTAAAATATTAAAATATTTTTTGTTTCAGTTTTGAGTTTATTTACAAATGCATGAAGTGAGAGAGAGATAAAGGTTTAAAGTCGATTTGGTTGGATATTACAAACGGGGGGTCAGAGTTGACTGGGTATGAAGGAAATGTTTCTGCTGCAAATGGTGGAGGAATGGGAATCATGGGTAAGTGGCAGACAGTGTGTCAGTTTGGATGATTGGCTTTAATTGCAGATTTTTGGTGGCTGATATGCCTGCTGAGGAGATTCTCCTTGAATTTGATTTCCTTTTGTAAATACGGTGTAGTGCTGGACTTTGGAAAAAAAGAGTGTGCTGTGGTGGGCAAGTCACTTTCTCTTTATGTTCCAGCTGACATGGATAAGCCAAGGACTGTTATAGTCCCAACTGACACGGTTATTCCCCCACGCTGTGAAGCAATTATTACTGGCAAAATAGAGGGGGTGTTCATGCCTGGGCAGGTGGGAATGTTGGATCCCATAGACTCAGTGGCCGATCATTGGATGATCACCAATCATGATGGCTCGAGTAGTCTGCACTGCAGAGCAAGGCTCTGTGCCAGTCCGGGGGATTAACGTGACCAAAGATACCCTCACCCTTAAGGAAGGAATGAGATTAGGTAGGTTGCATACTGACATTAAAGTGGGAAATAAGGCTGAACATCTGGGGGCAGAAAAGGGTGGTAGAGCTTCACCGGTAACTTGGACAGCTGATTTATTAACAGTTGGGATGGCATCAGGAAAAAATTTTAAAAGCCGGAATAGGCAGCAATCCGGGATTCCCTTTTCTATAATCTGTCAGTGTTTAGCACAGGAGATCATGATTTGGGCAGGACCCACCTGACTGTACACAATATTTACACTGGGAATGCTAAACCAGTAAAGTTACCCCCTACGAGGATCCCCCTCCACCTCCAGCAGGAGGTGTCAGAGCATCTTGAGCAAATGCTGGATAATGATATCATTCAGCCGTCTCATAGCCCCTGGGAAGCTCCAGTCGTTCTTGTGCGTAAACGCGATGGTAGTCTTAGTTTCTGCGTAGGTTATCACAAACTGAATGATGTAACCCGCAAGGATGCCTAACCCCTTTCCCACATAGATAATACTCTTGACTGTTTGAGTAAAGCCTGTTGGTTTTCTACCCTGGACTTAGCTAGTGGCTACTGGCAGGTGGAGTTAGATCCTAGAGATTGCATTTAAATAATAAAGTATTGTTATTCCTCTGACCTTATTGGGTTCTCTGCTTCTGGTGTAGAAATCTTCTGAAGGGATTCCTTTAAATTACTGAGCATTAAAATATCTGACGATAAGCTAGATGATTGAGCAGCACCTTTGTACGTTTCATTTCAGCCTGGTCATGAAATAGAAACATCTCCTGCTCTGAATGCAGCTGGGAGCTGCTGCTGTGTGAGGAACAAGCCTCTTCTAATTGCTTTTGGACAGGGGAGGGGCCTGCACAGCACCCATTCCTCATTGAGAATAATAAACTACGATCATTTACGTCAGTCTCCAAAAGTCTCTAATAATGCCAGAAAAAGTCCCTAGATTTGTCGCTAGTCGCTTTTTAATTAAAAAAAAAAAAAGTAGCTAGAGGGGTCTAAAAACTTGCTACATATAGCAACAAAGTTGCTAAGTTGGCAATACTGCACACACCGTGTTAGTGTGCGAGTGTGCCCCATTGAGGTGAGGCAGAGTGCTGCTTGCCTCACCTGCTGACTTTCTCTGCAATTTATTATGCAATAAACAGGAAATATTTTGTCACAAATACATTAAAAGTACAGTGTGTAGTTTTTTTTGTATTTTGTTAGCAAAAATCAAGAATTGCTTTCAAAAACTTTGTATTTTACCAAAGTCTAATCACAATCGCATCCAAATGAAAGCATTCTCGTAGCTTAGAATTAGATGTTTATAAAAACATAGGTGGCGGCGCACCCAACTGGAGGCTGCAATGTTGCATCGCCATCTTTGATTGCAGTAGCCGAAAGGGGAAAAACTTGTTAGCCTTGTGAGTTTGACCTGCGAGTCCCCGCTGTTTCGGGGGGAGGGCGCGGGGTGGTGTAAACAAGCCAACACGAGTGTGGATGATTCAGCTTGCCAGCTTACATTGAAATGGAGGACCATCTATACTCTTTGCACGCGAGACGGAGGAAAAAAATAGCAAGAAAAGAAAAAGAAATAACCGAGAGAAAATAAGAGTGTACATCAGTGGAGTTTTTACCAGATCGAGGCAGCTGAAGAGGAGACGGACTTCAAAGCTAACGCAGAGGTTGCAGCTTTCTGATGGATAGGTGAGTTATTGCAATCTAACAGTGAGGTTTCTTTTGGCGTTATGTTAGAAACAGGGCAGGGTGGTCCAGCAACTACTTACTTATCCCGTTAAAGTCGGTTAATTTACTGTTACTTGCTGTATAAAACGGCAGAAACAGCTATTGTGTTAGTTAGCCTATAGTTTTCAGTTGTTACTCTTCACTGAAGTCATACCAGTAGGCAACTGTGTGCTTCTTTCAGACGTATTTTCCGAGAGCTTTTACTCTTGTTTTATATTTTATTTCAGCTGATTTGTCAACAGGATGGGGTAGTTGTCCTCCTTTTAGTCAGACAAAATATACAAAAATAATACCAGTTTCTCGGCATGATTTAATCACCAGAGCCGCAGCATTGCAACGCAAAAATATCTCTCAGATAATAATTATTTTCTATCAATAAGTCACCCACCTCCCTGGATAAATCAGCTGAAATACATGTTATTAAACACAGAGTAACGTTACAACACGGGATCTTCATCTTGCAGTCCACTGCCTTGCTTTTTCTCCCTCTTTCTCTCCCTTCATCAGATGATCTCTGAGTCTGCAAGTCACAAAAACCGATTTCATACGATAACATTAGCAGGAGCTTGGTACTAAATACATGGACGGCACACTTGTAACTCATTGGCATAAAAAAAAAATTATGTATCGTTCTGTTCCTCATCACCTGACAGGACACTCGAACATCATATTTATGAATCTCCGCGGCTTCAGTAGACATAATCACGCTCTTAAACAGTGAGGCTGCAGTAGAGCACTTCTCGGTTGCTTGTAAAATATTAGCGCACCACTAGATGGGAGTAATTTTAAGGACATTACACAGGCTTTAGAGAGTCATTGTGTATAACAAATATTTCTGTTAAGTTCATATTGGCGATATGCTGAGGATCAGAAACAGGCATGCGTCATGCAACCCTGCCTTGTATTTGATTGGGAAATACTCAAATTTAGCGATTTTTACTCAATAAAATGTCAAAAACATGTAGAGTCACACTGAAAATGCATTTTTAACATAGATCAGTGGAAAATATTGTTTATTTTATGTACTTTTCTCTTTTTTTTTAAAATCATTACAGGTGATGTACTGCCTCTTCTGACCGCACATCACGGCTTCAGATGAAGACAAGCATCATGAGTTGTGACAGCTCAAACAACAACTCACGCTACGCAATGACAGTGATGTCTTCAATGACAGATGCATTAAGTATCTCAACAGCTGCAGTATTACACGTCCCTCAAGGGAAGCTTCTATTAATGGCCTAAACAAGCTCATGTTTTAAAGCCTACGTACATCACTCTGATAGATAAAAATTCGACTGATACAGTTGAAACAGTCATTAATTAAATATGTGTCTAATTCAAAGAAATTATTAGGATTTTGCTGGCAGTGGAGTGCAATTATAGGCTGCAAGGTGGTATGGTAGTTAACACAGCTGCCTTACTGCTACCCCACACAAGGATTATCTCTGGTTTGAGGCTCAGTAAGCGAGGCGTTCAAACAGGGGCCTTTCTGTGTGGAGTTTGCATGTTCTTCCCATATATGGTTGGGTTCTCTCTGGCTTCCTCCCAAAGTCCAAAGACATGCACCTTAATTTGACTGGTCACTCTAAATTCTCCCTTGGAGTCTGTGTGAGCCTGAGTGGTAATTTGTCTCTCTATTTTGGCCCTGCCCTAGACTGGCATACCATGTACCCTGCCTCTCGCCTGCTAATTGCTGGGAACTTCCCTGCAACCCTGAATTTGAATAAGCAGGTATAGAAAATGAATGAATATTGAAAAATTGAGGTGGATTTAAAAAAGAAAAAAGAAAAATTAAAATAGAAAAAGGTAAATATGTTTTTAAAGATGACTAGCCTAGAATTCCTCACAGTTTAGTCTGCTTTTAGACCAACTCTGCTTCTTTCTTCCACATCATGGCATAATGATGTGTATAAATCAGCCTGCAGCAGATTGTATGTATCCAAGAAGGTATGTTGGTACAAACAAGAAAAAAATAAAGTGTCATAACTAATGGACTTTAAAGTGGTCTGGTTTGTTGAAATGGTCTGGTTTTTATGAGAATACTAGGAGCTTGATCTAATTAAACAGGTGTTTTGAGAGTAAACATAAACTTTACCAAATAATTGCAACTATGTTTTTCTTTCCACTACAGATTAAGTAGATGTAATCTTATTTTTGCTTGTGTGCAAAACAATGACAGGTTTAAAGTTTCAATGTTTCTGGATGGTTTCATTGTATTCTGGACTTTTACATGTTGACTTAAAAATGGAAATAGGCTTCATTAAAAAGGCAAGAGGTATTTCTTCTCCTGTGTATAATGATTTTGTGTCAAGGATGGATATTGTTCCTCTCTGTGACACTAAACTGAAATATCCGCACATGGTCAATGGAAAACTCTTACAGATAAAGTAAGGGTGGAGGTCTTCCCTGGATAGTTGAATAATGGTGAACATTTCAGTGTCTGTCTGGGCTTTTTATTTTTTCTGTGTTTTCACATTTCTAATAAATTTACCCTTCCGTGTGCCCTGTTTGGTCAAAGCAGCAGTGGGGCAAGAAATGGAGCAATCCCTGGTTGAATATATATCACAGAAAGACTATTGACAATCTAAAGTGAAAAAAGCTAAACCTGTGACCTTTAGAAGCTTCAATTAAAAGTACTCTTTCCTTAATTTATTTCCCCATGTTTCTGATGTGTGGTGGGCCGCAGAGTTCATTGAGCAAAGGGCAATCACAATTAATTCATTGCTGTTCAGGAAATTCTTCCATTTTCTCTTTTTCCCTTCCACACACTGGTCCATAACCTTAATTTGTTTTTATATGCTCTCTAAAATTCTTCTTAAAGTCCATTCATTGATTTTAGAGACAACACAGTGGATTTTTTTTAAATAAATTGACCGGCATTATTTTTTACCTTGAGTCTAATTCCTAAAATAGGCTTGAAGTGAAAAAGCATGCAGAGAAGACAGTATCAGCAGCTAAATCGCCTTTCACTAATCCAGTTAGCTCTGCCATAATTCCTCTTTGTGCTAAACACTAACAAGAGAATCCCCATCCAGCTTCAGTATGGGTCATACAGCTACACAGCAGCTAAGGTCCCTACAGCAAAGCACGAGCTTTGTTTCTGTTTTATTTGAAAATAAAACTGTATCCAGTATTAACTGTCAAAGACTATATATTGTGTACAAAGCCACCTTATTGCACGGGCTTACCTGGGCTGAAGCCCAGGGACCTAACAGTAGGTTAAGGCGGCCCTTACAGTGTACTGCATTTGGAGCTAGTAAACAAGAAATGAATGTGCACTTTGAAACACACATTAATACCCTTCTTAATCCTCCATTTATACATGCATCATTTGGGGAAAAACTGAGCTGATAACGTTGTGGTTTCAACAACAAGCTCTACTATGTTAGCCACAGCCGCCCACTGTCTGACACACTTCTGCGTCTGTCAACCCAGCTCTCACAGGCTGCTGTTTACTGTACCCTACTGTACATGCTTTTTTGCTCTATGCCAAGTTTAATCTGCTGCATTTAAAGCAGAGCCTGCATATCAGGCTCTTTGTGCTCTCAAAATGTGAACAACCTCTAACTCAGCACAGCTTTTGAAAGCCTTCTGTGAAACAACAGCTCTTCTGCTGAGACACGACTTTGTTCTCAAAGATCACTTACTGTCTCACAGCCCTGAGAACTTTCAAAAAAAATTTGTAATAGCATGGTCTAATTCATATTTTAGGCCCCATTTCCAGCATTAACAAAACACAATCACAAACTGCTTTTAATACTATATTCATGAAGCTAATTTACAGATGTGTGTAAAATGAATATTGTCATTCTCAAACCCTGCAGGGAACTACAAGACACCATTAGCAGAATTTCAAATGACAAAAGTAAATGTGAAAAGGTTAAGTTGTTATATAGTAACTGATAGTCATGTCAGCACTTTGCCTCCTTCTGGATCTTTACCAAATTAGTTGATGCACATCTTGTACAGCAGAAACATAAAGTAGATTACTCAGAGATACAACCTCCTATCTATACTAACACAGAGAGGAAAATCTAACAACCAACAAAAACAGTTACTATATACAATCTGCATTTATTACAATGTCCTCTTCAAAAACAGACCAAAAAAAAAAAAAGAAAAAAAGCTAAATCTGTACAAATTAATGTCCAGGAAGTATGGTTGTGAAGAAAAGATTCCCCAGCCTTTTCTGTATGTTTGTCATTCTAAAATGAATCATGTGTCACTGGTATTATAGTAAATGTGTGATCAGACAGATTTTTTGCTGTGAGAAGCAGCACCGATCCATCTTTGATTGCCACCTCGGAAGCTGCCACATGTTCACATTTATCAGAGAGACAGGAGGCAAGAAGAGAGTTGTCATCGTCACCGACTGCTGCTCACCTGCCTGACAAGCTCAGAATCAGCAGACTTAACTTGGCACTCTGCTATGTACAGCCTTCACTGTGCTGTTAACACAGGGTAGCTTTTTGGCACTGGTGACAAGGGCGGCCAGCAGGGGCATCACCACCTGGAATCGTTTCAATAGAAAGAATACGCTGCTTTTGATAAATTAATTTCAGAGGTCTAATCTATTTTCACAAAAAGCATGACATAGTCACCCTCACTGTGAAATCCTTAGTCCAATGTGTAAGAATCATATTGCATTGTTATTTGTGCTGATTATAAATAAGAAAAGAGTTTCAGAATAAATTTATGCCATTATGATAAATCTTCTCCCTGATTTTATTTCTCACTGATGGTACTTAAAAGTATTGCTAATCATTTACATAAAGACTAAAATATATTGGGGAGACCGACTCATACAACAGATATTTTAGACTGCATGACACCCTGCAGAATCTGAGTAAATATAAATAAATTTAATATGAAATTAATATAATAAATAAAGTATTTCACTGAGCATTTACCTATGGGGTAACAAATACCCTGAAAACAACCCTGATGTCAACACTGCAAGCAACAATAGCCCAAAATTGAATTTTCATAAATCCTTAAAAACACATTAACAACCATTAGGGGCCAATGTGTCAGGTGAAAACCTCAGATGCTAAGCCTGGAGGTGTTTTGATGCATGTCATATGAGCTTGACACAGGACAATCCATGCAATCATGTGCAAGCTTGAGTTTTGTATACAGCAAACCAACAAAATTCTCTGACATACAATAGTGACATTGGCAGAATGAAATTAAACACAAGTGTGCTTGCATGAATACTTCAAAATAAACTATTGGGAAACAGGGAGCCACTTCTGTAAGAAAGAACGAGCAACTGCTGCATTGTTTACAAAGGCCTTTGATGAAGAGGCCCAGCGACACATGCAAAATACAAAATACATAGACAAAAATATAAAAGGCAAATGCAACTACTCCATTCATACCACCCTGATAGGAAGTATATCAGAAAGCATTATTATTACAACACAGCCAAAAGCACTCACCTCACTCATGAACTTCAATCTGATTGCCTTTCTGGGGAGGTTAGATCGTCGGTTCTTTTTGTAAACAGTATATCATTCAAAACCAGTACCTGCTGTCCGGCTGCGTCTATTCCTACAACCTCTCCCTGAAGCTCAGGATAGAGGGTATTTGGTTTGTGTGCCTGTGTGTGCTTTGTGTGTCTAATCCCTGCTGAGCAGAGTGGGTGCTAGGCAGTAAATGCTCACTGGAGAGTTAGATGCACAAAACATGGGTTAAACTAGGATTTATTATGGGCCTTCTGTCTTAATGTCTTACCAGGGGTCCTTGTTGTTAATTTTGATTTTTTTTTCAGACCCCTCGAGCATTTTTGCAGTTATTACACTTGACATTATTTGCTTCTAAAAATAAAAAAGCATTGCTTGTAGCCCTTAATTGCCTGTAAACTAAAATATTATTACTGAAGTGCAGACATAGTACATGCTGATAATTGTTAATCAAAATATCACACTTTGTTGTTCATGTTCATCTCTAGTGGCATTAGTTTGTGCATATCTGCTGGGAATGATAGGGTGTCCACACCAAACAGAAGCAGCAGTAGTTTATGTTTTCTTTCAGCACTATTCAAGGAATCAATAGACACCGCTATGATTCATAGGTTAACATTGTGCAAACCTCTGAGTAGAATAAAACCTTTTTGCTAAGGACTGAATAGACAAAGTGTGCATCCATGCAATGCACCCAGAACATATTTGTGCTAGTTCAAACCACACATTGATCCACACACTGAAGATTGCAGCAACCTAAACTGCATGATCAGGAAAAACAGCAAAGTAATACATGTCATTTTTACCACAAAGATGACTCCACACATGTTAAAGGCAATAACTTAGTTGTAGATACCCCAGTCCCATTTTCCACCCTGAAACATCCCACCTCTTCCTCCCCCACCAACCCAGTGCCTGGTAAGCACTCACACAGTTATCACCCCCCAACCCCGCCACCACCCCCCTCACTGTGGAACCTAATTCATTATCTTTCTCCACAGCCTGATAACAGAACAGCACATCACACATCCTAATGCTGGATCCAGGCTGCAACTATGTGGGAACTCATGGCTCTCTTCATGATAAGCCTGGGCCCGACATTCTTGTTTTTAACAGAAACCTGGTTAGATGGAGAAAAAGATTTGGTTGTTCTTATCAAAGCAAACCCCACCAAACTGCTTTGGGAGTGATGCTAGATCACATAAGAAAGGTGTTGTTTAATGACATCCTTCAATGCAAGCAGATGTCTTACAAAAGCTGTGCTTCTTTTGAATATGTGGCTGTCCAGATGAACTCTCCCTTTGTTGTTCCTTGACATATACAGGCCACCTAAATACTGTGCAACCTTTCTAGATGACTTTACTAAACTGCTGTCAATAAATCTGTGTTGACTTTGACTGTGTAGTTTTTTTTGTTGGTGATTTCAACATTCGTGCTGATAACTTTCAGAACAGTGAGACCAAATAATTGTGCTGTTTTCCTGACAGTTTTGTTATAAGTCAGCATGTGAAAGAAAAAAAATGCACAACAGAGGACTCTGTCTGGATCTCTAAAATTCTGAATATTTCCAAGGTTGGTAATGGATGTTGCTCTGTCTGATCATTCCAGTGTTTTCTTTCAGAGTTCTGTTATTTTCAACAACAATGCCCAAGCCAAGGTTATTAAAAAACAGTACATTGGTGAAAATACCAGTGAAATTATTACACATATCTTTCTTTACTGACAAAAGACAGAAAATCAGGCAGTCAGTCAGTGCTTCCATGCCAGGGACAAGACAAATGTCATCACTGTGTCCACTCAAAGACATGAACACCATGACGCATTTTTCTTCAATCAGTACAAAAAACTTGAATGAGATCATTGGCCCTTTGAAAACCACCACTTGCTATATTGATGCTCTGCCTAACGGGTTTTTAGGAATGTTTCAGGATGCATGGCCTTAGATATGGTACAGATTGTAAACACATCACTGTTTTCAGGTCGGTATTTAAATCATGTTTTTACTCATACATTAATTCAAATTTAGCTGTTGTCAATTCCAACATTTGTAAACTTTTGCAACTTATCCCACACAAGTGTGTTACAACTGTCCCCAATTGCATTATCGATTATTTAGCTTGCCATACAGAAAATAACTAAAACATTACTACAAATAACCTGCTTAAGAGACAGCTAAACAGACACATGATCAACATGATATATTTGGACAAGTTCAACTACAAAGCAAGCTACATAATCACAAAAATAAATTACTTTCTTACCTCAAAATGATAATTATGTCACGATCCATGGGTTTTGGTTTGGTAGTCTTATCATGTTATGTTTTACCTTGTCTTAGTTTGTAGTTTTTATCCTTGTATATTTTTTTTTGCTTTCTGCTTTCTTAACGTCATTAGTGCACCTGGTTTAATTTGCCCATTTACATCAGCTGTTCCTCATTAGGCCACCTGTATATATATATATATATATATATGTATATGTAAGCTAACGGCTGTTTAGCTCAATTGGTAGAGCATCAGGGATGAAGTCAATACTTTTTGCATGTGTACTAAGGACTAAACTGAACATGTGCAGAGTGAATTAGATGATTCCTAACTTCTCCCTGATTGGAGCAATTGCAAGTGACCCCATTTCCCCTACTCAAGCACACACAAAACAAGCAGGTTATAGTAGATTAGTGAGCTGTGTAACGAGCCGGGACTAATCCTTGACATTGAGGCCAATTAAATGGGACAAACCAAAACATTATCCGGATAACCATTAAAGTCTTCCTTTATTTATTTTAACCATGGATGGTAAAACACTGAAGGTAAGTCAGTTACAAAAATAAGTGGAGTTGGAAGTTCCAACTTGGAACATAAACTAGCAGAGAGCAAAGTCTTTGAAAAATTATTTAAAATGACTATGAAAAATATGCAAGAACACTTTGTGGTGGTGGTGAAATGGTGAAAGGACAGTGTTCTGTACATCATATACACTTCTTAGGCTAGCATACAGTTTTCTGTTTTTGTTTTTTTTTCTTTCTTTTTTTTGGCCCATTTGAGTCCATCAGTGGCAATGTGGGGCTCAGTGATTACTCAAAGATACTTAAAAATATAGAATGGAGAAGCTAGGAATTAATCCACCAGCCTCTTGTATGGTAGGTTGTTTTTTGTTTGCTTTTTCTAACTATCTATTGCTAAAAAGTTTGATATCTATTTGTGGGTGAACATCACATGATAAATACAATTATTTATTATTAAAGATTTTTTTTGTTGAGCTTATGTGTGGCAAGTAAATTTTAAACATTAAACTAATTAGAAAGGTAAGAACAAGCATCAAAAGGGCAATGAAATCTCACAGAAAATATATGAAACAATCACGAGGTCTCAACACTTTTTTACGTGTTTGCAATATGTAATTGTTTAAAATTATGGGCCAGAACCACAAAAATCAATTAAGTCCATGGAGCTTTGTTGTGGTGTCTGCACAACCTTTCTGGTTCCGAAACAACAAAAAAAGGGTGAAATTACGTCTTTCTTTTTTTTTCCCTAACCTGTCTTGTCCAGCATCATGACAGCAGAATGATGGTCTGGTGGTCGTATTGTGCTGAATGGTATTCTTTAGTATTATTTTAAAATGTGTCTTTGCTTAAAACCACTAGACCGGACCGGAGCAACAGCAGAAGGAAAAAGGTTGATAGAGGAGTAATAGGAAGAGAAAAGATAGAAAAAAGGAGAAAGTCAACTGCAATCAAAGCTAGAAACTAAATAGCCGGCTGCTACACCTGTAAAGAAACAATAATAATCCTAAAGGCTTTTAAGAGAACACAACAGACAATCTATAGGGGCATCTATATCCTCCCTGCCAGCTCAGTTAAACCTATGCAGATGATCCAGAACGCAGCAGCACGTCTGGTCTTCAACCAGCCCAAAAGAGCTCAATGTCACTCCGCTGCTAATTGTTCTTCACTGGCTTCCAGTTGCAGCACGCATCAAATCTCTGCTTCTGGCTTACAAAACAACAACCCAAACTGCTCCCGTCACTTCTTTTTTCAGAGCTACATTCCACAGTTACACTCTACCATAGAGAGATGCCTAGTTCTTCCACCACAACGTGGCGCGAAATCAATAGCTAGACTCCTTTTCTCTGTTATCCCCAGTGGTGGAACGATTTACGGAACTTCAATCCACAGAGTCCTTATCTACTTTGAACAGCAAGCTAAAGACTCAGCTGTTTAAGAAGCAGTTTTGCACTTAGCTTAAATCTTCTATGCTTTGGAATGAGTTAGAAAGATTGGGCCAGCTCTGAATAAGCTGCGTGCACTTACGCGCAAGATGATTTTGTGTGATGAAATCGTGATCTAGTAATTAAACAAAGGACTATTGTAGGGAGGAAAGGAGAAAAAAAAGAAGAAAAGGTACCGCCTCTAGCACTGCATGACAGCACCTGTGTCCAACTGGACTCATAGCAGTCTGATTACCACTTAATTATGATGTCCCCTCCTGTTTGATTTCTTGCTTGTGTTGTTTTTACTCACAGATGTAAGTCGCTTTGGAGAAAAGTGTCTGCTAAATGACTGTAGAATAGAATAGAATCTGTGACAGGAAAAACTGTAAAAACCATGAACAGCAACAAACACATCAGCAACAAGTAAATGTGTGTGGGTGTGTTTCTGTATGTATCTGTGTGTATGTAAGCGCGTGTACTAAGCAAATGCAGCCGCGCTCCATCCAATGTCGGAGGCAAAATTAAGGGGCTGACAGCTGTGCAGCTCTGGTAGCAGTGCCCCCTAGGAAGACCTCATCTGGGAGTTTTTTTTTTCTCTCTTTCTTTACTGGACGGTGAACACAACTGTGGATTCAGATCTCAATAATCTAATTGCTGAATGGGTGAAAATGTTTTTTTGTTTTTAATTTCTTGTATATTGAGGTCTCAAGCTCTCTTTAACATTTGATCCCATGTATTTAACCCCTTTGTTGTTAAATTATGAGCCTTCCAGTATGATGTCATGGTTCAAAAGTCAGTTCTTCTAAGCATACATGTAGAGTAGTCATACTGACCAATGTTATTCTCCAGGTGAAGACATTTCCAGTGATGTTCTGGGTTTAGTAAAAGCCAAAGTTTTTATTTTTTTCCTCATTTATTTGACAGATACCTTCAGAGGCTTAGGTTCAGAGAGTATTTGCAAGACCTAGTATTAAAAAACGTTTGATTAACTTGTGCTCATTTAGTTGGTCTGGAACCAGAAGTCATGAAGACACCACAACAAAGCTTGTGGTTATTTAGCGTATTTCTTTGAAATCGGATTGATTTACCTTGGAAATCTTGGGTCTTTGACATCAGTGATCTTGTGTTTGGCCAGATAACAGACAATGTAGGTCAGATTCTTCACAGTGCAGACTTTAGGCCTGGGGTCTAATGACAAATCTGCATCAGCAGCAACAGACTGCAAGAACAGTTGCAGTGAGTGATGGGATGTAAACACAAAAATACCCTGGGGCTCCAAACCACTGCCACATATGTCTGGCGTATGAGCAGCCGGGTATCCGGTGAATAAGAGAAATGCATCTGCTGCCTAAAAGCTTGTCTAAATTTACCAGATTTTACTAATGAATGAAATAACTTGGTAGCTTCTTTCTCAATATTAAGTACTGCATATTATCATTCAACTAAGCAAACATTTATGCTTCAAACTGATCGATTTATTCACATCACCAGATATAACAACGCACTCAGAGCAAGATTAACTAAATTTCTCTGCTGATTTAGCAGGGGTGAGAAATCTAGAAACCAGCAACATCTTAAAGCTTTAAAAGGTCTAAAATACTGACCGTGTGGCATTCATGATGAACCAGGGAAAGGATGTAAATATACATGGTTACATGTTATCCATTCTTTAGTCCTTTGAAACAAATCCAGATTAGGTATGAAGTACTTTTCTCACTTTGATGCACTGGGTACAATACCAGTCAAAAGTTTGGACACACATTCCCATTAGATTTAATAGGAACGTGTGTCCACACTGGTGCTGTCTTAACATGCACATCAGTAGATGTAATCATTGTTCAAGTGTACATTAGTAGCAGCAGGATACAGTAGTGGCTGCCACTGTGTGTGCAGGAATGGAGAAAGAACAGTAAATAGTGACTAAAAACAACTGATTTCAAAATCGATCCAGCATTTAAAAAAAAGTTGTACAATTCACTTAAACTGCTATCAATATATTGTAAATAATTTTTATTAACAGGTAGGGTTGTGCAGGTAACCATGGGGACCCAGGGCGGAGTCTGGAGCTTCAATTGTCACCACCTGCAGCTCATCAGCCTGATCTACTCTCCGCTATTTAAGACCAAGCATGAGCTCCAGTCTTCGCCTTTGTTTTGAGGTATTCAGGTCAAATCCTACAGATCTTATTGTACTTCTTGGTTAAGAAAGCTCACTTCTGTCTCTTTGTCCCTCAGCACCTAAATGTTCAGTTCCTGGAGACACGCCCGCACCTGGAGTCCTGAATCTGCTTCATGTCGACCTGCCACCTGCAAACGGTGCCTGCCTGCCACCTCGCGTCACCGCAGCACCCCACTAACCAGCCTTGGACTTACCTCCTCATTTTCGGCCCTCTGCTGACAAATCGTAAGGTGCAAAATCCTGCTGTGATGCATGCTAACCCTCTGTCCTCTCATAGGAAGAGTTTCCCAGACCTGGACCAATTGACTCACAGCAAATAAATATTGTTCACCCTCTCACTTGCCTTCCTGTGTGTCTGCTATTGGATCCTCTCCCAGAGTAAATGGTCCCGGACCATGACAAAAGAAGCTTGGGAATGCTTATCTCACAATCTAAATAGGTGTATGTGCAAATAAAAAGAACCGGTTGTTCAGTCTCTGCCATTTATTGCAACCTTCATCTTACCAGGCAGATCCATTAAGATAGTTTAGATTTCTACTTGATCGACAGCAGAGACTCAACATCCAAGAAAGGCTCTTAATCCTATTTCTTTGCTCTAATTCAAATATCAATTTAAGTAGAAGTTAAAAGGAGAAAAAACACTACCCTAACACATAATCCGCCTTATCTGCAGCAGCAATCACCCCGTCTTGTCTGTTAAGAAAAGATCAGACATCTGTCTTCATATGCCTAGAGGGGCAGCATGCAGACAGAAAAGAAAAACCTGAAGGAATGATGGAGGAAAGCAGAAGAGTGGACAGGATGGGTGGAGAGACCAAAGGGCAAGAATGAGGGAGCACTACCACAACAGCTGAGCACAAGCTAAAGAAGTTAAAATCTGATACTTCAGTGGAATTACCTGCTAAAGCACGCTTACTGATCAAGTTAATAAGCCTACATGCTGTACTTTAATTAAACACAGCAATATAATCTTTTGTCATTTACATGTTGTATGTACATTTTACATGCACATTTAAAAACATTTTAATTTATAATCTAGAAAATAATGTTCAAACAAATGTTAAAATGTAAAGCATGTTACCTGTTATAGGCAGAAATTAGCATGTTTTTATTGTGATTGAGGGTATAAGCAAAAGAGAAATTTTAAAAGAAATTGATGTTTTATGGACCTTTTGTGGTAAAGTGACACTTCTCAATATTTTCTCCCTAGCAGAGCCATAAAGTTGTCACTATATCCATTGTGTAGTGCAGCTTCACACGCGAGCATTACTGCAGTATTTGTGTTTACAACAAGCAAACGACTTCACACTTTGTCAAAATGAGTAAAACAACCTCCACTGTGGAAGAGTGTGAAAATATTGCTCTGCTAGATAAAAGTGATTTTTGAAGTTTCGTCGGTCCACATCAGGATTCATACAGCAAATATGGAGTGTAATTATATAATCAAGAGTAGTTGTTTGGTTTATTTACAGACTTAATTTTGATTATTTAGATGAGTATATTGTCACTATGTCAAAGGAGATGGCCGGAGACTGGGTGTTGATTGCTAAGTTTCATGTTCATTTAATTCCCCAGTTATTTAATGATCCTTAATGATACAGTATGAGTAATATATAAAATTGCTGATAAAAATGTAGTCAGTTAGCCTCATTACCATGGCTGAGGACATCCGGCTGAGGTAAAAAAAAAAAAATTTAAAAAGTCCATTCTTGCAGTCCCATGTCCTACTGCCACCCAAATCCTCCCAATTAGTGTGATGCTGTTGTTTTGGGTGTTTTGCTGCAGCAGATTGCTGCAATTCTCAACAGGAACATTTTATATGACAATAATCTCACAGTTTATTACTCCCAAGCCAACATTTCATCAATATGAGTTTTCCTTTCTGATGGACATATCGCCAAATCTTGTGTGAGCAGAGGAACATCAACATACAAAGTCCAAATTTGTTCGATTTGATGCTATGAAATATTCAATAAATCATTTGAGTAAATTGAAAGAGAGATAGCTAAATTTGTCTAAGTGAGGGGCCACTAATGGGGGGGCCAAACTTGTTTACACAAAGCACAAAAAAATTTGTCTGAGTTAGATCATAAATAGGCTGGAACCTGATGCACTTTTGACATTTTATTAAATGGGCAAAATGTTTATTTGATTTATTTTAATTGTTTTTATTATTATTATTATTATTATTTTGTTGTTCTTTAATTTTCTGTACAAAGTTGTACATTGTTAATAATAGTTCCTAGAGGAAAGCTGAAATGGGCTGAATTAGAATGAAAAACTAAAATCTAAGTTTGTGTCAGAAAAAGCTACAATTACATCTCCTTTCATTTTACCTCTGACACATTCTTTTTTTAAATTCCTTGTGTTTTATTTGTAAAATGTAATAAACCTACAACCAGCAGAAATTTTTCACTTGCCATTTCAAGTGGTCATTTTTTACTCTGTAGATGCCTCCCTCTTGCCATGCTCTCAAATATAACACAGTAGTCCAATTTTATTTATTTATTTATTTGTCTCTTGAACATTCAAAATTTGCATCTGAACCACCACCAAAACCACAAACAGCAGTGAATGTATGAAATGTAAAGTGTTCTTGATTCTATTCCTTAAGTGCATAGTTCTCATACAACACCGGCACAATCTATGCTGCATTTTGTTTTTTAAGGGCCTAGTCAAACTACTTGCTCAATTTCCCATAATGTCAATAGATCGCCCAGAGGTGCAAAATTACAATCGATTGTGGGAAAATTGTGGATATCTCATAATTGTTAAGATGATCATACAGAGATAAACAATACAAAGGAGAGGGATAAAGCAGAATAAAGGAATAACTGACCAAAAAATGAAAAGATAATCAGACAGACAGAACGTCTATGGCAGGAACTGGAGGAAAGTTGTGAATAACTGTGAGAGAAAGGTCATGGTCATAACTGGTGCCATTCATCATAAGACAGTTTTAGAGGTGTTATGTGATATCCGTCCTTTCATGGAGCCACAGGCTCTGAGTAGCTGTTGATAAGACTTTCTGGAGACAGTCCAGCCAGAAGACAGCTTCTGCCCATTCACTGCATCATAAAGCTTCAAAGACTGCAATCCATTCTCACAGTTTGCATTTTAGTATGTGTACTTCTACCATATGATATGACAGAAAAAAAAAAAACATAATCTTAAACACACATACACACTGTGATTTTATTGGCCAACTTTACATAATTTAAAAGTGAAATCTTAAAACTCACATTTAGTCCAATTTCAGTTTTCTACCTTTCTAAGAACCACAAACATTAGACACTATCAGTTATGTGGTAAATATATAAATCAACTATTATACAGTTATGTATAAAGCACATAACAACATCTTACCATCAAATGTCCAAAAGAGATTCATAAAGGAGAAAGTAAATATAATTTGAAATGAACAGACCTGTAAGGAACAGATTTAGAGCTCAATTGATGGAACGATGTATCTCTGTGAAAAGATTTAGTTTATGGAATTATCAGGATAAAGAAGTGAAAAGCTAAACCTATTAATGTTTTTAAAAAAAGAGGATTATAATTATTTTATTAAATAAATATTTGTGTTAATTATGATTCTGTTACACTTTGATGGTTTAAAGTGACGTAGTCTTATCTGGTAGAGGTAAGAGGCAATATTAGCCTTATTTTTTTACGCTCGTCAGTTTTTTTTAAACATTTCTGTATATATGTGTGTGTATGTACAGTATGTACGTTTGTATGTATGTATATGTATGTGCATATGTACAGTGGGGAAAAAAGTATTTAGCCACCAATGGTGAAAGTTCACCTACTTAAAAGTCCTCCACTCGTTACCTGTTTTAATGGCACATGTTTGAACTCGTTATCAGTATAAAAATGTTTACAACCTCAAACAGTCAGACTTCAAACTCCACTATGGTCAAGACCGAAGAGCTGCACCAGGCTGGAAAGACTGAATCTACAATAGGTAAGCAGCTTGGTGTGAAGAAGTCCACTGTGGGAGCAATTATTAGAAAATGGAAGGCGTACAAGACCACTGATAATCTCCCTCAATCTGGGGCTCCACCCAAGATCTCACCCCGTGGGGTCAAAATGATCAGGTGATTTATACTGATAACAAGTCTTCAGGTTTTCCACTAATGGGCAGTGATAGTGCTTAATTTGTAAAGCGGGAGGTCCCGGAACGCAGATGGAGGGTAGATCCGGCGACTCAAAAGGGGGGCTCGAAGTAACGGAACACACACACACACAGACTCACGGCCAAGGTACTAACCCCTCTAAGGTAAATCCAAACATCACTGTGTGCATAACAGAGCAATGATGATCACCACATCAGCGTTTACTCGGTGCGAAATGTAAAAAGATTTAAAAAAATAAAAGCTAGGCCTAAACCGTAACATTTCTTTTGTAAACAGCAATAGTATTCTTCGGACTATAAGGTTTTTCCATCTGAGTGAAAGCTAACTGCAATCTCATAATCACTGGTGCCAGTGTAACCTCATCCTCTCCCTCTCTCCGTTTCTGTAGCCTAAAATTCACCTTAGAATACCTCTTAATTATGCAAACACAAGACTTTTTTGTGTAACCTCAACTGGGAATATACAGTAACAAAACAGAAAACTATTCTAAACAAGAAACAAACATTAATATATATTTTTTATTTAGGTAATTTGTTTATAGTGACACCGCAGGTGGCGGATCCAATAAAATAGGTTCCGGATCCGGATCCGGATTTCTGTAGCCACGCCCACCACACCAGATCAGAACCAAAAGTTTGAATTTGAAAAACAGGAATCTGAAAGTGTAAAATAAGTCTAAAGGTAAACATCCAAAACTGTAAAAAATATTATACTAAAAGATTTTTAATTAAAGTTTATTTACAAAACTACAAAAATAATCCAATTGAAATTCCAATTAATTTAAACATGTGATACATTTTGTTTTATTTTAAATCCTATTATTTGTTTTTCAAATCCATCCATCCATTATCTGCCGCTTATCCGGAGTCGGGTCGCGGGGGCAGCTGCCTAAGCAGGGAAACCCAGACT
>JBAMHW010000009.1:23004686-23028274 GCA_037177495.1 Rhadinocentrus ornatus | reverse complement strand
AAGCTAAACAAGATAGTATTTGGAGTCTCAATGGTTACAAAGCATGAGAAACACAGGCACTTATTTTGAGAAAAACAGGATAGTATGACTCTCAGCACTTATTTTGAGAGTTTCAATGGTTCTTATGCAAGCAGCAAAAAACAACCATAAACCAAAACGTTTTATACTTCAATTACCAATAATGTTTCTGTCTTTACAGAAGACACTAAAATCCGTCAAATCAATAAAATGAAACTTCATATTTCACCATAACTTAGCACAAAAAAAGCGTTATTTGGCACCTGAAAAAAAAGTTGATCTAGAAATGGAGGAATTAGCCAGCACAGCCTGAGTTAGCATATAGCTGCTAGACAACATGATGCTAACACAAGTAGCTAACAGGACTTCTGTGTTCAATCATAAGTAGCTGATATATTGTTAAAATTAACCTGTGAGCTGCTCCAATGACTGTCATAAATTACCTTTATAAAAAACAACTGCAGTCTCAGTTATTTTGGCTGAGGAAATTAGTTTGATTAGCAACGATCATGTGGAAAATAGAAGAACTTTTATTTATTTTCAGTGCTGCCAGAATGGCTCCATGTGTATCACCCTTGTGGATAGTGATAAAAGTCATATCACTCGATTACCTGCTGAGTCAGAGGTAGCCTCTTCAGACAAAGGAAGGACAAGGCTGGCCCTTAAATTGGATTGTTCTTTTGCTATCAGCCAACTGATGACACCTTCTAAAGTCTATGAACAAGATTCCTCCGCAATATTTAATATTTTTTTTGTTTCAAACAGCTTTGCTGCAGAGAAGTAAAAAATAATTTCAGCAGTTGACTGCTGTTGCACACCCCAATGAAGCTAGAGATGGTTTTAGCACACCTGAGGGGAATATTGGCAGAACACAGTGAGTTATTTCAATGTCATATCAATCTGGAAGATTGGATGGTGGTTCAGATCTTGCCACGAGCCTCATTTGTGTCATGCGAATGAGTGTTTTCAAAGGCTGGAGAAGTTGTTTTATTTTTGTAAAAAAGAAAAGATAAAGAGATTTGTTTTTTAAATTGTTTCTTAATAAAAAACGGATAAAATCTGAACCTAAGTGTGCATCATAGTGCTGTTTACAAGAGCACTTTTTATTTTCACTGTCCTCTGTTTAAACCAATGCCATATTCCAGGGATGACAAATATATAAATATTATCCCCCAGGTCATTAGTGTAATTAAAGGCATTGACACAATTTTGATCAAATGATTGGTTTATGCATTTAACATACAGTCATAAAACAAACAGTCCATCACCTATTGTAATACATATAGGTACCTACTTGGATAGCACATAGCTAAATGGATCAAAATGTTGTGATAATAATCTGGAGTTAGCTGGTTCAATTCTTGCTACGTACGGGGTTTATAGTTTTGTCATTTCCCCCCTGAAGATGAGTTAAGCATTGATTTAATCTAATTTCATGTATTCGATATAGTACAGTCATAATTTATTCTCTAAGAAATAAACAAATATTGAAGGCAAATTCTGTGGTCATCTGTTTTTCATCAGACAGCCATTACTGACACAAAATATGGAATCACAGAGTACTCAATTAATATCAAAGCTGACTATTTCATACATTTTGGCCTGCAGATGGTTTCATGTGCACGCAAAGCCTCGAGAAATGAGCCATTTTTAAACCAATTTGTCATCTGACCATCACTACTGTAAGTGTATCTCGTTGCCCTTCATTGGGCTTCTTGATTGATGGTGTAAGAAAGTTGGACCCTCTTACAACACGTGTGTATATACTGAGATCATGTGACATTTAGATGAACACGTGGATGTTATTGAACTAACTCTGTGACTTCTGGAAGCAAGTGGTTGCACAAGATCTAAATTTAAGCCTAGTCAACAAATGAAGTGAATACATATGCACTATCTTACTATGGACTTCATAATTCTTAGTATGTAAGAAATAATTATATCTAGTGGTAAAGAAGGGCTTATCAAAATGGCAAATACAGTTGTGAATGGACGGTGGTCGTCAGTGGACAAAATTCTTCCAGACATTCCCATGTGAAATGATCCAGTGGCTTCAGGTGCAGTGATGATTGCACTGTCTTCTTCTTTGTGCCTTTTAAGGTGCTACTTATCCCAAATGGTGCTCTAGCACCCATGAAACAAAAGTGGTACTGCAGTTTTAAAGCTCTCTCTCCATACACAGAGTAGTTTGTCCATTCAGAGACACCACATCAGAACAAATATGGCAACTATCATGTATATGGACCCACAGCAAGCAGACATAAATGGCTAATTCTAAAAGAATATAAACGTATATAAAAGTTATTTTAGTAATAGTCTGTTAGTTATAGTAGTAATAAGATACGAATAGAAACACAGTATTTAATGATATATTAAGTTTTTCTTTTATTAAATTAATGTTGTGTATTGC
Source organism: Rhadinocentrus ornatus (assembly GCA_037177495.1). Lineage (NCBI taxonomy): Eukaryota > Metazoa > Chordata > Actinopteri > Atheriniformes > Melanotaeniidae > Rhadinocentrus > Rhadinocentrus ornatus. The sequence goes on along the minus strand of JBAMHW010000009.1, from coordinate 23,025,846 downwards.
TGCTTCTTTATGATAAACATTATACTTAATATTAAGTAAAAGAAAATTATTAAAAGAAAGTGAACCTAACCATCACCCTCAATCAATGGCATTTCAGTGTTTGTGCGTGAACAATGTTTAGATGTGAAAATAATAATAAGAATAAGTGTTTTTGTTTGTTTGTTTTTTGTTTGTTTGTTTTCTCAAATCTCACCAGTTGCTAAACGTTTTATATGAATGTGGAGCTTGACAAAATGCAGAAGGACTGGACACCTACGGCTGCAGACTTAAAAACAGTAATCATTTGTGATGGTGGTAGTGAGAGTCAACAGGAGAGGAGTCTGGTGATGGAGCAAGTTCGTTCAGAGGTGTGTAATCTGCCCTAAGGTGTTGCTGGACTGTATAGAGCCTTTAGCTGAAATGTCCTCTTTTGCTTTTTGGTCTCTCTTTCCACTAGCCCTCCACCTCACTTTGCATCTGCAATGCTCATCCCCTCTTTCTAACCATGTGGATGTCTGACCTGTCAGAAGGCTAACCACACCACTCAGCTGGAAAATGAATGACTTTGCATGTAATGTGTTCATTACACTTCACATCCATAACTAGACTAAATCTTTCTGCTCACAGTATGAAGATTGGTCTTACTTATTGATTGCTTTGATCACATCCTCGTATACAGCATGTAAATGTTGACTAATGAGAGAAACGAGTTTTTAAAAGATGAATATTAAATGTCATGTTTTTCCGTCTTTCTTCTTCTGTACATATGATGTATAATAAATCAAGCAACCATCCCTGCATTCATGTTTTATGGATGCTATCACACAAAGTAGCTTCATGCTCTCTCTTTTTCTAATCACTATAGACCCTTCAACCTCTTCATAATAAAACATTATCCAGATGTGATATGAGTGTGTGACCCCAAAAACTCAAGACACTGAAAACTGGAGGTAAATTAGGTCATCCACAGTGATGCAATTTGGAATTGTGTAAAGAAAAGGAGACTAACACAAGGACAGGATAGGTGAATGATTTGGAAGCTTATGTTTTGTTTTTTCCTCTCCAGACATTTATTACATCCTATCAGCTCTCCCATTTCTTAGTGTTATCAACACAGTGTAGGGCATCAAGTAAAAAGCTTGGCCTCTGGTGCTGTTTGCTTTGATAACAAAACAGGCAAAACAGCAAGTCTAAGAGATAAAAAGAGGGTGTTTCTTTACCATTGATTCAACGTAAGAGCAACGACAGCTTTGTTGCTCATTCTCAGTACAATTGCAGCTGCACATTTTAGTCAAATTATCAGCAGGATAGAAGTTTAAATGTGCATGCTGTTTTGGGTGTTGAACATAATTGTGATAAATTTGCAAGCAGGCTTTATATTATTAATATATTTTTTCATATGTTCACTATGATGATATGCTCTTCCTATATGACGCCAGGAAGTTCATCATTTAGACGCAAAATCTCTTTTGTGGGAGTTTTGCTAAAGAGGGCATTCAGACACATTAAATACTTTAAATCTGAAACTGACAAATTGTCACACAGATGATACATGCAGAGAGTTATTTGGATGTTTAGCTGCTTTATGCCTGATGGTTTACATTAATGGCTTACCAAACGAATTGCAGCACATCCTTCATTAAGGTGTCTACAGATGTGTAACAAAATAGACAGATATTCATGTATCTAATGCCAAATGACTGTGACAGAGATGTCAAGTTGTAAAGAGACCTTTTCTTCCAAATAATTAGACCCCCCTCTTTACATCACTTTAGATTACAGCCTTATATCCATCAGTCACACTAACTCAGTGTCAGGTAATGAATTAAATGATTCCAGTGAAGATCAGAGCTGTCCTAACACATTTGCATAATGTCTTTAAATTAAAAAAGAAAATGATATTCAAATTTAAATTGTTAGTATATCTACCTGCATGGTGCAGTAATTTAAAGCATTATTTACTATGGCTGGATGATACTGAACTCTGATAATGAAGGGGATTGGTCTGCCATTGCTTGTTAGATTGACACTATACTACGTGACTGGGTTACTGCAGTCTGCTTATAATGGAGCTTTGAACGTTGGAAAGGACTAATTTTACTGCACGTTGGCATTTTTTTGCATCAGAATAAGTGAAAATCTCATGTGACTGCTGCAGACATTGAATTTTTCCAGAGAGGCCACAAATTAGGCATAAACAATATATTTTAAAACTAACATTTTATTTTTTTTTTCCATAACCAGTACTTGTCAATCATAAATTGCATATGTTATTTTGTATGAATAGCTGAACAAGAGCAATCTCATTACATCTTAATCTTGGCCGAACCACTTCAGCAGCCAAACAGACATACCTCCTTCCTTCACCAGTGCTGCCACCATTCAAACACATGCCAAACACCTGCTATGGCCTCTGAACTCCTTGGCCTTGTTGTTTAGTCCCACACAGCCTGTAATGACCACAGAGGGTCTGTGAGGAAATATCAGAGCACTGATTGGGAACTGTGATGTAATCACAAAATAAGAGCAGGAGGAGGGAAACAAGGAAACCAACATTATTGAATAAGTATAGTTGTGATTAAAGGATGGAGATCACAATCAACCAAAGCAAAACAAAGGAGGGAATCACAGATGTTCCAGATAAAGGTTATCCAACAGCTTTTCATCCTGTGTTTTGAGCTGTGAAACAGCTAATCTGAAAGTAGCATATCGCTGTTTTCCTATAGGCGTGCAACAGTTTTTCATTTATTACTTCTATTTGAGATCAAATTATGCTTCAAAATGCTTGCACACTGTTTCATTTTTCATAACCTTTGATTAAATTGTTTATTAAACAAAAAAGTTAACAAAAAATTATGGAACATCTTATGATCTAAAAGCATATAATACAACACAGTGTGATGGCATACATGACTTCCAATGGCACTGTGGTGTCTTATGATAACAAACAATGTAATGTCAGTCACCTGATTTCAATCTAATAAAGTTTCATTTCACTTGCTAAACAGTGATTATTATAATTGTAATATAAAAAGGATGAATTTGGCTTGATTTGTTCGACTTTATATCAAAAAGTATAGCATAACACAGCCAGGTGAATAAAAACATTACTATGTAAATATTTTCCGAAAAAGTTGTGTATTTCTTCCATAAGGACCAATCAATGTCAAATAAATTCATTTAGGCTTTTCAAAATGTTTAGCATAAATGACATAAATGTGCTTTATGTCAGCGGAGGAGTAGCATGTAGCAGCAGCATTTCTGTGCAGCCTGAATTTTTTGCTCCTAACAAAACTTTGGAGTTCTGTGATTAGCTTCCCTTGAAGCTCTTGAAGCCTCTCATTACCCTCACTGGTGAGGAGAGGTGCTTTTATTGGGAAATTTGTCTTTGCCAGTGTTGTTTAAATTATTCACAAAGACATATTATTATTCATGAGAAAAGTCCATTTGGATCAAGTGCTACCTCTACATTTTCCTGTTATTGCCTAGTCCTCTAAAGCAGTTTCTACATCTAACTTATTCGGGTGTTGAGCAAGCTGTGACACATGGAGTAAAGTCCAAGGACATGGTCTCAATAAAGTCATATGCAACTTCTTAGACATGCAGTTGTAGAACATAGGCCTAACACACTAATACATTTAAAAGAAGATCTGTGGCAGAGGAGGAGGAGCAGTGTTTATATTTGGACACTAAACAGTGTCCTGACTTGACTTGAGGACTCTGATTGTTTTAGTGAGTATCAGAAGACAATATCTAGTGTACACATTTAACCACCATTTTGTGTATTTCTGATGCAATACAGCCACGGCAAATCAGTTAATCTGCAGAATTGTACTTTGGTTTGCAACATTACTGACCAAAGGAAATCATTTAGAAATTCCGCTTTAACACACATATGCAAGCATATTCATACACACACAAACCTTTGGAAACCTTGTCCATTAAAAGGCTGCAGTCTTGCTTCTTCTGGAACAGCTCTGTGGTGCAATGTGACATGCTGACAGTCAAGTCTAATGACCCAGAGGGGGTCAATTCAGGAACTAGACACATGCAATAGAAAACCACTAACACAGACACACACTCTTCCACAGATGTCCTTGAATAACTGTTAAAGGCATCAGACAAGGTGTCTGGTTACAGAGAACAGAGCAAAATTTCTGCTGACAGTAAATGAAAACTTCTGACCTCCACTAACGCTCAAAAGATAAATCAATTAAATTAATTACAGGGTTGAATTAAAGGGTTTGTTTTTTTTTTGTTGTTTTTGTTATTGTTTTTTTAGAAAAACATTTTTTATTGATCCATAACAAATTATTTCTCAGAGTTGCAAATATTTTGGCACAAATATTGTGTAGTTCTGCAGCTTTGGGGGAAAAAAATCATCTGAAATCATTTGAGCTTCTGAGCACAGTGCAAATATTGAGGTCAATGTAGACTTGGTCGGCTTGTGAGACTCACCAATGAAGGCGATTAAGTGATCTGAAGCTCTTTGGCCAGAGGCAGGCGGATCTGTTTGAGTATTTGCATGGTGAAAAACATTTTTTGAAGTATTTATGCAGACATGCTGAGAATAAGAGAGTAAGCAGAATGAACTAAAAAGCTGTACATAAAGATGATGCAAGTGTGTCTTACTGCGATTTGAAAGAAGATGGTCATAGACATTTAGGGATTAAACCTTGAAAAACAAATACACACAAAATTTTAAGGTTTTTTCACAAAAAGTAGGGGCAAAATGTGTGTGAACAAGTTGCTCTATGATGGACAAAACACAACAAATCAGAGCCACCACAAAAGCCTTGCCTGGTTCTGCTTCCCCTGTCCGTCTACTGTGCCTCTCACCCTGCAGGACTATGATTCATTTAGAAAAAATATTTTTTTTATAGAAATTCCCTCTTGTGATGGTGACTGTCATGTAAAAACTAATGCCATTCTCAAGCATTGTGTATGAAAGTCCTGAAAGTGGAAGAGGGATTGTCCCTTGTTCTTATATTGTCCTTCAATCAAGCAAGCCTGTATTTTGTCTGGAGATAACCCATGCCCTGTTTCTCAAAATAATCCCAGCAGCTGTGATAAACACAGCCATAATAACAGAAAATGAACCTTTTGATGCATTTCAAATGTAAAAACTGTCCCAAATTATAGGTGGCGTGGTAATTGCAGGATCACACTGACAATTTATCTTTACAACTTTAATCTAAAATAGTTTACTAGCATACATGCGGTGTGCATCCTTTGTCTGTTTCCTTCTACAGAGATGATGAAGACATCAATTAACACAATCTGCCAGAACATATATCTCCTGTCTTTTCTAGTCTATAATTATCATCATATTTGAGAGGGTGCATTACTGACAGAGTAGTTTCACAATCTATTGAAGTGGAACAAATTAACTTTTCCTATGTTGGCACCTCTTAACGAAGGCTAATTCAGCATCTGTCTTGCATCTTTTCTCTTCTCTGAGCTCTTTCCACCAAGTAAAAACCAGTCCTATGTTAACTCTTGTTCTGTCAACGTTCTTTCTTTCTTTTCCTCTCATCATCCGATGTCTTCTTGGGCTCCTTTGCTGATTCAGCCATGGTACACATTCAAAATGTCCAGTTTGGTGAAATTCAGTTGCTGGTAAGTGACAAGATGCCATGAAGCAAAATGTAACTGTCACACGATGCTTCATGCGAGGAATAAAAAGTTCTGAAATGCTGTTTCTCAGCCCCACGCAGCAGGACAATAAGGACTCCAGGAATATCCATAATGAATGTCAGTGTGTCATCAAAACAAATCAGAAAAGTAGTAAAAAGTAGTAAAAGGCAACAAGATAGCAGACAGATTTCATGTATAGGCGCATGAGAAAAAAACATTTTTTAACCGGGATTTGACATTTAGTGTAAATTTGAGCTCATGTGCATTGTGCGTGTGAGTATTTTTACCCTCTTCAGGACACAGGGCAGGGGATTTTATTCACCTTTACTGGATTTCTTTGTTTCTTTGAAGTCTTTTGCAAGCTGCATCTTGCTGAGCCGGATGGATTGCAGTAATGTGAGCCTCAATTCACCTACCAGTGTTTTCTGAGGCTTTCCAAAGGATGCAGCTCTTTAGTTTTTATACAGCACTTGATGGGAGGTGAGATGTGCTTTAAGTCACTGAAAAATTCAAGTGTTGACAACATGAGAGGCTTTAACAAGATCACCTGTTAAGAATTCCAGTCACCAGAGGATCTTGTGGAAATAAAAATACTCAAGATGTTATTTTGGCCTGCAGAATTGTTCTGTTCAGTATTATATTTTTATTTAGAGGAATCTCTGCAGACACCAGGCAGCTTAATTTTCTTATTTAGATGATACTGACTTAACTGAAAATGGCAGAAAGGGAAACATGAATCCATCCTAAAATGTCTCATTGGTGTAATTTCTCATGCACAAGCTGACTAAAAAATTGAGATCAGAGACGAGTGCAATGGCTACAAGTACGAAAGAAAAGAAATTTTTACCTGATGAGATGCAGAGGCTTTAGCATGAAGAAAAAAAGTAGAACCCTTTGTGAGATTTGTACCATATCATGTCATTGTTAATATGCAAAATTAACACAATGCTTGCTTCACAAAAACAAATTATCATCATAGTGAGGCTGTATACAATCTGAGTCGTCTCCCTCATTGACAGAGTGACCCAAACCCTTTCACTGCTCATGCAGTAAAAGGAGGAGATAGAGTGATCATCATCTATAAAGAGAGCAGATAGTTGATAAGCAACGTCATTGCATCTGACAGTGCTGCAATGCTCCGCCACATGAGAAAGCAGATAAGTGACTCTTGATTATAAAGGTGCACTTTGATTCTTGCTGTGACATGATGAAGCTGCTTCATCAAACCCCACGTTGCCTTTGAGCCCCACTGAAACATGTGCCACTCCGGGTTTTCTTGCACGAGACAAACTGTTTGTGATGCCAGTAGACCAATTTAAATTTTATTCAAACTAAATGCAGTCAAAGAGAGCAGTGAAAAGTGACGAGTTGGGCTGTTCTGCTCACTTCTCGACTGACATCAGTGGCGTTTGAACAGTGAGAATCTGCACAGCACCTTGTCACTGTGTTTCTCCAGAGACCTTTGAGACACAATATTAACAGAAAATGCCAAGAAAATGAAAGATTGTGTCACCCAGATCATAATAATCCAGAGGTAACATGAGAAACATCCTGGTGCACTCTTCTGGGGCAGTCTGATGTATTAGTTTAATCACCACCAAAATAACAAAACTGGCATTTTTCTGTATGAATAAGAATTTTTTTTTGCAAGTCTGTGAAGACTATTGTACTTTGATAAGAAAGATACTAGTATTATTTTATCACAGCATTATTATTTCACAGAAATGTAATAAAATTTAATGAAAAATTAAAAAAGGGAGGGAAATTATGATTGTTTTATAATGATTGATTCCACTTGAACCAGCTAACAAAAGTACTGCTAAAAAGTTCTGCTCCGCTAGCATTACTTATGATCTTTCAGGTATTTAATCCAAAGTGTTTTTTTACTGTTAATCTTAAGCATAGTAACATTTTAGTTGTTCACATAAATATCAGTATCTAGTTTAATGTTAAGCTTTCCCAGGTTGGCACAGTTGCTTTAGTAGATGCTAGTTTGCTCTAAATATTCACATTTTGGCACATTGAGACCAATTTTAGACTGTTATTTCTGGGTCAGTTCTGGTCTGTCTTGAATATTTTTAGGCTGAAAATATTTCTTCTGCCTATTATCAACGTTATGGCTTCCTGAAGTTCTTTCTGACCATATTGTCCATCTATTCCAGATTAAAAAATTTGTTGAATTCGAGCATTTTCTAACAATAAAGACTGTTTTGTAAAGCAAGATCTCATGTTAGCAGCTATCATGAATGGTTGGTCACTGATACAGAAAGATGTTTGTAACCTTCTGATATGATTTTCGTTTATTTTTCTTACATTTCAAGAGTTGGACATGTTTTTTTATCATACATTTGATAAGGATCTCTGAGCATGTGTAATTTTTATCCAGTTGTCACATAAGTTGTCGTCTCAATTCGCATGAGAGCAACATACACTGCATTTCTTACACAGGCCTTAGTTATTTGGTTTATTTTAAAGGTTGTGTAACTCCAAGCTATATGATAAAGATATTCTAAAAGAGGAATGATTTAATTTTTTAGAGATTATTTTGTTTACATTACCTTGACTGAATGTCTGTAAACAAAGCCTGCGTCTCCATCTCTGTTTGCTCTAAAAATAAATACTGCAAAGTAATTTCAGGTCACTATACATCATACATCATACATACAGCCAGCTCTGCTGTAAGCCTCTGTTTCTTTGAAATAAGAACACCATGCAGAGCTTTTTATCTGCTGTATGCAATAAATGTGTTGATCCTATCGCTGATGACAAACATTTTTTCACCATGGATTTTGGATATGAGTTCCTGTGACATAACAAACACACACACAGCACCAGATGAAATGATAACAGGGTGCTGGGGAATCTGTCCTGTGTTCTGAAGATGAGCAAAAAGTTCAGTCTTCTTCCTTCCCAAACAGGCTGCAGAGCACACAGGTTTTAGGATCAGACCAGCTGAGCCACGCAGGTAGCACTCTACTTCAGAAAGCAGAGTAAAATGTCAAGGCTGTGATGCTCGTTCCAGCAAAGCTACAGATGCTCATGCACTGCTGAGACCCAGCGTTAATACCTTGTGATAAATATATGCCTTTAAGTATAAATCCTTATAATTAAACTGACTTGAAAAGAAAGAGGCTTTTCTACCTGACAATATGACTGAAAAACAAAAGTATATCTTCTGGTCTGTCTGTAAGTGACTGCTGGCTGAGCTCTGGATTAGAGCAGGATCATGCACAGCAGCCTGGGCTGCCACCATAATATGCCTTCAGTGTTCAGTGATCTTATCATGATGCTCCTTTCAAAGGCTCTGACACATGGGGAGGGGGGCAAATATAAGGGGGCATCCATCCAAAGGAAATCATGACATTTACTATGAAGAAACCCAACAGTGACTGAGAAGAGGCAGAAGAGTTATCTAACATTTCCTCTTGACACTATTTAGAGTAATTCCAGCGGGAAGCTGCTAAAACCGAGAAGTCCAGTTTCAACAGGACGGATCTTAAATCAGATTTTAAAATTCTAGTCATGTTATAATTTAGGAAGAAGAAAAAAGAAAGGATGTGTCTCATTTTTAATCCAATTTTCCACTATGTTTTACCGTACAAAAAGACATTATATAACCATCAAGAGCAAACATATGTGTTTTTTTCATAGTTATTTTGTAACAAGCTTTTGTCAATTGTTACTGCAGCTTTACTAGGTTAATCCCTGCGTCAGCTGGACGGATTCTGCTTGAGCAATGATGACATCAAGTGGACAAAGAGGGTAAACCAGCTTGATAAAGATTTCTTTCATCTCAATTCACAAGGCTGCAAAGTAAAAGATGTTGATTGTTTTTGGTGAAATGTCTACATTATTTGTCTGTGACCTCATTCACTGATACTGTGGTCTGTTCTGAGCTGTTGGTCCAAGACACCATATGCCAGATCATCCAACTCTTTCCTCGACATCTGGGGGCAAAATACCCTAGCAGATGAGCCGTGTCCTCTTCTTTTTGTTTTAACTTCTGTCTTCACATTTATTCACTGCAATTTTCTTCTGTTCCATTCCTCACTGCCTCTTCTTTGCCTCTAAGTTTGACATTAAACTTTGTAAAACCATTTTGGGTACTATCAAAATATAGGTCCAGAAGAACCCATCTATATCGGAATGTTTTGTTGTTTGTCCATTCTTCAGCAGTGGCCACTACTTAAGCTAGGTTACATTATGCTAAATGATGTAGCTATTAGCTTCCTATTCAGTCTACAGACAAAAAAATATTATAAGCCCTTTTCACCAAAGAACTATTTCTTTCTTAAATTAAAAATAAACTCTGTTTTCCTGCTTGTACTCACCAGGCCCAAATTTATAGCTCTTAAAACAGGTCTGGAAAGAACCTGAAAACAAGGTGTTCTTAAGATCCGCTTCATTTGAATCTGGTGTGTTAAAGCAAGGAAACAACTCAACCCTGCAGGAGTAATATCTTCTCATTTTCTAACTCCATAATGTCAGCCACCTACATACCTCAGAATCCACTTGGTTTATTCTTCTTTCAGAACTTTAGTGCTGGTTCAAACAAGTTCCCCTTGGATCTCAGTCCAGACATTTCCGGCCCCCTCCAGGGATTCAAAGCAGCATCTCTTCTCTCTGTGACTTTTCGTGTTTTAGAATATGCTCCAGGCTTTGATAAACATAGATTTTGGAGTCTTGGGTGCAGGCGTAGACACCCCCCTCTTCTTTCCAGTACACAGTTCATTACAGCAAGAATCTTAAATCATATGAAGTCCTGAGGGACCTGTTTACCAGGAGGGATGAGAGGGGATCTGGACATGATCAGAGGAAATGCTTTTTATGTCTGAAGGAGATCATCCATCCTCAGGTCTGGTGGACATATTACTCTTTACTTTAGATCTTAAATTAGTTTTCTAATCATACCCTGAAATAATCTGTTTTTATAGAAATTCATTTTCATGTTCCAGTAATTTCTACAGAAGTTTTTTTTTTAAACTGGAAGGTTGGGAAAAGAGACAAACACTAATTTGACTACAGAAAGGTGAACAATTTGATACATTCATGTGAAAAAAAAAAAATCATAAGGTTTTAGATATCATGACTAGAAATTTTCCAACATACCAGTATTGACATTAATTGTGATATTATAGTGGTGAATTATCAACACTGTGTGACAATATATGTATAGGAACATTGCGATTGAATGATTGATCTCAGCTAGTAAAATCAAAGCATTGATTGCAAATTGGGTTTTTGTACAATATTAAAGTTCTTTAAAATATATTATGAAGGTAATTAAAAAATGATAGAAAATGAAGGAATAGCATGAAGAATTTGTCATTTTTTAATCTTTATTTATATCATGAAGATGCCATTATAACTGTGCTAGTAAAATCTGATATTCTAACAGGTTGAATAAAGACATAAGAATGAATGAGGGCCACAACATTTTTCGAGACTAATAATATAATGCAAAAACAATTACATCAAAATATAATTACTAAAGTTGGTACTACAAGCTGCCAAATTTAATACAATAATAAATCATTTGTAAATCAAGTGTGTCTGATTAATAGTGCTTGGCCACTACTTCACCACTAATTCCAAAGAAACCAATAAGGATGGACTTAATTTTTCTTGCACACTGCTTTTTAATATTGACTAAGTTTTGTTGAATAAATAATGACACAGTGTCATGAGTTGTTCATTAGATTGCTTTTACCTCATTGTAACCGTTTACAGCCTGACTCGGGATATGATGGGAAGGAAATTCTGTTTTATTTATCTAAAGTCTTCATTTGGTCCTTAACAAAATGTAAAAAAACAAAAATATATAATAATAATTGTTTGTATGTACGGTTTATTATTGTATATGACAGAATTAGCAGAAGACAAGTATTAGTCAGAGTTTTGAGTAATGTTTTAAACATAAAGTGATGCAATAGGTCTTAGAAATGACAAATATAAAATATAAAGCACTAATGAATTAAGTACACTGGTTTTAAATGTGAGCATCAAGTAAAATTTGAGATTAAGTTGCAGCAAAACAACTGCTGAGTGTTTTAAAGTAATCAAATAGAATTAAGCGCATCTCACTACAGGTGGAATGTGAATGACATATAAAGCTGTTAATTATTAACATTTGATGGAAAATTTGAAAGCCATGTGTGCTGATACAAAAACTGTAAGTCTGTCTTTGAATTCATTTTTGGCCTCTTCTGCATGCACTCATCAACTACAGAAAACTATTATTACTCATTCTGTCAACAGTTCATCTTTGTGAAAGGTTAAAAGGTCTTTCTCCATGTTTCACCACACAGCTCTGCATCGCATGCAATAAAAACCGCGCAGTTTTGTCAAGCCACAGGCAGAAAGAATGTGGACAGGTCCTGGTCTATTTCACACATATGCTCCACACATGTTTACAGTACTTCACCACGCGTTCACTCTGAGAGGCCCAAGCCTGTTACTTGGATAGCAGTGGCCCAGAGAGAAAAAGAGAATAGGACAGAGAAAGTGAGAGTCTAATTAGAAACCATATTTGCACTTCCTCTTTCCAAGCTGTAAGTCAAGCGTGTGGGCTGCTGGCGGGTGGATATACAGGTGGTTGTGGGACTCATTGAGGGAAAGACAGCCAGCTGGAGCGATAACAGAGTGGTATTGTGAGCTGACTGACTGACTGATGCCTCATTGGAGCAGAGATGCAAGCAGTCGGGTGGCCTCTTTTTGGTCCCACACAGGACCTCTCTGTGCTGATGCACTCTTGGAAGTGGGTCAGGCAGACACAAGGGCACAGTCGAGTGCAATCGGAAGATGTACATTCGGCAGAGACAGAAAACAAAGAGACATTAACAGTAAAGCTTGTGTACAACGATCTGGAAGACACAAGGGTAGAAAGCTTTGCTGACGCTGTTAGACAAAGTCAAGTGGTTGTGGCTTGATAGAAGAAACACATCCATGCCCTTTCAAAATTCACATCTCTCGTTTTTTTGGCCATATACATAGTAATTATTATCATTCTGAAGAGCTTGATTGTTCATGATAACATGAAATGGATCATTTTGAAAAAAAAAAAATACAGAAGCAGTAGCTCTGCTTGCCAGAGGGAGGCAATGTTCTCTTTCAACACACATTATTGGTCTTCTCAGCATCCATTTTGCATCTAATTCTTTGCAGCTCTTGAGCAGCAAAATGATGGCCAGATATACAAGCAGGGAGCAACCAGTTATCGTGTCACTGATGTGGGAACTTGAAAAAGAACAAGGCTGCCACATTCTTGCACATGAGAAGAACAACAAAACAATAAAAGAAAGATCTGAGGAAGCCGAAGGAATGTTAGGAATGGGAGAGGAAACTGGTTGTGTCACACTTAGACCTGAAACATGTTTGGAAATACCATAAAATTGGGTTTATGAGTTTTTTCCCCCTGGTTCTGTGACCACATGCAATGGAGTACTGATCATCAAACCTGATTATAAGTCAGTTGGTTTTAGAATGAAAAGATTGCTGGGTTGGAGGTGGAGCTACATGATGCTCAAAAGCAGATTTTATAACTTGGGAATTTTAGGAATATCACATTCCAGTGTGTGCCATGTATAGAGGATGAGCAGACAGTGAGGTTATGTTTTACATCTGTGCTGGCACTTTGTCAATACATCATGTGTCTGACCCATCCTGTTTGCTGTGAAACTGAACATGCCTGGTGTTTATCCTCCCACACGCAGCCGCAGCGGGAATCCATTCAGCTAAAATCCAACTGAATAAAAACCTCTTTTAGTCCTGAACTGGTTGAATGTGGGAAAATATATGAAGGAGGAGAGCTGTGATGTGGGTTTGAGACAAAAAAAGACCACACCGTCTTGGTCTTTGTAAATACTTTATATGCAACAGGGTTTTGATCTTTGCCAACACTGTATAGAAAACACTTATGGTAACAATGTTTTTCTGAAGATTTAAAGCATGTCTGAGCTGTGAGCATGGCACAGTAATCTACACTTTTACAAACATTCCTCCTCGCCAAACACTCCCACACTCACATACGCTCATATACGCAGCCACCGCTATCAGGCTCTCCTCATAGTTCACAGTAGGCTCCATTACACTGTTTCGGTATCATAGGAAGGTTCTCAACATTTTTATTATTTAAAATATCTATCAACATTTATGCTGTAATATTTGGAAAGTGATACATTTGTATTTACATAAGCTTATTGAACAAGATTCAAATACAATTTGTGTACGTACAGTATGTATAGTAGTTGTATCTATGTTTGTATATGCATGCGTGCTTGCTGATCGGAGCACGTGATCATCGCGTCTAACCGAAGACAGTTTCCACTGCTGGAGTCCAGTCTGGTCAGACAACAGTGTGCCTCAGTTCTTTAGATGCAGCGATGACTTGGCAGCAGAAAACGTCTCGCTGCTTCAGGGGCAGAGTCGCTCCCTTTGGCTGCCTGTGATAGTATGAGGAGATTATGACCAGACGTGACATTAGGCGCTCACAGTACGTCAGACTCATACATTCAGCACAGGCCAGGAGGTGTGATTTGTTTACTGTAGTGGCTGTGATTTATGGTTCCACCACATCAGCGGCCGGCACATTCTGAGTAATACTTTTTTTTTTCATTTCATATGAGATAAAAAAAAGAAACAAAAACATGACAAATGGTGACAGTACTGTACCATGTCTGATTCCATAATGTCTCCTTAAGCATTAGCAATGCAACCCAGGCAAAGAAGAGTCTACTTCCAGCTAATCACACATTGTTCTATCCTGATTTTCCTCCTCCTTTTCTCCTTACCACACCCATCTGCTAGCATTCAGATGTATGTCCATATACACATAGTACAGGAGAAAGTAATTACACTTCCACATAAAGAAAAAGAAAGAAGCACATGTCAACGTGTAAACGCTGAGATGCAAGAGGAGAGTGAGGCACATAAACTAACAGGCAAACAACTAAGCCTGGATTTTGGTATACTTAAAAAGAAGCTAGATGTGGATGATGAGGGTGTCTCAGACAGACCCAGGCTTCCAGTCTGTTGAGAACTTCTAAAATGTGGCCTATTTAGCACCTATATTCTCACAGGTGCCTTAAATGTACTCTGGATCTTTCTATGCCTCCAAAGTGGAGATAGAGGTGGGAGCTCTATCATCCACACTGGGTGAATCATTCTTGGGCTTAAATAAGGTACCATAGTGAAGAGTAGTGCTTTAATCAAGGCTGGAGGCATTGTAACAGAGATCCACATAATGAAACAAAGAATATATGTGCAGTCTCATAAACTCTTGGTTGGGACCTGAAAAAGGTCATAGGCATCTTTCTGCTGGGTCTCTAACATGGCAAGAGGAGCAATCATTTAAAATCAGCTGGGGTTAAATGAACAGGGATTAAATGATCAGAGTTCTGATAGGTGAAGGAGTAACAGTGGTTGGAAAGAAAATAATGGGTGAATCTCTTGAATGCAATTACAGAGGAGCTTGTATCCTCAGGGGGTCTGTGAGGGACATTTACTCAAAGTGGTAGCACTTTTGCACCCCTGAATAAAAATGTAGATCTTGAAAACCGTGTTGTCTACCTCCACTTTACACTATTTTTAAGCTACTTCATTATCCTGGGCATCTATTAGTTCATAGAGTCAGCTGATTAGGTACCAAACTGATAACAGAAAGAGAGAATGAAATAGAGCAGGTAATCTGGTAATCAGTTCTTCCAGTTACCCCTCGATTTGTAGGATGGGGAAGTGAGTTTCGGTTCAGCCATCGTCTGGGGTTGAATCATCAGGCGTGGATGAGTCCTCAGCAAAGTCATCTGTTGACCCACTCTTGTGGATGCGGCCATCACTACGCATGCTGTGGAAAGTCTTGCGGAAAGCCTCCATCATTGAGTGCGCCAGCTTCTTGGCCTCCAACTTGCTCTCGCACTCCACAGCGTGGCAGTTCATTTGGAAGGATAGGTCGTCATTGATCTCCCGGTAGATCCAGGCAAATACATTGGGTCTGATGCTGTGGTCGGCTGTGCAGTAGGCGATTCGCGCCACCTGGTAGGTGTCCATGGTTACTGACGCTTCGCCATGCTCATCCATGTGGTGGAGACGCACCTGGAAGGGCCGGATCTCCAGCAGAGAGTGGCTTGTGGGGCAGGTACCTTGCTGCTGAGCTAGAGCACGCCGCTCTACCAGACCCACCACTGCCGACTCGGTGCACCCAGACAGGAACTGTGTCCCAGAGATTGTCACCTTGCCCAGGTAGGTCACCTATAGCAAATAAGAAACAGATACAATAATTCTTATTTTTTTTCTTTTTTATGCATGAATATAGAAGAAAATATACCTCACCTTGTCTTTAAGTGCATATTCTAACAGGATTTGTCTTTTCCTGACTGACGCAAAGGATATAAACTTAAAGTTATGAGACTTTTTTATGATGAGAGTTTTTTAATGTTTACATTTTCTGTGGCAACTGTGTTGACATGCTGCAGGCTCTGTGTTCACACTACTGTAAAATAAGCATAATAATAGTAAAAAAAAACAACACAAAAAACCTGCATTGATCTATGGCTGCAACAAGGAACACAGAATACCATAGTAATGACACCACATACCAGGAGAGCAACAGACTGAGAAGATGAAGAAGGATAAGGGGCAGAAAGTTTAAAAAGTGAACAAAGGTGGAGTTTTCTTTGGGAGTGTGGCCAATTCGAAAAGCTGACGATGAATAATGGCTGACTTGTGCACTTCTTAGCATGCTGTTCTTTATGGTTTTATAAAAATACACAGAGGAGGAGGCTCAAATACTCAAGAGTTTCTACTCCTGTCTGTGTTTATTCAGGGGCAGGGGAATACTCATGAACTCTTTCGAGTTCATTACAGCTGGCTTCCATGCAGCACACATTTGACACATGGCTGCAGATAGCCTGACCGCAACAGTAAATGTGTCTTGCAAAGGAGAAATGTACATCATTTCTTATCAACATTAGTAGAGCATGCGACCAGCATGCACGGCAGATGCGCATCTGCTGAACATAAAGTCAGACTGATATTAATAACACTATACCCACAATGACTTTATGTAAACTATTATATGCAAGTCTTATTTTAGTACTAATATTGTAGTGTTCTGATAACAGAATAAGTCCACAAACAGACAGAAGGTCCAGACTGACAAAGACCATCATAAAATGATGAAAAGCAGCAATTCAGGTCCTGTTTCATTCATCACATGCTCTGACTGCCTCTCTTCTTCCACAAGTTTAGTCTACATGCCCTCGTTCTCTGTAAAAAGTTTGACTGAATAGGACCTTTCAGTGCATGCATAGAGATCAGGCAGGCAGCCACTCAGTCTCTCTGTAAGGTATGCAATAAGGTGCAACGGTTTGATGTAAAATTCACCATCAGAATTAAAAAATGTAAAATCTGAAGCAGGCACATATATCTCTTGTAAAGATGTGGATGAGTTGGGCCAAATTTCGTGCCTTGGAAAATTCCCACTTTAAATGGACTATACTTGTATAGTGCTTTTCTAGTCATCTTGACCACTCAAAGCGCTTTACACTACATGTCACATTCCACCCATTCACACACACGTTCATACAGCACTTCTATTGTTATATACTAAGTGAGTGGCTTAGTAATAATGGCTTGGTAACTGAATACTATAGCACATTTCTAATGCTCATGTATTATCAATACTTTATATCTAGCTTATTTAATCCATAAATAAATATAAATGTAGTCATGACAATTTGTGGTTTAAGGGGGAATTAGAACATGTACTATTACTGTTCCTACCTACCTGTGAGCTAACCACTTCTCAGGTCCTGATTATATTTAGAGCGATTAATCTTTTATTTGACAGGGGGGGGAAAAAAATAAAAAAATCCTCAAAAATGTCCTAGTGTCATAGTCATGACTACTGAAAACCAACAATCAGAGTACAGAGTACAGAAACAAAACCAATTCTTAGAGTCCCAATTATCATTCTTCTCCTTATTCCTAACACTTGCCCCTACTTTCTATTTTGCTAGATGAGGTGCTTACTTTCTGTTAGGGTTAACGAACCGGTGATTTACTTAAAACACCTTCCTTTATAAACAGAAAATAATTAAATCTTTTAAAAAACCCAGTCCTCAAATTGGCTGGCTTTGGGAATTATTGATGTCAAAGTGGCATAATGACTACTTAAGAGATTTCGCCTGAACTGTCCAATCTAAAACTTTTTCATTTTGTCTGCTTCACTTTACCAGTTTTGCTTATATATTGTTTTCATAGTGGTTTACAGCTACATCATTTAAATATATTCATATCCCTCCTGAAAGTGTTTGCTTTTTTTTTTTTTACATTTAGGCAAGCCTGAAACATTTTTTATTTGTGCTATGTGCCATCTTCATTTATTCTTTACTAGTAACACGTATACTGAATTTTCTTAACAAATCTCTCTAGCGTTCCCTTCACTATGAATCCACAAGTATTTAAATAAATAATGTGGTTGCAGAGATTTACTTATTTCATTATGTGTATGCCACAAAGATTGTCCCTGGATAAAACAGAATTGTAGTAATAAATTATTAATTCAGCATCCAAGAAGTGTTGCACATACATGGATCAGGTAGAGAAAACAAGGTCTTCATAATGGATCAGATGGGCATTTGCCAGCAACCTAGCTTGTAAGAAGAACTTTTTGCAATTTTTTTGTACCAAGGCAGATTGCTAGTCTTATGCAATGCTTTGCTAGTTTCCCTTGTTTCATGCTTCCACCACAAGTGCCAATGTGGTTACATTATTGTAAAGCAAAATTCACATTGTTCTGCATCTTTTCTTTTAAGGATTGATTGACAACACAGATGAGACAAAGTCCATCAAACAGTTCACCACAACCTTAACTAACACTGTAAACCCAATTTATAAAGGTTTATAAATATATGTACAGTACCAGTAAAAGGTTTAGACACACGCTCCCATTAAATCTAAAACTAGATTGGTAGTGTATCTGTGATAAATTATTTCTCATAGAAATAATGTTAGAATTTTAACAATGTGCAAAACAACTTTAATTTCAGTACAAATGGGAAATCTTTATCAACAAAAAATTACATTTTTAAACAACAGCATTCATTGGATGCAAAAGATAATTCTGTAAATTATTGGGTATTTGTACAACAGTGAACTTTAAGAACTGTAACGTAAATAAACAGATGAAAGTATCATAATTCTTTCAAATTATGCAAAAGAAGTTTTAACAATGCTGCTTAAAAGCATCTGTTTCTTCACATATAAACAAATACCAGCCTCACAAGCCAATATGGCAGACAAGCCCCTGAGATACCCAGACTGCAAAATGACACATGACTGATTCCCAGTTTCACGCAACAGAAAGAGATCCAGACAGAAGCAGCTGCCTGCTTGTGCCTGGTTTTTATTACTGATGGTGACCACAGGGTGGAATATATAGCCTTCGCATCAGATCCATCTCTAAGCCTAGCAGCACAAGCCGCAGGAGCAGCTAGGAGGCAGGTTTTGTTTGATAGGCGACCGCACTGACACATTCTCCCAGCCAAAAAACAGTCACTAAGCCAGCCAACAAATTCACAAGCTGCGCCAAGATACATCAGCCATATAAACTGTGATGTTTGTACATTAGGCAACGACTAATTATTGTGAAGCTTTTTTGTCTCTCTCTCTGCCTCCTCTTCTGATTTTAAGTTGCTCATTTAAAATTAGATCGTTTGGGCTGATTGCTGGCTTCCTAGTGAAATAAAGAAATGTCACTTTGCATGAATTTGACCACAACACAGAAGGAAGTTAATGTTTGCTCTCAGTCTACTCACAGTGGGTGAGCTTTACTTGCTGCTCTCTGCTGTTGTGTTATACAAAAGTGATTAACTTAATCTTCCTGACTGCCGCAAGAAGATAAGAGTGCCTGTTGAAGAGCTGCAGCAGCTTAATAATCTAATTAATTCACTCATTTATTCTTTTCAACAATGTAAATTTGTGCAAAAAAAGGTTAAGTGACTAATGCATATGATGCAGTTGAACTACAAGTCATAGAAATACAAAAAACAAAAACAAAATTCTGATTGAAAACCATCCTAAAAGAAAACTGTTACTAGTTGAGCTCTTTGTGTGTATGAGACGGACAGAAAGAAAAGCATCAAGTCTGTAAATTGAGGAGGTCAGCAGACTGAGTTTTGCTGTTTTGTTTGATGAAAAATTAAGCTGAAAAGGACATTTTTACATTGCTCAATCAGAATCATGATGGACAAAAATAGAGAAATAAATCTGCTCAATAAGGATGTGTTTATTAAAAACTCTGGAAGCACATGATTTTCTAGTTCCCAGTACATGAATCACTCAATTTAACCAAAGTGACATATACAACTCGAAGGTTGGCCGATTTGTTTTCCGTCCAAAGTCAGCTTCTATCACTGAGATGATGCCAAATTCGAATTTCCTTGCAATGCAAGGTTGCCAGTATGAATAGCATAACCCCCTCATATTAATCTGATACTACTTAAAATTATTTATTTTCTTAGAAAAAAAAATCTGAATTTTATTATGGAAAAAATATAGTGTAGTGTAACTATGTATAGTTTTTGAAGATACAAATTGTGGATTACAGTGTAAATGATGAAGAGAAACACTGACTAAAAGGATTATGAAATCTGCTGACAGAAAAGAGACATGATTCTGTTTGGAAAAGAGCAGAATTAAATTAATTTCAGGATCTCAAATCTCTAGAAGCTGGGCTGAGGATTGTGGAGTTCGTGAAGCAAAAGTCTTTAGTTCTGGCTATTTACTCAGCCTCGGGATAAAACTGATACATCAATACATCCATCAGCAGCCAGAACACATCTGCAGTCCTTGACTCTCACAGCCTGCTCACCAGTCGTCTTGGTGCTGGCAAGTCATCCATGCAGCTTAAATCATTCCAGAAAACTACAGAGCCCTCCCTTTGTTTAAACTTTCCATGTGTTTCTCCTCCACGCCAGTCTCTCCTTTCTCTTTCACCCGTTACTGCCCTGATGTCCCCCCTACTGAACTGCAGTTCTCTCTATGGCTAAAATTTCAGAGCCACCAGACAGAACATATTGATACATTCAGTACGGAGACAAAAATAAATATCTGTTAGAGCAGAGGAGTCCTTGGGGGCTGTAAAGAAGGAATGCCATTAGAAAATATAGTGTTGACTGAAAAACAGTCAGGCTAAGCCTAAGCTAAGGAGGAAAGGAGAAAAATAAAACAAACAAACAATGTGGTTGAATTTGAAACTATCCACTGGAAAATTGGTTCAGACAAGACAATAAAAAATCTGTATTAAACCTCCTTTGTGTATGAGACACACAAACACAGAAAGCTGGTGAGAACGTTGGTATGACGAAGATAGAGGAGGAGCATGGTTAAACATTTGCATGTGTGCGGAGACATCTGGCCACTTTTACTGACTCTCGTCTAATGCAAGGTATTGTCCATTTCTATTTTGAGAGGGGGGGGGGGGGGGGGGAGGGGGGGGGGGGGGGGGGGGGGGGGGGGGGGGGGGGGGGGGGGGGGGGGGGGGGGG
>JBAMHW010000009.1:22954961-22984334 GCA_037177495.1 Rhadinocentrus ornatus | reverse complement strand
TGAGGGTGAAAGGTTCCGTGCCTCGAAATTCCCGAAGGGGGGGGGTTGATTTGGAGGGGGGTAAAAACTTCACAAAAAAAGGTTTGGGGGGGGACCCCCCCCCCCCCCCCCCTCTTTCTCTGAGGAAACTGTAAAATATGACTACTGAAATCATAAAAGAGGACCGAGGTTAGAAGTGCATCCAGACAGCTTGAATGATTGCTCTCTATGTCTTTGATTACAGCTGAACATCATGTGTCATCAAGACAAGTGCCATTTTTTAAGTGCCTAATTTTGAGTAATTGTCCATTAGAAATCAAAAAATATGAAAAAAAATTATCACCAGAACAATCACATCCAAGAGAAATCAAAGCTTCACACAGCCTTCTAAGAGCATTTTATGTAATTTACCTCCAGCAGTGATGAGCTTAACATATCACAGATGGTAAGTTAAACTTACAGCCCCCTGAGGGTGCGTTCTGACAGGAAAAAGGGTTCTTAGGTCAATATCATGTTAAGATGCTCAATAAAAGGGTGAAAGCAGGCATTTGGCCACACCCACTGAAACAGTAACTTAGGGGTATAGAAATGGGATAATGGACAAAAAAGAAAAAACTACAAGCACTCAGAAAGGGCAAACCTCCATCAAGACATTCTATTTTGTATTTGCCAATGACAGTGTTTTTTTAATTAGAAGCTCTAATGTCAAAATTATCCCTGTCTTCCGATTGTAAAGAATACTTTTTAAAAAAAATCCTGGATTCAATCTAATAACTTGTTCCTTATTCCATTACGGGTTCATCAAATCCATCCATGACTTTTTTAGTTATGTTGCTAAGACAGACCAACCAACGGAGCCAAAAACATAACTTGTCTTGGTGTGGGTAAAAAAAAATTTTTTTTTAAAAAGTGTAGAAAACAACTGGAAATTATGTTAAGAAGCCAAATGGACAGATGTCTGTGTCCAAAAGCATGATCATTAGAAAAAATACACCCCTTTGAATATACAAACAGCAAATAGAACATCCCAAAAACTTAAAAGCGTGGTCATTCATGTTATACAGTGTTTACATCATAACAGTTAGCAACATTAGGCTGTGTCAGAAGTGTGTGAACACACACAATGAAGAAATGCAGGCAAACAACCTAAAGATGAACAACAAAGAGTAAAGTACCAGGAACAAGACAGAGGGACATTGACGTTTGTTGACAGATCATCTTTTCTTTTAGCCAACATTCAAGTGTTAACAATGTCCAAGACTGACAGAGAGCAACACATGAGTAATGTATTACTAAAAGAGAAATATCCGCCAAAGAAATTATGAGCATGATGGGGAACAAAGCTGCTGCACACATTTTTTTTATCAGAAAATATTAACAAATTCCCATTTTTGGAATACTTTGGAGCCTGCGATGTTTACATCCATGACTGCCGGCTTAATTTTAATTTTTACTCAGCTTGTTTCACGTCTCGTCCTGTTACCACCAGCTGTTGATCAAAGGAATAGTAGAAAACCACTGGTAAGAATGTGTATCCCGTTAGGCGTGTTATATAAGACGCGTTAAAAAAATTCCCCAACTGTGGTTCAACTGAACAAAAACTGTGCAGTCTTCACATTATTTTTTCAATGAATGAGGATGAAATGTTATTTCCTTCAACTGTGCCTTTTCACTATGAGTAAACAAGACGTGAGCTAAAGTTACACATCAAAAGGATTGTTCATGAATCCGACCAACATGGGGTCAGTCCGAACCGACAAACCTCCTCTTTCTAAACAATGACTTTATTTTGAGTCCCAAACTTTGCATTACTGTGGACTGGCAAACATATAATGGTGTCCTTGTTTGTACCTCAAATGCCATTTATACACACCAACACATGCTCCCTCCTGTAGACATATTGTAGGAGTAAGCTGCGGTTCACAGGTAGAGCATGTGGTGGCAGTTACTTCCTGAACCAGGATATG
The DNA here is from genome assembly GCA_037177495.1 of Rhadinocentrus ornatus. Taxonomy (NCBI): domain Eukaryota; kingdom Metazoa; phylum Chordata; class Actinopteri; order Atheriniformes; family Melanotaeniidae; genus Rhadinocentrus; species Rhadinocentrus ornatus. The sequence goes on along the minus strand of JBAMHW010000009.1, from coordinate 22,982,388 downwards.
CCCTTCCCAGTTGCCTGCATGGTGAAGACTGGGCAGTGTAAGTATGGAAACTGTCCCTGTACATGTTTACAACCTCCCCCTCTGATCCTGGGACAGTTTATGAGGGGAAATGTGTCTGAGTGAGCTCAACCCTAAAAATGGGAGGTTCCTACACTGTTTTCTCCACAATTACTGGAGAGCCACAGCATGTAGGAGGGAGAAGGTCAGTCATCGGACATTGTGATTGGTGGGATTTTTCTGTAGGAAGACGTAGGTATTAAAACAGCCAAACCACAGAGCTTTAGGGTGGCAATCTCCGGCTGGCAGTAAAAACATCAACAAGTCTTTGACGTAAACAATGAGCCCACGGCAACATCTTAAAAAGCCTGTACAGAGTTGGGGCCTGATAATGACAAGAGCATGGACAGTTTAAATGCTCATGTTGCATTATTTACTTAGTGACAGATGGATAAATTTTTTGCTTTACAGTTTCTGTTGTCTGTTCAGTCATACAGCCATCACAGGATATCCTAGCCAGCATTAGCCGGCTTTTTCTAACCATATAAGAAGTCTAAATGACCTCTGGATGCCCAATCTTTAGCACATTCGTGCTAAACTGGATGCATTAGCTCAGATATTGCTAAGATCACCTTATTGGACTAAAAAATGTCATTTTTTATTCTAAATTAATCTGCTGATAAAATACTCACCGGTCAACTCAGAAATAATATTTGTTGTTGTTTTTGTTCTTTCCTTGTGTCTACAGGCATTCATCCCATTTACTGCACACTTTGCAGATGACTTGCTTTGGACCCAAGGAACAGCCTGCATGTGAGGTGTTTAGAGAACATCAGTAAATTCCAGCTGAACCACAACAACTTTATTTTCACTCCGTGAAAACACTGCAGAAATGTGGGCACGGTAGTAAAAAGACCAGGTATCACATGTGTGACTTGATTCCCAGTGGTTATGTAAAAACAAAAAACTAATACTAAGCTAGCATTTGTCTTGATTTTTTAGCAACCGCCTCACTCTGAATTAGCTCTGATCCTCTGGCTCACTAGGTGCAAGTGTTGTGTGCACAGCTGATTGCAAAGTGTTTAGGGGACATCTGAAAATGCACACTTTGTCCGAACAATAGTTCACTTGAAAAAGAATTCTCTATTTGAGAAGCAGAAACATTAAGTGTTTTGCACATTAATCAAATTGTTTATAATAAATTAGATTTCATATACTTTAATTGGCTCTAATGGTACATTTTAAAAAATAGAAAGTACACTTCTTCAAAACTGGAACCTGTCCTGGCAGTCCGTTGATCAATGTCTTTGTAGTGAGATATTCTTGAGGCTGTGCTTCACAAAGAAAGCAAAACAACAGCAGAGACTAAAGTTCATAGAGGTAGAAGCAGAAGAACAAAAAGAACCCTCCATGACCAATGAGAAGACCCAAACTCTGTAGATCTAAAACAAAAAAAGTCACATTTTCACATTCAGAAGATTGTGCCTATTCATCAAAAGGGAGAGCCAAACCAGTGAGCCAAAAGCCATTTGGTAACAGGAAGGAAATGTGTGCTGGCTGAAAAAGAAGTTGAGGGGACTATGCCAGTCTGCTTGTGAATTTGTTTTGCCAAGACCACTCTCAACATAGCTGTGCCTACAAAGCAGCCTCAGACAGACAAACAAAGGCAAATGGAGATGGCCGCAGTAACAAGACAAGATGCTCAGACAAATGCTGCTTCTGACCGTGTTTGACCCCAGTCAACTATTTATACGCTGTCGAGTCAAATCTTTTTATCTGCTCTGCCCCATTGTCACATTAAAGGGTCAAACACTGAAGCAATAGCTAAAGAAAGAGTTTCTGAAAGAGGAAGGGAATATATCTGCAGGCTGAAAAAGGAAGCATGTTCTTCTGTGTAGACACACACATAACCTGCATTCTAACTTACACTATGAGTCCATGTGCAAGTGTGTTATCATTCCTAGACCGCTGATTGTTGTGCAATGTGCTGGTGAACTAACGTGGCCTTTGCCTAGGGAAGAAGGGCCCCCGAAACTGACTGAGGGATGTAGCCAGAGAGGGAAATGTACAAAGAGAGAGAGAGAGAGAGAGAGAGAGAGAGAGAAAACTGGATGGTATGATGCCGCAGCAGCACAAAGACAAACTCTGGCTCTAAGACAACAGTTTAACAGTGGCCCTGCACAACTTATGCCACAACCTGCATCTCCTCACACCCAACTCCTCTTATCTAGCTCTTTTTGCCCTCTTCTTCCCGCTTAACTGTGAGACAAAAATGCAGCAAGACACCAGGTGTTGCTATGGCAACAAAGAACAGCACAATTCAGAGGAGCTTAAATGGATGCTGTAGTGTAGAATAACACCCCCCAAAGAAGACATTTTGCCAAATCCATATCAGTTAACTGGGAGACTCAGCTCAAAAAACCCAACAGTTCCCACCTCAAAAAAGGAAAGGGATGCCAGTCTAAAAGATTGAGTTGCCATGGTTACAATCTAGGCAACTGCCAGGTATTATTGTGATTCTATAACCACTTTTCCCTGTAAGGATTGTCTTTTATACTGTTATTTTCTTTACAACTGTAGCTGTTATTAATTAATCAAAGATATGCTCATAGTTCAAAAAGCTTTTTATAAACAACCAGGACATACTCTTCTAAATTTTCTTTCATTTTCATCCATTTTAAACACTGCTACGGTATTTTTAAAGTTTTGAAATGGACATAAGAAACACTTAATCAGCATTCAGCCACAGCCGGTCTCTATGAAGTAAGCTGTTAGGAGCCAAACACTGCTTATCAAATATATGATATTTTTAAACATATCTGATATTCAGAGTTTTCCTTTTCATCATTGTAACTCAGATTTTGATGTAAACACTATATATAAGCATCATAAAATTTCAGTGACTCCAACATTGGCATGATTGTGGCATACAGTGAATGTTGGTGGAGCAGAGTTTCTGCTGGAGATTTATATATAAGATCGAATCACATCTATAGGGTTATATTTCTCATTTCCTGATGTTCTCGTATGCTATGAAATGGACATGTGGAAAATTAGTGGGTCGTCCCTTTAAAAAACAGCAACTGTTAATATGTACAGAACTGAAATAATCTGAATCCAAGAGTTGTAATGGCACAACAGTTATTTTTGTTCAGAGGGATGAGGATGTAAGATAAGGTGGACTCATAACCAAGAAAGCAGGGCTACACATTAAATGCACTAATCTGAGCTACGCTAAGGTCGAAATGGGTCAGAGATGGTAGGAAAAAATTCAAGTATGAATTTAGAGACACACAGCATAATGGGTAATGTCAATTATTATATAATCGGGGTTATATGAGCTGATCCCAATAATTCTTTATAAATATATTTATATAGCACATTTTTCATTTACATGTATCCAAATTAATTTCATATTTTCATATAGTTTTCTGAAGTTTGAGGTTTCACTGGCTTTCTTTCAATGTTATCTGATGCTAAACCTCCTGCGATGGTTTAATTTTTCCAAGTGCCTCTCATTGAGAGAAGTATTGCAGATTTAGAGGCTAACCCAAACACAACTGCACTGGAGAGGTCATGTTTTTGTAAAGCAAAGTAGAGTCCAATAAAATGAAAGAAAAAAACAAAAAAAAAACATTTGTTGGATTTGCAGAAATCAAATGGTGGGTCGAAGTTGTCAAGAAATAATTACTGCTCCAGAGATTTTCCCCTACTTGGAAAGACAAATGCTGCTCTGCCCCATGTGTCAGAGTGTCAGAGTTTTAATGCAGGGTTCTACTTATTGTTCGTCAACAGATGTCATAGAGATTGTGTGTCAGCCTTCCATTTTGAGATTTAAATAATAAATGACAATTAGATAAAGCTATTAGTGTTGTGACAAATAGGGAAAAAAACTATTCTGGGTTTAAATTGTATTACATGACTGGTTCTGTGGCTATTTTTCTTTCAATGCAGGCCTAGCTGGCAAAGTGCAGAATGATTCAGTTGCTCACATGCTCTTCCAAAGCTTCTTGGAGAAAGGAGCCATGGAAAATATGAGACTGGCTCTATGACACTTGTTGAGCATGACACCAATTTTATGAAAAATAAATAAAGCTACGCACTGTCTATAAAAGCAAATCAATGACAGTCCTAATTTTGGGAGAAAACGCGGTTGCTAGGCGACGAACTAACTTATCATGGCGGTTCCAACTAGTTCCAGCGTGGAAGTTTATTTACCTGAAGCCCAGATGTGTTTAACGGGAGAATTTACAGCATCCCCCAACTACAAATCTGACTGGAGGACAAACACCGGAACTCACGCTTTTAATCATTCCTTATTCCATCCTCTTGACGCCTGGGCAGGAGACGGGATTGTGCAAGTTCACTTGGCAGGCAGTCCGCAGGCCGACATCTGGAGAGCATTACGTCTGCAGGAGACGTGAAGCCAGGGTCGGTGCTCGACTTACCGCTGGATATCAAACTACGTGTCATCAACGGGATTTTTTTGCAGGTCAAATGATGCTTTTAGCGATGTGACACATAAATCAAGAGGAAAACGGAAGTATAAATTAAGCATCCTGATGTGGCAATATAAAGGGAATTCGGAGTGAACAGCAAAAAAAGGCCTGCACTCAATGCACCTAGATTAAATAGAGCAATCGACCAAAAAATACGTTTTAAACATAACTTCAAAATGCAATATCTCTGAGGTTGGGAGAAGAAAAAGAAATCTCTAGTAGTGGATTAGCACAGGAATGCAGCAACGCAGGAGACAATTTGATGCCCCCTGCTTGCGTAACGTGTATAGGTGCGTTGCAACGTGGAGCCAAAAAAGAATCACATAGGCGTAAAATGGACTAATAGGCCAGATTAAATATTGATTTAATTACTGACGTGCAGACTTTAAGAATGCGCTAACGAACATCAATAGCAAATCCCTCCAGGCTAGAGCCACGCACAGCGCGGTGGGTCTCCCTGGTTGTTACCGCGGCTCAGCCGTTCATTTACCGCTGCTCCGTCGACAAGAAGCGGCTCACATACATCCGGGTCCTACCTGCAGTCGCTCTGACGCGGGTTGCCACATATTAGCAGAGTCACTGGCTCCTCGTCTTTACTACGGCTTGTTCTCTTTTCGTAGTCCGGTTCACATCTGCTGGCTCTCACAGCTTGCCTCTCTCTCCCCCTTTCTGGTCTACTCGGCAATGAAGGATGTGTTGCTCCGCCTGGATGTAGTTCGCGCTCTCGCCAGCAGGTGGAGGTAAATTGCTTTCGTGTCATATCGACTTCATGCTGCTTTCAGGTGCTGTAGGAAATCGAAATATAAATACTTTGCGCCTCACAACAAACTGCTTGTGATATCAGATATCCCTTCTCATCATAGTGTCTTGGGTTTAAATGGTTTAATAACTATGTTAGTCCTTTTTCACAACAACTCAAAACAGTAAAAAAAAGGACAAAAACAAAAATGTGACAGAGAAGATTATATTCAGTATGATATATATATCATATATATTATTACTATTTCTTTACCCACTGATATTGTTTCTAGAGAAAATTTCAGTCATACGTATTGCTATGTTGTGTTAATAACAAATATTCGTAACACCAATAGACTGTTTATAAAATATGGAAGAGATGCAAAAAGATCCTGAGTAATTTACCAGCCGCTCAATGAAGCCTGAATTATTCATTTTATTTATTAATTTTCATTTTATCATTCAGTGTGGAAAAGAAATTATATAAATTCAGCCCATACATAATAAGAATTATGGCTGCAAACATGTTTTCTGCCTTAGGATCCCATGTTAAAGTTACCAAGCCTGATCTCACTGAAATAGCTTTCTTCCTTTGAGTAAGAACAGGCTCATGTTCTGCTGTTTTCTCAAGGCCTCTGTTGTCATAGAACAATGTATGAGATAGCTTCTAGCACAATGGGTTGTTTTTTTTTTGTTGTTGTTGTTTTTGCTAGCCTAATCAAAACCTTTTATTCCCAAGACGTTACGAAGTATTAATGTTGCTTGAATCTAATGTCTCACTAAATAACAGTGTAAGTAACGGATGAATAATAAAAAGAAGGAAGAGGAAAGATAAGCTTTCCCAAGTTGGTACAACCTTGAGTCTCATGTTTATAAGTCTAGTTTAGAGGTTTTTCCTGGTCCAGAAATTCAAAAAGACCCAAATGTAATACTCAGAACAAAATATGATGTTTTACATTGTAGCTGGATCCCCGTAATGGTAACTGTAACATTTTCAGTCCTACCTCCTGTCCTACAAAATTGTTAAAATAGATGCAAGTTTTTCATGTCTTGCTGGCTACAGTGATGAAAAGAAGCACAACTCTTTCACAATTAGCTGTTTTGTTAATCAAAAATAGCACAATAAAGTAACACTTGGTGTTTTTTAACGGTATTGTTTAAAATTATCTTTTAGGGATGCACTAAATCTGCTGTCTTCTTCTTCTATCACACTGTAGTCTGTTCTCTACTTCTAACTCAAGCCCACACAGATGATTTAAATTCACCTTGTGACTTCAGATGTTCTCTGTGTTTTTTTCATGTCCTGTTGAAGTACACAAGAGGTGTGTTGGATGTTGAGGTTTGAGTGTACCTGTGAAGACTTCTGTTCCAGCCACTTTCTGTGGACCTGGTTCATATGTAAAAACTCCAGTATTAAGTTTGCTGCATTTGCTTAACATCTAAAATAATTTTGGTTGCTGTGTTAGGACACCAACATCAGTGGTGGATATCACTGAATCAGCGGTGGCTGTGAGAGAACAGCAATATTTCAAAACTTGAAAATGATAATAGGATCTTTGCAGACCGCCTTATATCATTTTTTTAAAATTAAACCTTTTTTGCCCCTAGGGGTAATTAAAGAATCTGTGTTTTTGGAACTTTGACATTGGTTTTGCTTTTCCAATGCTGGAGGTTGGTGCTTAATTGTCCCTGATTGATACAAATGGATACTGTGAAAAAACATTCATGTGGAAATTCTTGTGCTCAGAAAACTGGATGTTGTGTATATAGCTCTCATCTTAATCTCTGGTTTTTAAACACCTCTCTATGTGAAGGTACCTGCCTACCTAGGCTTCAATGAAAGGTATGTTTGTGGGTGTGACTAACTTGACACACTCTTAAAGGATCACCGCTTTTGACGACTTAACAATTATTTCTTTCTTTTTCCCCCCATTTACAAATTTGAGCTAAGTGTATATGCAAACACCCACTAAAGGGACTTTTGTCAAGCCAAACAGCGAGCACTCAGACCCTCCAGCGTGTTCACAGGGCAAAAGTTAACCACAAGGTCTCCAAAACAGACCATATTGCTTAGGTGATCCCTACCAAGGACATCTGTTGCTCCTGCAATGTGTGTGTGTGCACACAATGTACGTAGGTGTGTTCAGAGCGACACAACAACCATAGTCTGTATTTAGCAGTGTTTACATGGTAGAAACATCTGGATAAAGCCTCAGGTCAATGAGGGTGTTCACATCACTAACACACTATAAAAGGCATTTCCCACGGCTGATGGTTCAGTCTGGTGGGTATGACCTTGCGACAGAAAACACTTTAAACTAGGGAACATGTTTTTTTTTCTGAGCCCCCCAAGGGATTGCAGCACACTACTTTAGTGTGATGATGTTGCATTTTCATTTAAACTGTTTTAACCTGTGCAATACAATGAAGTTTATATATATATAAATAGCTCTGCACAGATGAGTTTGAACAAAATTAAAAACATACAGTAGTTTTAGAGTCATTCACAAAATATCCTTTTTGCTAATGAAAGGCAACAAGGTATTCTTGAGTTTCAGCCAGACTTCACACGACAACATGAGAGAACATTATGTTCACTTGAATCTTTATTGTTTACATATTTCAACATAGATAATAGGTAATCATGTTGCTGTGTTTAAAGTGAGAAAAAGAAATAGTAGGATTAGCTGAGCCTATTGGTAAAAACATCGCTTGACCTTGTGGGGGAACGACACAGCTGCACAGACAGAAAGTTTTCCACTGGCAGGACACAGAAGCACGTAGAGTATATTCCAGAGTCAGCTTCCTCCTCCTTCTTCTTCACCCTAAAGCCAACCACTCTCTCCAAGAAACTTGCATCCAGAAAACTATTCAACACTTTTTGTACTAGAGGTGAGTTTGTACACTGGGATTAACAGGTACACTGAGTTAAATCAACTATTTTTCTGTGCAGTGAGAAACACACCTACCTTTTATCCTAAATATCACTAAAATACATACAGTAGGTTGGTAGGGTACATAACTCCAGCACACCCACTATCTTTACTATTTATACACCACTGAGAGACATGTATAGAACAGGACAATACTGTGTGTTGTCTAAAAAGGAAAAACTTTGTGACTAGTATTTTATACATGTATGTATTTTATCTACTAACCACAAAATACCCAAAGAAAACATTTGGCACAATCTTGACAACCGAGAAGAATACAACTGTAATGAAAAAAAAGAAGAAAAAAAAAGAACAGCCAACAACTAAGTACAAAGGATTTTAAAATATTGCAGAGAGAACATCAAATCGAAACATGCACAAAGTAAGGCAACCTACTGCAGATGTTGATTTTTTAAAATAGAAAAAGATACAGTGAATACACCGTGTGATGCGTCTACTTACGGACTGTTGTCAGTGCTATTTGCTGAGTTTGCACTAGGTTTCTGACCTCACCTACAGACAGACACACAGCGTGGAAAAGACTGAAGTCAGACTAGTCTATTGTATAGCAGAAGTTACTGTTAGTGTTGCCCATCTTCTATAACTTAAATAATGCAAAGTATGCTCTTATGCTACAATAAAGCCTTATCATTGACTTTGACAGGAAAAAAGATGTATCAAATTCCAGATTTGTTCTTTTTAAACTACATCATGTGTTTTTTTTTAACTTTACATTCAGTTTTGTTTTGCTAATATTGTATTGTTTTTTGTTTTTCTTATAGGAAATACTTCCTACACTGACTTAATGTATGCATGTTTGTGTATACACACGTACAGTTGTGTGGTTGTAATGGTTTGAGATGGCTGTGTTTTACAAATCTTTTGTCTTAATGAGGGTAACCAAAGGCTTGTCATCAGGACTGTAGTCCTCATAGGTGATAGGAGTGGCGTCATACATAGCAGGCCGGGACTTCTTCCCAAATCTAAAAAGAAAGCAAAATAGTCCACATCAGTGGAATCCAATAAAACTTGAAATTTTTAATGGATCAAGAATAACAGAAGAAAGTTTTTGCATTATCAGTGTGAATGGCCTTTTTAGGGAACGATCTAAAAGCAGAAAAAAGGGCTGTAAACTTTTACTATGTTACCCACAGAAAAAAGTCAGCTTCATGGCACTTTGGCTCTTTTCTTGTTTTCTTTATTTTACTCTCAGCATCCATTCTGTTTGTTGAAGTAAAATCCTGACGATAAGCTACCCTGCTGAGTAGCTTCATCATGTTCGGACCCAGAAGCAACAACTGATGAAAGGATCCCAATTTAAATTATTCCCTAACTCCCATGTCCAAGACGTTTTCAGACATTGGTCATGCAGACCTTTTGATTTCCTGTTTTAACTGCAGCATCTTGTACATGTTTCAATCCTTATCTACTTTGGTTAGTCTCATGGTTTTATTATCTGCCTTGTTATGAATTTTTGTTCACTCCCTCCCTGACTGGAAATATTTTGGCTGATGAATTGTGTATGACCTTTTGGATGGTCAGCACTTTCAGAACATTCTTTCTGTGAAAGTCAGTATAAGTAACTCCTAATACTAACCTGGCATGGCGGATGGAGGCTATAGCATTGCTGAACTCGCTGTCAATGCTGCGGCAGTTGTAGAACTCCTGGTAGGCATGGCGTGACGAGCCCTGGTACTCAATGCGGCTGATGCGGCAGATCCCCACAATGAGGATGATGAGCATGAGGACAAAGGCCACACACAGAGCTCCAATGATGATGTAAAGGGAGTGACGGGGCATGTTGTTCATGCCGTCCTCAGTGTGTGCTGGTTTCCACTGTAAATCTGATACACACATTCATGCAGATACTCAGCTTTCTGCATGCTGGGTCTCAGATTGACACTCACAGAGATGTTTTCTGACAGGCTGACTTACGGATCTCACAGCTGGGGCCCACCCAGCCAGGTGGACAGTGGCAGGTGAAACCATTCGATAGGTTGATGCAGGTGCCTCCATGGTGACAAGGGCTGCTTTCACACTCATTGATGTCAATCTCGCACTTCTCCCCTAAATACACAGGTATGGTTGCATTCAGGTATGACAAAAATAGACAAAGACACTTAAAGCTAATTTTTATGGCTGCTGTGTGTTTCCACACATGCATATTGCAGATGTTTTGCATAATTTTTGTTAAACTGTGGCAACTCATATTCTTTTTATATATTTTTCCCTATTATGACCAGATTAAATATCATATTTTTAATTTTGTGTCTCACTGTGGACATTTTGAATGACGTTGCTGTTGTTTTATGTCCCATTTCCATTCGTTTTTGTTACTTTTGCCAGTTAAAATTCTTTCATAGGCATTCTTTCACTTTTGTATCATATTGAAATTTTTAATGGCCATTTTGTGGATAATTACACAGCAGTTCCTTGTGTTTGTTAATCAAAGCCTTTGTGGTAATCTTTTCAATATCTTTAAGGTGGTTTCCATCTCTTTCTCATTCTAAGATATTACGCCAGTGGGCTCTCTGACTCATTGGATCTCTGAGCCTATGCCCTGTAGACCATTCTGTAATCTGCCCAGTGTCATCAAGTCTCACCCTTGTATCCAGGTGGGCATGCACAGGAAGCATTAAGTCCAGAGCTCTCACAGTGTCCTCCATTCTGGCAGCGCATCTTCAGACATGGATCCTTGTAGATTTCACAGTGTCTTCCTGTAGAAACACACACAGAGGAAGTCTTTAATTATTCAGTGCGCTGCATGTTTTCTACTGCGATTCTATAACTTGCAAAAAAAAAAATGCAAAACTGAAGCTCACACATTGTTTCACATACAAGCGCTCATACCTTCAAACTGTGGTGTGCAGACACACTCATAGGCATTGATTAGATCCCTGCAGGTGGCGTAGTTCTGGCAGGGTGCAGACAGACACTCATTGTACTCTTCCTCACAGTACAAACCATGGTAGCCTGGATGGGGAACACCATTATAGATTATTATCTGAATTAAAAACATGTAACGTTGCTATTTTGATGACACTCTCCTCAGAGAAGAGATTTCATATATGTGTAGGAATCAAAGGGATTATGTCCAAGCTTTTTTATTCAGATTATTATAAGCAAACACTAGCAATACTGCAGAAGCTGAAAATATTGGCTCAGGGAAGTTGCTTATGAATTAAATATGTACTGTATTAGCTTTTATTACACTGCAAAAACTCCACTAAGAAACAGATCATGTAACAAGGCAATAAAAACCTTCTACATTCATCCTTATTACTAATTGAATCACTGAAAGATTATTAGAAACAGAAATCGTCTCCTTTGTTTCTTTTATTCTATCCTGTACGACACGACCCATTTTATGACTTTAAGAAACCTTTCTAGTGCACACAAACACATTATCAGCAGATAAAGTATTTAGTCAATGTTTTAATAGGATTGGAAATAAGTATCATGCAGTCAATTGACATGCAGTGTTCTGTCTTTTCCATAGGATGGCAGCTGTGGACTGATCCAGAATGAGGATACAACAGCAACAAACATTGTCATTGCATGAATAACAATCAATGCTTCTCCTGCTTCTCCTTGATAAATTCCACCAACTAAAAACAAAGAGCTCAAGTATCATCTAAAATAGTGTGGGGTAGAGATGATTGCATGCAGTACATCTATGTGTCTGTTGGAAAGATTACACCTAATTTAAATGTGTTTAAATCATGCACTTAAGTATCTGCAGACACATTCTCTTGAGTCAATTTGTTTTATTAAAGCATTTTATTATTTGTTTGTCAAAGTCACAATAAAACAAGAGCAATATCTCTGGAGTTTTACACAAATATAATAGTAATCTGTTTTCATTTCATCTTTTCTCAGTTGGGCACCATTGCTAACTAAAGGTTCAACAAACTCTTCCCTGGGCCACAGATAATGTGTGTTTTAGGAGGAAAAGGCAAGAATTTAATGAGGAGTAGCCCAGTTAGAGTCTCTGGAGTCTCCTCTGTAAAATGCCAGTGAAATGTCAAGTGCCTTTCCAGGACTTTGTCTGCTATCTGTGGGCTGACTGGTGGGATGGCAGCCTCTCATGCGTGCTGGATTACAGGAATCTGGAAGGCGGCTCCTTCTACATATCAGCTCCCCTGCAGCTTTCCTTCAAACAGCCAGCAGGCATTACCAACCCACACATCTGTACACTTACACAAGGAGATAAACATACAAACTTTTGTTGTTCATGCACTCATAAACGCACACACTCACATTCATACAGTGCTTAATGTATCAACTGACTGATGAGATGGAGAATCAACTTCACCTCTTGCTGTGTGTGTGTGTGTGTGTGTGTGTGTGTGTGTGTGTGTGTGTGTGTGTCTGTGTGTGTGTGTGTCTGTGTGTCTGTGTGTGTGTGGTTATTGTAATGTGTGGGATGCTAGTTGCAAATAATCATTTTCACCAGTCCCATTAGAGAAGGACTCCTGAGCAGATACATCTGATTGGATGGCAACATCTGTTCAAGCAGCACCATCCCAAACACAACACACAGTCATGAATGTAAGCCAACTGCTTCACCATGGCAACCAAACAACAGAGGATGAGAGGTAAATTTGTTGAAGTAAACAAGCGGAAAACAAAGATAAAGAAGGGCAAAAGGAGAAGAAAAAAATATTTAAAAGATGCAAAAGTAAATAATAGATGACGTGGTGAGGACAACGTGAAAACTTTGAATATCAACACATTTTTGTAAAAAAAAAGAAAAAAGAAAAAAATAGTGGAAGAAAAACGAGAGCAACAAATATGAGATAGTGATTGCCATATACAGTCTTGTGACAGCTTGTACCAACAGAGAGCAGTGGGGGCAAAGTGTCAAATTATTCTGATAGGCCACAGGGAAGTCATCCACCTTTCCATCCCAGCGAGGTAATTGCAAGACAGTAGATAATGATAAGTCATCATTCCGCCCAATTGATTTGATCACAGAGGCATCAGCTCCGGCGGCACAATCTTTCCATCTAAAAATAACTTACCACCAAGCCAGGTTATATTTACTGCTTCAGGCTGCCATCATTTTACTTATGACAAAGCTTTATAAGCTACTGGTCAAGGATTCAAAAGATATCCTATAGACATGGATGGATTTCGGAGAGACAGTATTAAGCAGAGATTCACAAAACCCAAAAGCTCAGGGGGGCTTGAAGGCAAGAGTGTCTTCTAAATTTTTGTTGGAGAGACAGGAAATAGGCAGTAGTAGGAATGTCTTTTTAAAAACATATACATTAGGTCTACTTACCTGGCTGTTCCTGATCTAATATCTATCTTTTAATAAATTCTAATAAAATCTGTATGACAATTGCACAAGAGAGTTCAGCATTATTAGAGAAAATATGCTTATGAGAAAGACTTTGACGGCTTCTCTTTTCTAATATAAACTGAATGCATCTTCAGTTTACAATGAGAACATCCTGCTTGGGAATACTAATTTGCGTCTTGTTTTCTATTTTTGATTGTCATTAAAATTTATTAAGATTTAATTCTGCCCCTATGCCATCTAAAATGACCAAAATACCAATTCATAAACATGCAAAAACAGGTTTTTACATGTTGAACATAAATATTTTTTCCAGCTTTAATAAAAACTCTTTGTGTGCACTTGAGGTATCAAAATAGCACCCCAATGCTTTCACTTAACATGTAAATCATTAAGTTTTTGGGACCCTGAAGCTCACCTGGGACGCAGAGACACCTGTAGCTATTGCCCACGCTGCGGCAGACCCCATGGGCACAAGGGTTCAGAGCACAGAAGTCCACCAGCTGGGCACATGTGGGACCTGTAAAGCCTGATGTGCAACTACAGCCAAATCCAAGGGGACCGGGGCCCTGGGCAAAGCATGTGCCATTATTATGACAGGGGCTGGAGGCACACGGGTCCACCTTCTGCTCACATTTAGCACCTTGGTAACCTGTCAGATGACAGTGTGTTATGGAGGGACAAAGGGGGGAAAGTAAAGGGGAAGGGAAATGTTAAATCACCAAAAATATCATTTATTTTCTATGACTAAAAGAACAAAGAGCCCTGGAAAAAAGGAAGTATAAGAGTGCCATTCATTTTTACAATGCATTCCTATCTACAACAGAACATCAAACAGCACTGGAAGGACAAAAGTGAGGTGCAAATACAAAGGCTTGCTGTGCAAAGTCTTTGGTCATTTTTAAGGGTTCAGACAAGCCTACTTTCAATATGACAGGCAGAGTGGCACAGTTGTGTTTATGCATGCGGGCGATGCAACGTGATGTGACATCCATTCATAGCATAAAACTGCACACTTGTTTAAAGCAATTTATTACAATTTATTTTGTGTGTGTGTGTGTGTGCATAATATGTGTACACCCAATTCTTGAATTTCCGATTGGGGTTGGTGTGATGACGCCCCCACTTTCTTCCTCACCTTTTCTCATTATCTTGCAAGTCTCTGCCTCTGTCACCTGCTTCTAAAAATAACCTCTTTCCTTCATCCCTTCTCCTCTGTCTTTATTTTCCATGCAAGCCGCCATTGTTCTGCAGAGAGGAAAAAGACTGCTCCTTGCATGCACATACCTGTCTGTGATAAAGTGCATTCACGTTCTCTGATTTACAGTAACATAGCAGTAAATCATGGTGCTGACTGCACAAGAGAGCACACTCCATTGAACTAATGAAGAGATCTCTCACTAGCATCCATTGATCTGCAAGACTGTATTTCACTGTGTGAGGAGAACATTTATCATTTAGCCAGGGGACAGAAGCAATGTGCAGCAGTCTGAATGAACTCACCACTTCTCTTTCTTCTCTCTTTTATCCCTTCACTGTCACATTTTGCATCACTCCTTTTCCCTCCTGACTTTGTACACACAGAGATGCTAAACACATGCATAAATCGGATTTATTCATGACGTGTAAATTTGATTTATGACTTGTATTTCTTCTGCTATAGTGTATTCCCCTGCTTTCCTTTTTAGCATCTCTGTTCTGTCATAATAGTTAAGCTCAGTTACTCTGTCTTTGTATTTTCTCACATCTACACATCTATTATATCTACAGAGGCACACACACACAATTATACAAGTCCCATCTAATTGAAAGGAGCCTAGTTATTCCTCCTGCTAGCAATTAACCCTCCAAGATGTTAACATTTTAAATTTCTTATTTAAATATCTCTTCCACCACCTTCCTACTTCTGACTGGAGGCAGCTGGAGTTGCACATCACACACTCTTTTGTCAGTGTGTATAAAAGGAAATGTTTATGTGAGTGTGGTAATTTCTTTTGAGAACTTTGAAATGTGCATGTGCAGATCCATGGAGTTCATATTGATAACAGTCATACATCTTCAACACATAAGCTTGAACTGTGGTTTTGAGGAGAGAAATATATGCCTACATATTTATATCTTTCTCAAATAAGAACAGATGTGCCCTAATATATGTAGGAATCAGATTTTATGCTTTTTAAAAACAATATAATGTTTTGTAAACCGCCATAGATTTGAGGTAAAGCTAATTATTTCTAGCTAGGGCTAGGAGAAGAAAGAGCAACAAATGTACTTCTGTAAGGAGGTGTGTGTCCTTCACAGACTTTCTCCCAAACTTAAGGTTGTCTAGGGTTGCTTGCAGCTCCTTTTGTCACTGTCTTACCACAGAATTCTCTCACCAGAATTCTCTCACCAGCACAGAATGTCAAACTAATAACACATAGTTGGATGACTTCCTTGTACTAGTGTCATTTGTGGTTTTCTGACACAAATCATTTGGTCAAAATCTGCTTTGACTCTGTGCCTGAAGTATACTAGGATGAGTGATATTGCTATCTATTAAATCAAGCTTTTTTTTCTGCCGACCGCCACATCAACTTTTTATGTGGATCTGCCCTTTAAGAGAATGAACATAGTGTGTGTGTGTGTGTGTTTACAGCTGAAAAGACAGAAATGATAGATAAGAGTTTTCTGAATATTTTCCCTGACAACCAAAATAAAGTAATATATTAATGAAAGCATAATATGTTTTTGCATGAAAAGGCCTCAATTATAAAATTACAGTCAACAGTTCAAGCTAGATCAAGAGGTAAATTGGAATAGAGGTCCGAGTAATTCTTCTTATTGGCAAAATGATAATATTGCACCTTTCTTCCCATTCTAGTGCAGTACAGACTGCAGAGTAGACAGGTTGTATCAGCTCAATATGTTCTGCCTGATATCCTCTGTCTAACAAAGACTTGCTCAGCTCTGAGACATCAAGTCAACCGTTCTATGTAATGATGAGTATGTGGTGCTGTCCGTGGTGCTGAACCATTACCACAACGAGGTAATTATACCTTTTTGGCTCAGTCCCAACCTTCTGTCAGTTTCATCTTGAATTTGTGTTACTATACAAGTTAACCATATTTACTTCAATATATATCACTATCAGAGAAACCTTGTATCTGAACATCTTTTTTTTTCCAAAATGACACATGGCATGCCACCTTTAATTTCTGTGAGCAGATTTTACAACAAATTATGAATAAGGTAATAACAAGACCGGACAACTGAACCTATTATATATGGTTTATATATAACTGTTTGCAAAACCTTAAAGCTTTTCATCCTGCTTCCATGTTGAAAAAAAGTACTCCACACAATGGGAATAAAGGTGAACAGTGGCAAGATCATCTGTCAGTAAATAAATAATAGAAATCAACAAACAAACTATAATTAAATTAAATAAAATTCAATTTGTTGTTAACAAACCACAGGTAAAAACAGAGGAGAAGGTGTAATATTCCTTTACACCATTTAGTATCAACATATTATCATATATCATATTTTCTTTGAAAATTCTTTATCAAAATGTAACCCAGTAGTCTCAGTAATGTTAAAAATTGTAATGTTAAGAATAGTAAGGCAACAGGATGGTAGGGGTGGTGGATGACATTAACTGTATTTCCACTAATCAGATTCTTTATTAGGTACACATTGCTGGTAACAGTTTGGGCCCCCTTTTGTTTAAAGAACTTCCTTAATTATTTGTGGCATACGTTCAACAAAATTCCTCACAAATTATGGTTCATGTTGACATAATGGCATTTCAAAGTTGCTGCAGATTTGTTAGTTACACATTCATGATGGGAATCTCCTGTTCCACCACCTTCCAAAGGTGCGTCCTTGTCACCAGACGACTGCAGCCCAATAGACTCACTGTGTCAGGGTCTGGAGCAAATAAACACCTGGATGAGGGAGAATTTTCTACAAAAAAATGAAGATCAGACTAGATTACTGTAACGGTCTTTTAACTGGGCTTACTCAAAAGAGCATTAAACATCTGCAGCTCATCCAAAATGCTGCTGCTAGAGTTTTAACCAGGACTAAGAGATCTGAACACATCACACCAGTTTTTAAATCTTTACACCGGCTTTCAGTTCACAGAATAGATTTTAAAACCCTTCTGAACGTTTTAAAATCCCAGAACGGTTTTGGCCCAGAATACATCTGTGGTATGTTCAGAGACTCTAAACCAAAGCAAAGCTCTTAGATCCAAAGATTCTGGTCAACTAGTCCAGACATTTTTAAATCCAGGTTAAAAACATTTTTTTTCTCGTGTGTCTATGAATGAATTCTGCACGGTAACTTTTTAACTTTTAATCGTTTTAATGTAATTTATGATTTTAATGTGATTCTTGCAGTTAGTTTCTGTCTTTTACTATTTCTTAATATCTGTAATGCTTTTCTTTTATATAAAGCACTTGAATTGTCCTGTACATGAAATGTGCTATACAAATAAACTGCCTTGCCTTGCTCTACTGGGTTGAGATCTGGTGACTGTGTAGTACAGGGAACTCTTTGTCATGTTCAAGAAACCAGTTGGAGGCTTTAGTGTTAAAACATTATGCTTAATTGGTACCAAGGTGCCCAAAGAGTGCCAAGAATATATCCCTACACCATTACGCAGAGCTGTGCCGCGTGATTTGTCAGGTAGGGTCTGATCCTCTTGATGTTGTAGAGAGAAAATCGGCAAGACTGGGCAACCAAGGCGACATGGTTCTTAAAGGTCAGCTGGTTGTGTATAGTGAAAAGAGAAGAGGGCCAAGCACCAAGCCATGAGGCACCCCTGTTGTCAGCCCATGTGATCTAGACATTCCCCCTCTCCAAGATACTTTGAAAGATCTTCCTGTGATGTAGGCCACAAACCACACGAGGAAAGATCCTGAGATGCCAAGCTCCGAGAGTGTGAAGAGGAGGATCTGATGGTTGACCATGTAAAAGGCAGCAGGCAGGTCCAGCAGTACGAGGATAGAGGGAAATACATCAGATTTAAGAGAGGAGTTGATAATATGGGTTACTGCATATGTTGTTTCCATCAAATTCTGACCCTACCATTTGAATGATGTAGCTGTAATAGAGACTCATCAGTTTTCATCCATTTTAATCATCTGTTGTCCAATTTTGGTGGGTCTGTGTAAATTGTATCATTGTTTTACAATTGTTAGCTGAGTGGAGTGACGGCCGGTGTGGTCTTCTGCTGCTGTATCTGCTCTGATTCAAGGTTGGACGTGTTAAGAGATGATACTCTGCATACCTTGGTTGTAACTAGTAGTTATTTGAGTTAATGTTGCCTTTTCTATCATTTCCAACCAGTCTGCCCATTCTCCTCCGACATCAACAAGACTTGATCATCTAGACAACTGTTGTTACCCGGATATTTTCACTCTTTCAGACCATTCTCTGCAAACCCGAGAGATAATTGTGGGTGTAGATTAGCAGTTTCTGAAATACCTAAACTAGCCCATCTGGCAACAACAACCATGCCACATTCATGTCCCTTAAATCATCTCTATTCCCCTTTCTGATGCAAAGTTTGAACTTTAGCAAGTCATCTTGTCTACCACGTCTACATGTCTACAGGTGCAGATGGGAAGTAAGGTAAAATGCTAGCTGCAGCAGAAAACATCTATAATATCCTAGGTAACGATGGCAACTTTCCATGTCATCATGTTATGAATGTAAATGTGTGCAATGTCATCAGAAGCACGATAGGGGCTGTAACCTGCTTATGCCACTTAGAATGTCATTTTAATTTATATGTAGTATTTTGCTAACATTGGCCATTAAAATACAGATATATTTTCTGATATTATTTCATCATGAAACAGGCAACAACACAGCAGTCAGTTATTTAGCAGTCCTTTTTAAGCTGCTCAGCCAGAATCCAACATGTTATGACAAGAATGGATTTCCTGTTGAAGTGTGTGAGTGTAGTTCAGCATCCTGTCGTGATTACTGAGCCATCGATTGATAACTCGTTACACAACCATTCCTGTAATCATACATCCTTTTTTAAATGGATTTGCCATTTTCAGTATCAGATTAGCTCTGAACCAAAGTCACCCACCACATTGAACAGGTGCTTGTTTGTTCCATTGAAATATATAATTAACATGTAATATAAGTTATGATATTGCAAAGCTTATCATGTTATCTTGAATGTTATTAACTTTTTAAAATAATCTGCTACTTGTAAATTAGCACATATGCGGGTAGACTGAAATTCCTTAAGACAAAAGATTAACAAATGAGCAAATAAAACATTTTAAAGCACTGTGTTGACATAATTAAAATCTCCTTGGAATAATTGTGTTAAGGCAGTTTTTATCACTCCCCTCCACCAGTGTTTTCCTCGTTTTATGTGAATACATCATAAGTAGTTGATTAGGAATTGATTTCTTCATTGGAGACTTTGTTTCATGGCAACTGTAGTTTAATTAAACAAGCAGGTGTTGCAGTGTGGTCCAGCTCAACAATGAACTACCTGCTGGGAGTTATACTGGAAAAACAAAACAATGTGGCTACCTGTTCTTGCTATGTAGCTATTTTTCCTTGTGTTTTGGCTGTGCATTCATAGTCTGTGAACAGGGCTTAAATTAATTGCAAACCAGTCTGTTCTTTTATAGAAAAGCTGAAGTTTTACGGTCACAGATTTCCCCAGAGAGGCTGAGGCAGGACGCTCAGGCTATGGAGGCTAATTAGAATGGAGGAGGAAGGTTTAAATTAAGCATCTCAGTGGCACAGATACTGTTAAACAAGCAGCAGGTTACACTGAAGCTCACAACTGCTCACATTTTTTTTCTTGTTTGTCTCTGTCTTTGTTTTTACACAAATATCACAAGCATCCACAGGAGTTTCTGGGCAGATTTGCCATTGGCCACATATTTCTGTCAGCTTTACTCATGCCACTTACAACAAACAAACACAGACAATTGGTAATTGGCTTCCTACCTTCGGGACAGTAGCACCTGGGTCCGGCCAGGCTGCTGAAACAGGTGGCTCCATTCTTGCAAGGCTGGGAAAGGCAATGATCAACCAGCAACTGGCAGCGTTCCCCTTCATAACCTGGCAAACACACAGTTTATCATCAGACCATTTGATTAGTTTATGCTACAAACTGAGCCATTTCTTCTATTATCTAACAACCAGATGCTCTGCTCTCATAGCGTTCTTTTGTTTTGTTTCATTATAACACAATTTATGATAACTTGTTATTTAATTTGAAAGTTGTAGGTAAAAGAAGTTGATATTTTGGACCTTCTTACATAAAAAGAAAATATATATAAATATGTCTTTACTGTCCACAAAGAGCCCTGATGTAAAACCATCCTAGATTTATTCTCATCAGCTGTTAATGCCACACTTTTGTAATGACCAGATATCAAAGGACAGTTCTGACATTTCCCATCCTACTTGTAAAGCTTGTTTTGAAGTCCCTGTCCCAAAATAAATCTGTAAAGATCAAAGGTCCAGTATGCTCTCTGATCTTGTCCTCACTTTCAGTAATCTTTTAAAGCAAAGAAAGAGACTTGCATTCTCCAGCTCCAATCAAACCATCGGAGATTCACAGTTTTCAAACAAGCCAAAAATAAACACACTTGGGGCTGAAGAATGTGTACAATAGTAAATGCACACAAACACACCTGTTTGGCAGGTGCATGTGAAGTTGCGTCCTTCACCACCTTGTCTGACGTCAGTGCAGGTGCCGTTGTTACGACAAGGTCGGTGGTGGCAGGCGTCAAACTCCTCACAAAAAATTCCAGTGTAACCGTCCTCACACTCACAGAAGAAAGTGCTCTGCATGCGAAAATCACACATATATACTCAAGTTAAAATGGCACAAGAACGAAAAGGGAAACAAACTTGTGAAATTGAAGTAATGAGTTTGACTAATGTAAATAATTCAGTGAAGAATATTACAGCTAACACCAGCATCAAATCTAGATTTCCTCATCAAGGATGAATGTTTTATTAAGAAGCCACATATGAAATGCAACTCTATCTGCATCTGTTTGGAGGTTGTGGTTGAGGTGGAGGTGTAGGCGTTGCATCTCAGCGCTAGAGGATTTTTTTCTTCCGCTACAGCAATTTTATTCTTGTCTTAAGAGTGAGAATCTCAACAGCTTGTTTTCATAAAAAGAGTCATTTTTAAATATCAGAAAAAATTACAATTATGACTCCCAGGCATTTAAGCTAAACTATTACATTATTAAACCACAACAGAAACACAAAAATTTTACAACAAAGCAGAAAACTCAACATTTGAAAACTATAACTATCAAATAGAAAACTCAGTAAAATATTTAAAAGAAAAAGAAGCACTTGTATTTTCTTCATCACTATATTTTTTGTTGCATAGTTGCATTATCTGCAATAATAATATTCTATATGACTGGATCATAAATTTATATGACGTGCATCACAAGCAAATATAAGATATTATTAATTACATTAATAATACGATAAATAACAAATTAATTTATATCATATTAGATAAACATAGATTTAAATACGAGATCTGCAGGGTGAGCAACCATTCTATTGGCAGCTAATATCTTTCACTTTTGTGTGTTTTTGGACTGCAGATGTTTATAAAGCCTGAATTAAACAACACAATAAGAACATAAGGGCTGAAACGTGCATCTGATATTCTTTATTTTTGGAACACTGCGGTACCGAGTCACAGAAACCTAATGAAAGTATAGTCTGGTTTGCTTTACCTGACATCACAACTTTATCAAGGTGTTTCAAAGCCGTCATAGTTTTCTTGGAATTCTCACCTCAGAGGGCTGTGTGATGCATTTGCCTTTTCCAGAGCACTGAGGATCACTGAAGCTGCTGCCAGGCTCCACACAGCTGCTGGCTTTCACCGTCAGGTTGAGACGCAGAGTGACCTCTGGGGCCGTGGGAGCCCCCACACGCATTACACCTAACAAAATAAGTAAGGGGCTTATAAACTATGTGTGTAGCATTTGTGTTAAAGACATGGGCATTAATATGACATTAAAAACAGGGATAATCTGACTCAGTAGTAAAGGGTTTTTTAAAGAATAACAGTATACTTAAATTCACTCTTACAGACTTAAAGCCATGCTAGAAATAGGGCTTACATTTCTAAATATATCTAAACCTACTAGAATGTACTGAAAGAAATTCATAGCTCTCAGAGGAATAATTGTACTGATATTAGTAATGCCTTGAGTTTAATTGGTGAATGTTTCTCTTTAAGCTTTGCGTCAGCTGCAGTTAAAAAAAGTTAAGCTAACATGATTAAAAATGTCATTAACAGTATATGTATGCATTCTTTTACTGTGCAGCCTCAAGATGCTGCTGCCATGGCTGAAAAAACATTAACATGAGAGCTAACAGAGGAACTGCTGCTGGCAGGTCTTTTTAGTGGCCAAAATAGTGTTTGATTCTCTGTGTTATTCCTCTCTAGATTTATAAATTCCGAACATGTCTTCTGTTTGGGTGTTCAATCAAAGCTGACAGCTTCTCTGGTAGTGAGATAAAAATAGCCACATAGTGAACATCAGGTTCCATTTTTTTTTTTTTAGCCTGACCTGAGCCAATGAACTACAAGCCCACCGGGTGACAAGAGAGATGATGTAAGCGCCGTGGCCAATGGGAGTTTTGATAAAGCTGCGTGTGTTCCTCTGTCATCCCTGACTAGCCGAAATGATCATCAGCCCAATGTTGGACCTGCACAGTCACTGCTCTTTCAAACAATGAAAGCCCATGGCTAAAACAAAAGAAGCAATCCTATCACAAGTGTAGATGGCTTTATGTTACCCTTCTTTCCTTGCAGACGCTTTGTACACACTCTCCCAGCATGCATACAGGTACACAAGGCACACTCATGGCCACATTAAGCACCGGAGATTGGGTATGAAAGTGAGTTTGCTATGGCTGTGAACATTAGCACCGCACAATTAAGCTTGATGTCTGACAACTGTAACATCACATACTTGGGTCTAACAATTTGACCTTTATTCTTCTTTCATTCTAGCCATCTAATCCCTTTTTTGCTGTGACATCTCTGTCTTTCTATCCTTCCTCCTCCTTATCTGACTTCCCCCCTTTCTTCCACCCTCCATTATCCTCTCTTCCCTCTGATTTAACTCCCCAATGTCATCTTCTTTGTGACACAGAAGCTGCAGCTGCCACAGAGTTAGCAGACAAGTGAAGGTCAGCAGACAGGAAGCATGTAAAGGCAGCATCAGGTATGTAGGGCACACAAAGTCAGTCATCCCAAGATTAACCCTCTCCAAAACCCATTGGAGCTCGCACCACCATGTGTGTGACTACTCAGTAGTAATACAGTATATCGGCATCACGGTCACTTCAGAGTGTTAAATTAATATTCTGACTCATGGGTACAAATGTTTGCTAATCTCCCCACTGACATGCAGAGAATAAATGCTGCTGTTTATAAGCTGGCTCTGTTCAAAATGTTAGTTGGCCACTGTTTCTGTTCAATGAACTGGCATACACATTAAATAATAAAAACAGTGACTGAGAATATTTTGTTATTTATATAGGTCACATATTTGTTTATTTACACGCCATATTTGGTCAGTTATTAAGGTCAAAAAGGCATTACAGCTTTAGGTCAATTGTTGACTTGCCATGGTTATTGCATCTTTAGCCATGCTTTCTGAGGTCCCACATTTTGCTCTTTATTTCTTCAGGAGAGGAGACACTTACTAAGGAAGTAGTTTTGTCCTAGGGGTAGCATGTTGTCTGGCACGACTAGTCCATCAGAGGCCTGCAGAAACCCCAGGGTAGTGCCATTCAGAATAGAGGAGCGGAGGAAACCGTCCTCACTCACACGCCACAGTACCGGAACTCCACTGGCATTCACCACCACTCTGGTTGGAGGAGACAGACAATGTAAGGAAAGGGTAGGAGCATCAGGGGATTTATATTATTGTGGTCTCTTCAAACATTTTGGCCCAAAACTTAGGTTTTACCTCACTGCCATCATCCACTTGGATTTAGACTCTTCCCAGCTACTTTTTCAGCTTGTGCTACAGGTTTACAATCTTTAAGGTATAAATTATGGATTTTGCCAAAGAAATGCATTGGAAACAAAATGTTGGACACATAGTTGATATACTCACTTGATAATCGTGCAAGACTCATGAGAACATGATTAAATGGCAACAAAATCAGCCTACTACCACTTTTTGACCAGATTATTTCTTGACTACTGAGCTGAATGTTTTGACTTTGGTGCAAAAAAAATATTATTATTTCCACTGATTTTAGGAGAAACCTCTCTAATAGAGCAGCCTCATCAAGGGAGGTAGCAACTTACCCTTTTAATGTAACCTGTAAACTATGACAACTCTGATACCTGTGAAGTTAAGCTAAGATTGGATATATCTAAGTACATGTCAACAGAAAGAATGACATTAAAATACTCATAGATAAAATGTATTGAACATGTCTCCGTGGCTGGTGATGCATCAGAGGCTATTAGGGTTCAGTATTTTGCCAAGTACACTTTGATAGAAGAGCTGAAAAAGCCAAGGATCAAACCACAGAGCAACCTTCACCAGCTGCTTGTTAAAGAGGCAGTAAAGACCAAAGCCAAGCTGAACTAAGCTGGATCACCAAACACAGAATCCTCATGAGAGACAGACAGCAGTGCAAAATGAAATCTGTTAGCGAAGGTTGTATAAGAAAAGCTCAACAGCCTCAGTGAAGCTGCTCATGGTTAAATGCCTCTAACCTCACTCCCACACCTGAATTAAACGTTGCCATATTAACCTATAAACATATAAAACAATCTGTGATTATCCTCTCAACCATTGCTGTCATGCATTTAATTTAATGAGCGCTTACAAGTTACAAGAGCACTGATGATTATTATTACCTCTACAGCGCCTTAAAGCAATGCAGCAGAGACTGCTCCACAGAGAAAAATGAGGATTTAGAATAAAAGATGTGTGATGGCTAAAAATTGGCTTATTGCAGTTGAGAGTATCAGATAACTGACATCAGATAGTAACACGCACACATGTTGGCAAAAAGCTGCTTAATTTGTTATTAGAAGAATGACAGAGAGATAAAATGATGACTGCTGCTAAGCCTTAGTAGCAGTTAAGAATATATTAGTAAATATTTTGAGGTTAAATTGCAGATAGAGGGCAAGTTGGAGCATCACAGGTGGATGAGTGCAATAGCTGTCCAATAGTCCGACTGTAACGATGGAGTGGAGCCTGGAGGTGAGGCTATGTGACTGAAATAATAAGATGGTGGATGGGCTGCTTGCAGCTGAAATGAGTTTTCCTTTGCTGGGTGCCTGGGCTCAGCCACAGGGAAAACATAAGGAGTGGAGATATCTGGGGACTGATACTTGAAGTTTAAATGGACCATGTGATATTTAGAGCAACTGTTTTCTTTTCTATTTTAACCAGTTAAATTACTTGCTTAAAACTATTACCATTCAAGGCTGAATATTTCCATCAGGAATAACCATGGCACTTGTGCACACACTCACACATGCATGCACGCACATACACTGACATTATCTGTATAACAATCGTTCTCTCTGTGACTTACTCTTTCCAGCCACTCTGAGCTCCAAAGATTCATTATACAGCCATCAGCATTTCTAAATTGATGTCATTGTGGATCACTGCTTCATTTTCAAACTCTGCTGCATGTGAGTTTGAGTTTGAACGAGTCTCCTTCACTGCCTGCATGTAATTATACAGTATGAAAACAAAGCAGCAGAGGCTGGTTAACTCACAGTTCGTAGCTTTTTGTCTGCAATCGTGACCAGAACCCTGAGTCGTGCTTCCCATCTTAAATGAGAATTAGCATCAAGGACATTCAGCATTCACCTTGGTCATTTCTTCTGCATAATTCATTGACCCTTATTTACTGACCATTAGGTCACAATTTTGTGCAAACCTCTACCTTTTTATATGGAGTTTTTAAAGTTTTTCAGGCATACTGTAAATGGTTCATATTAAATTATGAAACAGAGTGTGTATATATTTGTCAATATCCTGGAGTCCATCCATCCATCCATTTTCTGCCACTTATCCGGAGTCGGGTCGCGGGGGCAGCTGCCTAGGCGTAGAAACCCAGACTTCCCTCTCCCCGGCCACATTCACCAGCTCATCCGAAAGGAATCACGAGGCATTCCCAGGCCAAGCCGAGAGATGTAGTCCATCCAGCGTGTCCTGGGTCTTCCCCGGGCCCCTTTCCGGTGAGCTCCTTCTTCACCACTACAGACCGATGCAGCTTTCGCATCACTGCAAACGCGGCACTGATCTGCCTGTCGAAGTCCCGCTTCATCCTTCCCTCACTCGTGAACAAGATCCCGAGTTACGTGAATTCCTCCACTTGGGGCAGGACCTTATTGCAGACCCAGAGAGAGCACTCCACCCTTTTCCGGCTGAACCATGGTCTCGGATTTGGAGGTGCTGATCTCATCCCAGCCGCTTCACACTCGGCTGCGAATCGCTCCAGTGAGAGCTGAAGATCATGGCCCGATGAAGCCAACTGAACCACATCATCCGCAAAGACCCAATCCAATCCTGAGGCCACCAAACTGGATCCCCTCAACACTTTGGCTGCGCCCCGAAATTCTGTTCATAAAAGTTATGAACTGAATCGTGACAAAGGGCAGCCTTGGCGGAGTCCAACCCTCGCTGGAAACGATTCTGATTTACTGCCGGCAATGAGGACCAAGCTCTGACACTGGTCGTACAGGACCGGACAGCTCGTACAAGTGGGTCCGGCACTATATACTCCGAGAGTATGGAGTAGCCCCCACAGGTGTCCCCGGGGGACACGGTCGAATGCCTTCTCCAAGTCCACAAAGGACATGTAGATTGGTTGAGCAAACTCCCACGCCCCCTCAAAGACCCTGAAGAGAGTGTAGAGCTGGTCCACTGTTCCACGACCAGGAC
>JBAMHW010000009.1:22930008-22950743 GCA_037177495.1 Rhadinocentrus ornatus | reverse complement strand
CACCTGTTGTCTATTCCATTTGCACAACAGCATGTGAAATTGATTGTCAATCAGTGTTGCTTCCTAAGTGGACAGTTGGATTTCACCGAAGTGTGATTGACTTGAAGTTACATTGTGTTGTTTAAGTGTTCACTTTATTTTTTGAGCAGTATATATATATATATATATATATATACACTCATTTGCTTCTGCAAATTGCAATTCCCTATCCCACCTTTTTAATGCTTTTGTTTTGTTTCTTTTTTCTTGTTTTTGTGTACATACTTGAGGGTAGACAGAAGCAGTGAGTGCTCTGCCCCCGGAAGTATTTCTAACCTCAGTCCTTGGTCACCTTTGACTATTTCTTTAATCCTTGCTAATTGTTTTATTTAATTGTTTTTATTTTAGTTCACTCTTTGTGAGCAATAAAAATACTTTTTTCTTTTTTTTTTATCTGTGCATCTGGGAATCCTTGTTTCAACTACTGGTTATTTGCATCAGTTTATGGATTTTGAGACAACATATTTGAGTCAGACACACCCATTTTGACTATTTCTAAGGACAGTGAATGTGTGTAAGCTACAGTAAGTGTGTAAGAGCTACAGTGTAAATAGCATTTGCAGTTTTACCATTGCTTGTATTATGTAGGCCTATCTTCCTGTGTCCATTTTCCTGTCTTGCTGTTGTCCCTCACCAAACAGCTCATATGCCCCTGGCTTTGAGCTGTTTGGTGTGGCGTTTCAATTGTTGAAAACATGTGAATCAATTTCTCCTAAGCAGCTCATAATAACCACTTTATCTATATCCCCACATGCACCAACAAACAGAACAAAAAGATCCTCCAATTTCAAATTAATTGCTTCACATAGTGGTGCGGTGTTCTTGATAATCTGAGATGTTTACCCCTTAGGGAGGAGGATCAATACAGTCAAATGGAGTGAAACAACAACAATGCTTATGCACCAGTATCATCAGTTCATCCTGTAATGGAGGAAAGGATTAGTCTATTTCTATGAGATGTCACGCACACTGCATTTACCCGCATAGAGAAATGGTGGGAAGACTCATTTACACAGAGAAGTAAGTGAGCAAGACATCAGCTCACATTTGGCTTTAATATGATGTAAATCTAAGCGTAATATTTCTATTGTACAATATGTGATCTGAACCTTTTTCTAGTTGCTGAAATGAAAGTGTTGCTGAGTTTCTGTTTAATTTTTATGTATTTGTGTGACATAATGGTTGATGACTCATTATCTAAACACACTTCTACACATGAACTGTTTTAAAAAGTGTAAGTTTGGAGTTAAAATGGCAACTAATGTGGAAAACCAAATCATTTAAGGAGGTGTCCATAAAAAGAGTAGAAAATGTCAAAAGCAGGGGGAAAATAACTTAGCAAAAATGTCCCTCAGTAGGTTGTTACAGTAAATCAGACCTGGGGATGCTGTTTTATCTCTGACAGAGGATCATTACTGTTTCTGTAGTAAGCTGCATTAAATTTAACTAATATTAGAAGTAAAGAATGAGCTTTATTAAAAGGGTGATCCACAGACAAAATAAACAAAAACAAGAAAAAAAAGAAAAAAATAGATGTGTAATGGCTTTTCTCTTGGATTAAAAATGGTCGACCATTTTTAGATCTCATAAATGAAGCTTTATTAGTCTTCAAACCATAAAGCAGAATGTAATCCTTCAAGTAAAGCTTAACAATAATCGGGGGCTGGAGTTATGAGGATTAAATGTGAAAAGTGCTTAAAAATTCAGAACAGACCTAAAATCCTGCATGTGCTACATTCATTTACTCATGGTTGTTTCCAGTTTTCATTTATTAATGTTCAGAAAGGATGATAACAGGCTATAAAGTCTGTTATCATGGAGAAGGCCACTTCCTGACAGTATCTATTACAACAATGTAATTACATAAATAATGTGTACTTGTTTGTGGAGGACCATGACCTTAGTGTCCCCTGAAAAAAAATAATATGTTTAATTAAGTGTCTTTACATAATCTGTCTTCTCAACACATAACCTTTGTTCCAGTTTTTAACCGAGCAATGACAAAAGAGTAATTGTGTAGGTGAAATTTTAGAACTTATATCCTAACGAATTATCTTAAAATGTTGCAGAATGCAGAGCAGATGCAGAATTATGTGCAGAACCTAGTCAGCTTCTGTCTCACAGAACAAAATTAAATACATACTGAATCAAACAGATCTCAGCAACCTGTTATATGGGGATACTGAAAAGAGAAAGTAGACTGTTTTTTTCTATGGCAACAGTTTTTGGTTTTTATTTATTTTATTTTTATCATATTGATCTGTTGAGTATCCCACCTCTAAACCTTTTCCTGTGGAAGGGAGGTAATTTAGCTGCAAGTACAGCTGGAAATATGTATCTGTAAGATCCAAATGTTTTAAAATAATAAGAAGAAGAAGAATGAAAACTCAGAATTGTTGCCCATCCATCAAATATCCATATCAGTGAAATAAAATACAGACCTATTGAGTAAAAGGAAAAGGCTGCTCACACTACTATGAGTGCATTTTCCACACTCCACCATAACAACACTTTCTGGCTATTTTTATATATTCAACCTTTTTCTTTCTTTGTAATAAGCATAAACTGACTACATCTGTAGTTATCTTGCACAATCAATGGCTGGAAAATTTAAATATATCTGGAGAGGAGGCTACTGCTACACAATGTGCAAAGTCATAGTTTTAAAAAAAATCACACAAGTGTAATGGTTGTGATTTCCCTCTCATTCAAACACTGTCTGTAAGAATTTAAACTCATGGCTTTAATTTACTAAATATCAGCACAATCATCAGCCTCCGCTTGTTGTCGAGTAATCCCAGAAATATCTTGTGCAGTCTGTCTCAGAGCCTGATTTGATGACGTAGATGATTACATATGAGGCTTCGCCAGTGATTTGGCGTGCAATTCGAAATATTATGAGCACAATATAGAGGTCCCTGCATTTGGAGCTCTCTCATCATCTATTGAAACATTGATTTGTGGATCGTAGTTTATATCTCATGGAGCCAACGAGAGAAAGGAGGAATTCCCCTGTATTGAAGATAACATAGTTAATTTTATCTTGTCTTGCTTATTTCATTGTCGCTGTTTTTTTTTTTGTTTGTTTGTTTATTTCTTCTTTTTTTTTAGTTGAAGTGACTCTTGTGTTTGGAAGAGCTTGGCTATAACAACACTTCCTCTATGCTGAGGCAACTCTAGCAAAGCAGCAGAGGCATTGAAGAGGTTAACAAATGAATGTGCTGCAGTCATGCGACAGAGCTCCTCCTCTTCCTCTCAGCCTGTGGCACAAGGGGATGTGTTTATATTTTATGTATATAAATTTATACACTGTAACTTACAGCCTCTGTTTCCACTAGGCAGCAAACTGTGGAGTCATCTGGATGAGAAAGTAATAGAAGAACGAAGACAAAATGTAAAGTACAGCGGTATAAGATGGAGCAAACTGTTAGCAGATGACTCCCTGGAGCACTGGGAAAGACAAAAATATGTGTACCCCACCTTCTACAAGTCAGCAATGGGCTTTTTGAGCACCCCTGCATCCTCTGTGCTATGTGAGAGTGTTTTCAAGAGCAAGAGAAATACTCTCTAAAAAAAAAATCGCCCGAGTCCTAAAAGTGTTGAAAAATGGGTATTTGTAAATAAAAATCAATAAATGTATGTAATGTAATGTCCCCAAGTGACAAAAGTACATTAATTCTTTATTACATAAATTACTGATGTCATAGTGATAGCTTGAACTGTGAAATTTGTTGTCCACTAGATAGCTTCATAGAGCAAATGAAACATTAAGAACCTTTGCCCTTGAATGATGAAAAGCTTCAATGCTTTGGGAAGCTTCACTTGCCCATCACTAGTAAATACATCTAAGGATCAGATTGTTCTGTAAATGTCACACAAGAATTCACAGGGACTGTTTTATTTGGTTGGGAAAATAAATTTTGTAAAAGCGAATCGATTAGTTGAAACGGCACAGTTGACAGCTTTTATCTAAAGTGGATGTTTTATTTGGAGGAATTATGTCTGCACAGAGACACGTTCAAAGAACAGTGTGGCTCCTTTAAGAATGGTCGAGCTAGAGAGGAGGAGGAGAGAGAGAGACACACAGCACAGAAGGCAGAGCGGGACGGGAGGGGGGACGTCTGGGCAGAGAAAGTCACAGTGAGAAACTTTCTGTTCAATGGTGAATGTTTTGCTACCAGCTTTAACAACAAACACCACAAAGCTCTTCTAGGTCCAGCAGAGACCCCTGTTTGCTTCACCGCTGCTGGATAAAGTAAAAAGGAGCTAAGCCTGAAGCTAGCTGCAGCTTCCAGGAGTAATTACTTCTCCTTCGCCTCCTGACATTAGTGTGGAGGCAGAAAGTTTAATAGCTCTTTGAGTTTTCACAGAAATAGGAGGCAACAGACTACAACAGCGCTGTCACTAAACCCCCACAGAAATGTTGCTTCAGGAGCAAAAAGACCAGACGGAAAGAAAATAAATGGTTTTGTTGTATCTTACTGCTCTTGTGCTGTGTTGGAATGGGCGGATCATTACTCTGGAGTCAATTTGATCTTTTCTCATCTACCTGCTGGACAATAAAGGTCACTAGAGCCCACACAATGTTAAAAATATAACGATGTAAAATACAACAAACACTATTTTATGTAACACACGCAACCTACAAATATCATCTCATACATGTTTTACAATTTTTAACAAGGTATTTTTTTATTTCATTATTGATTACATCATGATAACATCGATCAATTTTATAAGGCCTGACTCCACTTCAAAAATCGCGAAGTAGTCAGCTTTAAGGCTGTAAAACCCGTCACTATATACATTTTCACACTTTTCCCTCTTGTTTTTAACACCCTTAAAGTTCAAACCTTTGTAGAAAATTAAGTTCAGTATTATTGACGCAGAACACAATGTGCTATAAAAAAAAAAAAAAAAAAAAAAAAAAGCGTACACCTTTCCCCCAAAACCAATCCGCAAAATTTTCAGACTGGGAAAGGTAAACCTCGTTCTGTCGAGGGCCCCTTTTCTACCTATTAACATTCTCTTTAAAAACAAAGAAGCAAAAGAGTAAGATTTTAGGATTGGGTCTGTTTCTTTTAATCAT
Organism: Rhadinocentrus ornatus; assembly: GCA_037177495.1. NCBI lineage: Eukaryota > Metazoa > Chordata > Actinopteri > Atheriniformes > Melanotaeniidae > Rhadinocentrus > Rhadinocentrus ornatus. The sequence goes on along the minus strand of JBAMHW010000009.1, from coordinate 22,945,615 downwards.
CATAATTGACTGAACTTGTTTTGAAGCTCCTTTCTAAACAATCATGATATGTTTCCATGGTGACAGAAGCTTGGATACGCGAAAGCAATTAGTGCACACAACACCATGTTCTGTAACATGTGTGTGTGTGTTTTCATCCTGCTCCCTGCACACACACTGTCTCAATATTTGCCTAAAGCATCCCATCATGCAGCAGAGAGACAATTCATGTTTTAATCCACTTAATTCCCCATCAGGGCTGTTTATCACTGCTTTACCTCCTTTAGTCTGAGTGACAGCAATCCCCTCCGTTGAGGAATAATAGATATAGACAGCATTGTGGAAGATCTGGATCTGATCTCAGTGGTAAATTTGTTCTCATTGCAATCAGATTTAAAGGAAACACTTTGTGTGACGTGTCTACAAGAATCTTACATTCCATGTTTTACTAATAAGAGATGTAGTTAAAAATTGATGCGCTTGATCTAGATCCATCTCCTTTTTAAGACTGGGCATGTATTTTTTATTTATTTTTTTTTTTTTCAGGCATTTGCTCCTTTCAGAATTAAGAGAGAAAACTGGAGCATCGCTGTGCATTGTGTGATCTCAGAGGAGCAAAACAAATATCAGGCAACATGAGGCTGAAGAGAAACTACAACATTGCAATACAGGATTTATATCCTTCTACACAAACACACATGCCCACACATAACAGAACCACAGCACGACAGCTGTTAAACAAACTTCATAGCCACAGTTTGAGAATAACAACCTAAACTGTGGGACTATAACAACCAGGGAACAAATACTGTGTAATTATATCATCACTCACATAGCAATTAGCTAGATGAACCAAATTAAACTTTCATATAGCTGGCAGTAATTCTTATCCAAAATGTGCAGTGTTTAACGAGCACCCACAATTCAGCTATAAAACAAAATATTTAATTCATGATAGTGACAAAATAATACTTAGAAATCATTCCTCAGCATAGTCATTTTCCCCCAACAATGTTCTCTCCTGCCTCCTCTCCTCTCATGGGGTTTGTACCCTGGGATTTAATATGACTATTCCTTATGTGCAAACACCAAATATAAGGAGTTTGTACATGCAGACTCCTTAAAAATGAATTAGTTCCCAAATGTACAGCATGTGCCTTTTTTTTCGTTTTTAGTTTGTATCTTGCTAGCCACATAGTTCCAGAAAAAATGTTGCCGGTTTTAATGCAGCTCTGTTTTATGAGCGGAGAAGCTGAGGGAATACAGCTGATGAGCAGAAAAGGACCAAATGAAGCATGAAAAACAACAAATAAACTTGAGAGAAAGGAACCAGCAAGGCAGAGTAGTGGTTTAGATAGGCAATGAAGACACAAGAGCCTTAGAGGCATACACTTAAAATGAATAACCGAACCAAACTGGACTCAAGCCTTCCTTCTGAAAAATGAGGCATACAAGCCTGTGAAAACCACAAATTAGCAATACTGCTGTCACATAAGACAAAAGAACACAAAACTGAGTTTTCCCGTAGAGAGTCAGCATGTCCTAACCACAAGCTCAGTTTTAGGCTTCTTACTCAAGTCTTCTCCCCTTTGCTGAAAAGTGATTTTGTTCACAGGCCATGGAAGCAAAACAAGACCTACATCTCTGCAAGCAGCTGTAACTTCTGATCTTATTCATAATGCAATAAAAGTGATGGACAAGCAGCTGTCATGTTGAATCAAAGTGAATGACCTAGTGAGTCACAGCTAATGTGAATATTTTAGGATCTGTCTGCTATTTTCTACAGGTACAAAAACCTCAGTGTTACTCAGAGGATCTTCATGTAAAACAAAAAAAACAATATATGTTTTAGAAATGTCGCCTCATGCAGTCAGCTGGAGGCTTTCTCCTGCTTGTCTTGTCAAGACTGAACAGTTGTCATTACCTAAAGATAAAAGACGCATATCTTTTTTATTTTTTGCTTCTTTGTTTTTCTTGCTGTTGTTGAGCCATGGGCTTCATTTCTGGCCATGGAGCCAGAGTACAGAGGCTCTAAGGCTAAGAAGGGTCTCACCCTCCATCTTTCTTTATGAAACAAAACCACAGTTTAATCCTCTATGATTTTAAAAGTAATTAAATAACTGTGATGCTGTCTTGGGATTATAGCTAGTTAGAATATATTTAATATTTGCAATACAGAGACTCAAAAGAAACAGAAAAAACAACAGATTACAGGAATGTGAACTGGTTTAAGATATATGACCAAAAAAGTTACATTTTTGTAACAATCCAGCCATTTGGTTGCAATACCATGAACCAATAATACTCAGCAAGCATTGATCTTCTTACGTAAACACTCCCTTCACACAGAGACAGGATGTTATGTACAATACATCTTCATTTGTTTGTGGGTCAGAGAGGCTGCAGTCTTCATCAACTTGTTTAACATGCATTTTATTAGGTTTTATCAGGTAAGCCATTTTGGATATGTAGTTTAACTGAGATAAAGAGTGTCTTCTGTCAGTCCTGCTCTTTCTAAGATGATTAAAGAGTCTCTGGAGACTTCATTGATACCATAGACAACTGATATGAAAAGATAAAACAAGTACTAATTATTTTTTAAATCAAGAATAGATCTATATTAACAACTTGTCTGTGAAATTGAGCTTTAAGCATAAATATTAACCCTTACATAACAAGCATTTTCATATTTGATGCATACTTTATGGCAGTGCCTCTCAGTCCTGGTCCTCAGGGACCTCTGCTCTGCATGTTTTTCGTCTTTCCAACTCAAGTACATTGGATTCAGATTAATTGAACTGCTTGTCAACTTCTTTGCAAGCCTGCTAATGTGCCATTCATTTGAGTCAGATATGTTAAAGTATGAACACCTCTAAAATGTGCAGGGCAGTGGTCCCCCAGGTCCAAGATTGAGAAATACGCTAAGCTAAGAAGAAACAGGCCAGACTGCGGGACTGCTTTGGTATAATGGGCTCCATTGTGATAAGAAAGCAGAACAATCAATCCAATCAAACATTGTTTGTTTTTTTCATAGCAGTTTGGCTCTAAGACGCAAATAAAATCACCCAAAACCCCCCAAAAAAGTGTTTAACATAGATTTTCATTTAATACAGCAGGTTTTTCTGGTTTTGCTGTCCATTTAATCTCACTGTGAATGTGTGTAGACTCCAAAAAAAGACCGTAAGGGTGGAGTAAACTAAAGCAAAATAAAGAGTTTTTAAATTTGCCCAATATGAACATTGGACCTCAGTGGAAATTTAACAGACCCCAACAGAAGTCATCTTATAGCTCCTGTAGAAGCAGAGGGCTGGTTAAGTTTGTGGTCCTGTTTGTCAAAATGTTATTTAAAGGTAGGGCAAGTTTATTTGTTTAGCACATTTCACGTACAAGACAATTCAAAATAAAATAACTTACATAAAGACAAAAGCAAAGGTAAAATAGGATAAAATGCAAGAAATAAAAGTTCCAGTATGAGGAATTAACAAGTTGTTTTGGTAAAAGGCAGCAAATAGAAAAGTTTTTAACCCTGATTTAAAACTGCTGAAAGTTTCAGAAGACCTGCAGTTTTCTGGGAGTTTGTTTCACATGTGAGGAGCATAAAAGCTGAACGCTGCCCTCCACGTTTAGTTCTTACTCTGGGAACAGAAAGTAGACTTGACCCTGATGACCTGACAGATCTGGTTGGTTTATAATGAACCAGAAGATCCTGAATATATTTTAGCCCTAAACCATCAGTGCTTTGTAAACTAACAGCGTTGCGTTTTTCCATGGAGCTCTCTTTTGGCAGTGGTCACTTTCACCTTGGTGGGAGCAATGACATCAAAGATGCCTTTAACTTTACCATTAAAATGATCCACAAGTTCATCAACTAAAGACCAGAGGAGGTGGTTTATCACTGAACTTTAGGGATTCTGTGATAAACTGATAGATCTCAATTGCGTTCTCATTTGTTGCTGAATTTCTTTGGCTCTCAGTATGATGTTTAGCTTTTGAGGATCTTTTGGTGTACTTCACTTTGTCCGGCAGGTCCTGTTAAGTGATTTCTTGATTGATAACAGTTGTGGCAGTAATCAGGCCTGGGTGTGGCTAAAGAAATTGAACTCAGGTGTGATTAACCACAGTTAAGTTACATTTTAACAGGCGCGAATCACTTTTTCACACGGGGCCATGTAGATTTGGATTTTTTTCTCCCTTAATAATAAAAACATTCATTTAAAAACAGTTTTTTGTGTTTACTTGTGTTGTCTTTGACAAACAAGCAAGAAAAAAAAATCAGGAAAGGGGCAAACACTTTTTCCCACCACTGTACCTTTCAGTGTGCAAACCACTGAGAGTCCTTCGTCACTTCCTCTGTTAAACATGCTCAAAGTTGCTACAAAAAAATTTACATATTTTGGACTTCTCATTGTAGATGTAAATACAGACATTAAAAGTGGTTTAACTTAAATGTCCCCAGGCTTGTTAAGCTCATAAAGTGGGTGAATGCCAAATAACCTGCGGCTCTGTCTCCATTATTGGTATTTCTAAATAAAGCTGTGAGGAGCATTAACATAAGCATTTCCAATACCCAAATAATATTTTAATAGACGAACAAAGTCATTAATGTGCATTGCATGTCTGAAATAGGTTTTACTATGGGGGTGTGAGTAAGTGTCACTTCTGATAAAAATATGAAAATACATAACACATATTTACTATCTTGTCTATTATATATGATTCAGCCCAAAAAAGAAAGAATAGCTTCTTAATAAAAACTATAATAAAAACTGTCTTCTTTTATTGTCCTATGCACATTGCATTGATGTTCTGGGATTAAACCATCTGTCTTCAAGTCAGTCACGAAAACAAAGAAATTTTTGTCAAAGGGCCTTTAATGTTATCTATTTTTGCACATCAAAGTACAGTCTCTATTACAAACTTACCCATTACTTCCTGGCCCCATGGCTTCAAAGAGCAGCTCCGCTTTTAAAACTTGGATCCATGAGGTCTATACAAATATTGGCTGAGCACCTTGATACATTTCAATCTTACTCTGATGCATAAATAGATGCAAATATCGAAGCAAAGATGGAAAGGCAACAAGCTAATGAGCTGAAACGGCTTTTCAATTTTACAAATTTCCATCTTAAGCATATATTTTACATCACAACACATCTATCCTCCATCAAACTTAGTCAAACTCTGCTCCATCTCCCCACATCTTTATTTCTGCATATCTGTCACTCAAAGGGAAGCTCGCAGCAGGATGACACTCACTTTGATTCACCAGGATCCCCATGCAAATGATATAAAATGAGCCACCATGATTGCCTGACATCATCCCTCAAAAGACAATTACCGCTCAACTTGACCAAATGCCAAATCAGAGAGATCTCCAGATGAGGATTGATGCAAGAAAATGAGACCAGGAATGCCAAGAGGAGTAAGGCGAGTAAGGAGAATGCTAAATGAGATGAGAGAGGCGTAATAGAGGAGGTGCTGGGGCTGCAGGGGGCTCGGGCATTTCTTCTTGAGTTTTCTTTTATTCTATAAGACAAGGACTGAAATGGATCAGGAGCTTTCAAAGTTTTGTTAAATTATCTGAAGCTTCTTGGACAGATAGACAGGTCTTTGTTTGGTATTGCATTTCCGGTACACATCTTTTTCACATTACAGTGAAAGTCTGTCTACTTGACAGAAAAGCTCTTGAGTAAAAACCACTGACGCTACACTTGATTAGCTGTGACATTAATATCAGCTCTGCATCAGTGTTGAGACTAACATGGTTTCACTGTCACTGCTGGAAATGACTGCAACACTTTCACAAGCAGACACTGTAATGAAGAGTGAAAAGTTTATTCTCTGTTCCGATTATTACCCCCTCTAACTAAAAAACAAAAGCTAAAAAAGCTGTATATTTAAAGCTGATCTAGCTTTAAAATCTTAACTGATTGATTGAAGAAGAGAAAAGAAAGAACGGCAGTACTTGCACTAATGTAAGAGCGATGTTGTGGTATCAAAGATAAAAAGAAGACAAATCCCCTGGAGGAGCTGAACTGGGGTGTCTTAGGTAAAAAACTAATGTTTTAAAACCAGCTGACACCCCATCTTTCTACTGGTAACTGCTTGTTTGTAGCTTGATAAAAACTATTGGTAGCAAACTATCCAAAGTGATGGGTGTGTTAAAATAAACGTAAAAATCTCTTCAAGCAGGGCTGCAGACATGCAGTGATCAATCCAAACAGTATACATACATTTGGCTTGATAGTGAAGCCAGATTCCTCCCACTTCACCCAAACAAAGTCATTTTGTTTTTTAAACCCAACCAAAACGTTTGTATAAACAGCTATTTTATATGTATTGACCTGGTATTCCTCTCCTCCTGTGTCCCTGTATATATTTAGTATTGTTCATGTTTTTTTTTCCCATCCTCCATTTCTGGCTTACATGCCGATGCACTTTCACCATTGCCCTCCAGGCTGAGGATGCTGGCCTCTGCATTGATTATCTCCTTTTTATACCATCAGTCCTTTTGGATGAACCTACTTTTGCACCTTAAACAGCTTCATACCACATGTATTACAAATCCATCCTCTGCTTGGAAATAGTTTTGCCAGGTTTTATTTAAAAGCTTTTTTTCACTAGTTTTTATTCAGTCTTTTTTCAAAATAAAAAGGAACCCTTCTTACAGGTAAACTGACCTCAATGAATTCAATTTATTAATTTGGTATTACTGATAACTGTGAATGCACTTCTTTGAACCTTTTAAGTTTGTTTTAATGCTCAACTCTTGGACCAAACACAGTTAATTCAGTTAATCCTTTTCCACCGTTAGAAAAGATAGGGTGTAGTGCTTTTTTTTATTTTTGAGCAATGTCCTACATTATATGACGTGATGTTATTTGTTAAAATATTCCATGGATAATTATTTGTATCTTAAGAGCAAACAACTGTGTTTATGGGGGGTATGCTGCATGTGTACATACAGCATCCATGTATGTTTATTAGAATCTTTATCCTAGCATCGATTTGACCACAGAAGTGTTTTCTCATTACAAAATAGAAAGATTTATCTACGGGCAGCTGTGATCTGCCAGTGGATATATTTGCTTATCCTGTTAAATTTGAAGGGCGTTCAATAGTACCACTGCATCATTTCCTGTATTTTCGTCGTTGTGTAATACAGACCTTTGCATCTGGATAGGAACCGACCTCCTGGCTTTTAAGTTGATTCTCTGAATGTTAAGCCTTTAAATCAATACTACTTCGATTTCTGACCTTAAAGGTGCAGTGTGTAACAAAGTCAAAGATCAATGACAAAAGAAATTAGTATATCGTTTAAAAATGTGTTTCTGTTGGTCTCTATTTATTAGAATAGCCAATATGTCTTTTTTCTCTTAGAATTAATTTATACCTACTTGTTATTGTCTACATACATGGCAGCTGCCATATTTGTGCAACCATTTTTACTATGGTTTCTCTAAAGTGACAACAACAGGAGGCCGCATTCTTTGAATGGAATAGACCATTTTGGTTGGCCTGGGTGAACAAACACACGTGAGGATCCACGGATCAAGTTTTGATACATAAACTTTAGAATTTAAATTGGGAGTCATTTCTTTTACACATGTTTGTATATAAGATGTGTTTCTGCAGAGGAAATATAATGTAATACAACATAGAACTAGGTGTCGCCCTTAGGGCACAACTGGTTGAAATGGATGTCATCCTATGCAGTGATGTACAAGCTCGCCTCTCAGTCTGACCTACATACACCGAGAGTTACTTGCAAAGCAAGATACCCACTAACATACTGGTATCACCTACTGCTAACATGATCAAACCGGTGCTGGCTTGAATAGTTTTTGGAGTTAAACCAAAGAAAATGTCCTGAGGCTTTTTTTCTTTTTGAAAACTGAGTGTATAATTTTTAGGTTGCATCTCATCGTTTTTAAAAGGTATGTTAAAATAAAACATGATTTTGCTCTCTACCTCCTCAATCTAATACTGATCTGGAGCTGGTCCTGCCATCAAGGGGAATTAGTCACTGGAAGGGTGGAAGTGGAACATACTGTTCCCATTGTCATTACAACTGAAATGTGAGTGATCACCAGTCATTTCCAGGACATCACGGTAACAACAGAGATGCAGTTGTGCACATGTCTAATATGGCCTCATTGTTACATCAACAGGAAGTGACCGACATTTTCTCCTTGGTGTTACATGGTTCCCACCTGTTGATCATTTTGCTCCCGTCATCATTGCTCAGTTGCCATAGAAACCTGAGAAGAGGGACCAGGCATGGCACAGAAAACTGGGCCTCACCGTAGGAGGTGACACTGGACATGTATCATCACTATCCTCCTACTGCTTTGTTCCTGAAGAGGACATAACTTTTCATTCTGTTGGAGCATCTGACAGTGATCTGCAGATCACGCCTACAAATCATGCTTGAATGATGATAGAGGCAGAGGAGAGGGTGACAGGAAGGAAGCTCTAAATTGACTATACCAACCTCTTACATCTGGATTATATGTGGAAAATGTTTTGCTGTGGGAATAACTAAACTTTGTTCAGAGCCGGATGCCACCTCACGGCTGTTTTAGTATCAATACCAATAATAGCTAGAATAATCACAGGAGGCTCGATTACTGTGAAGGCTTTAGAGAATTCTGATTTTCTGATTCAACCAAGTTCTTAAATGGTTTGCTAAAAAAGTGAAGCCTGAATATTGTGTACTTCTACATATTCACAAGCAAACAACTTTTTCAGGATAGGTGTGAATATGTGAAATGTGTCTTTCAAAACTTTCAAAGCAGCTTCAAAAAGAATCTTTGCTCAGATGTCATTCTTTCCTGTTCCTTACGCATGAGTAGACTAACATTAGACCACAACTTATGAAAGTTTTAATAAGTAAATTTGTTGTTGCAGCCATATACCGAACAGAGGTTAATCTCATAAAGACCTATAAACCCCACTAATAAACAGCACCTGACTGCTAATCAATGAGGTCTGATGTGATCAGAGTAGAGCAGCTGGAGGTGGATGAGTCAGTTGGAGACAAAGCTCCAGGCAGGATTTATTCATCCCTGCAGAGACTTTGATTCCCCCCTCCACCACTCAAACTCAGGGTAAACACATGCTGCTCACTGGCTACCCAACACTAAAAACAGAGGTTAAAACTAAAAAGAGATAAGTTGAACACAGACCTTCTGCAAAGGCTGCACTTCTATTCTAAAACAAAATCATAGTGCATGAAAGCATGCAAACAAATATGCATTTAAATTCATTAAAAAGTTTAAAATTAAATATGCTGATGATCAAGATCTGCTTTTACAAGAATTATAAGCTATTTTTTGTACATTTTGATTAAAAATTCTCCAAAACAGACAACCAAATTTCCCCTAATGCCTTCCCTATCAACTTCAAGACAGGCCCAGCTGTTAATGCAAGCTAATCTCTGTGTCCGATGCCTGAGGCTGGTGACTGTGCCTCTCTGTGACTCTGGGATTTCTTTGGATAAGGTTGGCATTTAATGTCCTACAGCTGAGAGAAGATGCTGAGAGAAGATGCGCACATTTGTATGCACAGCGTGACAGCTCGTTTCCCTGCTGGCCCCCATTAAATAACATATTGTGATATAAACTTAACTGCCAAGTTATGAGTGTCTGAGAAGGAGACAGCAGGAGTCGGTTCTGCATCTGTTACTAAGTCACTGTCTTTTCAGAAGGAAAGTGGGCAACAGAGCGGAGGATGATTTGCACAGCAGCTCAGCTATCAGGCTCTCCTCCAACACATTTGTACGGCTCAGAGCCCGAGTCGTGACGAGAAGTTATCTCTGTAAGCTCAAACCAATAACCCTACAACGGAAAGATGAAAAATTTTAAATAAAAATGTTGAATTTTTCTCACACTTTCTTGGATCACACACTTGATGTAATAAAAGAGGTTTGCAGGAGAAGAAAAGTTGTCAGATACTCCTGAATAACCTCATCATTCATTCTTCCTTACGCTCTGTTCATCTCGGTCCCATTCTTTAGGGAAATTATGCTATTTTTCTTTTGTTTTGCCCTAACCTACTCAAAACTGATTGACATATCCATCAAGCTGTCGCTACACTCCGCGGATATATGCCAGGAGCAGTCAGCTCAGTGTTTTGTCTTTTTTTTTTTTTTTTTTTAAGAGGCGTAAACCAGAAAGCTTCACTGATCTCATGCCACTGTTTCTGTGTACGTGTTGATTCTATTTGGCCTGTACATAAACACAAACTAAAGCACAAGCACACATATAAGTGTACAGATAAGTATTCTCATAGAGGATAATGAAATCAATGAGATCATCTAAAATGACACACCCAAAAAAACCAGTGTGTCACACTTTACCAAAGATATTCCCACATCTCCGTCCTGCCTCACACACTCCTGCAACTAATCAACTAATCATTAAACAGTGCTATGATGGCAAAATAAGAACAGAAATGAGTGCAAAAAAAGGCAATGTCATGTTTGCTAACCAGGAAAGAGGCTGAAGTTTCACTGCGATGGAAACAGAGATAATAACTCTGTTCATGATGAGTGTCAGCGATATAAAGAAAAGAGGCAGCAGATATGAGCGGTTAGAAATTGGATGAAAAATGTTCAAAAGCAGCTTTTTCTTTTTTTCTTTGACAGAAACAGATTAAACATGACTGCAGTTAGCTAGATTTTATTATCTATAAATTATTGCTGGTGGAGCAGTTTGTAAGTTTTGCAAACTGTTCTGTAACCGTCCGTCTTTTTAATTATAATCTTAAATTCCTTTTACTATAAAATATATGATACTCACAGCAGTTTGAGAGATTTAGAGCTGCATTGTAAAGGTGAAGTAGCAAGATTTATGTTCAATATAAAAGCTTTATTTTTGGGAAATTTCCCAGACTGCAGCAGTTCAGTCTGCTCATATCCTGCAGGACACATTTCTTTTGAAGCTTGGTGTTGTTGTCCACCATTCAGTTTGGTTTAACAGTTATTATTACCACTTAGTCATTGTGTGGCTACATACCATTAAACCTGGCGGAGACGGGAAGAGATGGAGAAAGAAGGAAAGGCTAGAAAAATTCAAACCCACCACAAAATGCAAATGCAAAATAGGGTAGATCAGGAATGTCAAATATAAGGCCTGAGGCTAAATCCGGCCTACTAAAAGGTCCAATCTGCCTGAGGATGAATTTAGTATATTCATAAGACATTTATTGCATTTTTTTTTAAATATAAGTAACTTTGATTTCTAATTTTGTTCATGTGAGGTTGCATGTTTTAAACATTTACAAGACAGAGAAAATACTTTAAAATTTTTAATCTTTCTTATGGATCTGACTTCAGTTTGTATCATGAGATGAGTCTGTTCAGGTGGTCAGGATTACTACACAGATGTGGAAATGTGCAGGTAAATAGCTTCTAGCTCTTGAAATGTTACGCTAATCACATTGTGAAATAAAATATTTTTCTGTTTCAAATATCTCTGATTAGATATTTAGTTTGTTTTGTAGGTCCATTATGATCTATAAGTCGTAATAAATGAGTAAATATTATTTTTTCTCGGGATATTTCAGGTTGTTAACAATATGTTGTCTAAAAGGATAGGTCACTGGTAATCGAATCAAATCATATTTTCTTTCGATTTTTATGCACAAAGCAACACAAAGTGCTTTACATATATAAATATAAAAAGCATATTCAAAACAAAATTTAAAAAGCCTTTACACACCAGATTATATATCAGCAATTTGAAAACACACAGCTCATTGTAGTGTCCTTTTCAAACAATCACACGTAGACTCACACACACACACAAACAAAACGCTTTACATTTTTTGTAATCTATAAGTTATTTTGTTGTTATTTTACTCATCCAGTCCACTTGACATAAAATTGTGCTGTATGTGGCCCCTGAATTAAAATCAGTTTACCCCTGTCTTAGATTGTAGATTGTAGAACTGTGCTTTGACTGGTATTAGACCTCTCTATCCCATCGCACCTCTGCCATCACACACATGTCACAGATCAAACGACCAGCTGATGTGTGATATGGAAATGACTGACGCGTTTAGCCAACAGCACTTCTGTTCAAAGGCAGGAAGGTCCATTGCTAAACAGCTACAAGAGCATGAATATGAGAAGCAATGAAAGCTTAGTGATAATAGCTCAAAGAACCCCCAGACTTGAGGGGCAGCGGCAAAATCAAAGCTAACGGTAACATTTTATAAAGCCACCTGCATTAATGAGGCGGCTCTTTGCTGCTGTTTTTCATTTGTTTATGAGTTGACAACTTTTTGTTTTACCTTATTACAAAAAAAACAACAATTTCAGCTCAATAATACTCATATCTTGTCCAGTGAATCTATATCAGATGTACTGATCACTGTGTTTGGAAGCTGCTCAATACCTTAACAATGACTTCAGTTTCAGTTCAGTGAAAGTTTTGAAGTGCAACAACAAGAGTGAAAATAATAGTAAATAAGAGTAAAATTTAAGACTATATCCTCTGCAGGTGAGTACCTGCTCTAAATCTGCATCTTTAATTTTAAAAATTGAAATATCCAGCTTCAAATGTGTTGATATTTCTGAACAAGAACCTCTTTTATGGGTTTTTACATGCGATTAGAGTCACCTTCCATCTGGCCACATGTTGTAGAGACTTAATGTGATGCATAGGGGTGACATTTTGCATCATTTTACAGCTTTTTCCTGGTTTTGGAACCATTTAGAAAAGACTATGGCAAAAACTGATAGCCAGTCACATTTCGATATAAACCACTGATAAACCCGGTAAACAGGAGGATTTGCAAGTCTATTAATAGACACATACTGTATGCTCCAATGCATTTTTAAATAGAATTTTATTCCTGGTAGCTTTTAACTTTTCTCTGGCTAACAAGCTGACATGTTATCAAAGAGACCAAAGGCTGGTGAAGAGCTCTGAGCTCCGCTTAATTGGATGTAGCTCAGTCTGTATCTGTAGCAGCGAACGGATGGTCCCGGGAGACAAGAGCTGACCGCCACACATACACCCACACACACATACACAATTTCTCACAATTATCATGAGCTTATGGACTCAGCTTTGTTTATTTTCTCAGAATCCTGTCGGGAGGGAGTCTTTGTTTTGTGCAACTTGTGCCTTGTGGGGTTGTTACACACAGCTTCAGTGGAAAGGAAAATATTCTTTCTGTCTTTACCATCAATGTCACTTTTTTAAATGAGCGAGACTGCAGGACAAAGAATGGATGGAAAAGTCTCTCATAGCATCCCAATCTTCACATCTATCTCATTGAACTTGTTTCAATGCAAATTAAGTTGTTTCAAGAGTAAAGTGCATCTAATTATTTAATATTAGAGTGATTGTAGACCTTATTTCAACATGTTGACACATCAGCAGGAGGGAGTCTATTAAAAACATATTGCCATTTTCCACTATTCCTGGAAACCACAGCTACAGCTTGTATCATATCTATTGTATTTGAAAAATAGAATATTTGGTTCAGGCTGGGGATACGGGCTTTGATATTGAACAGATAACTTTAGTAACTTGCACATTCCTCACAACATGGTGACTATGGTGACATTGAGCTCCTTAATCTGAGGAATGTACGTATGACATGATAGGGTCATTTTGTTAGACATGTAAAATGGCGAAATCTTTCCCTGATGACTGGTTGGAGGTTAGCTAACATGCACCTCTGGGTGAGGTGGTATATGGAAAACACCCCAGCCTCAGAGGGATCCATAAGCTAAGCAAACCTAAAGAAAAGACACTCATTTACTTTCTTGCGGAAAGTTAAATTAGAGAATAATATTCTCAAGTCTGTATAAGCTACGGCCCAGTTTCCGAAAAACCTGCAATCAGGGGTGATGGTAGAGCATTTTGATTTGATTTAAATTTATGTTTTATTTGTATTTGTTTAAGCCCAACTGGGATATTATTCTACAAGTTTAACATACAAGCATCACTTAAACAAAAAGAAAATAATAATTTACCGCATAATCCATGAAACAAACTGAATATTAATGATGATAAACAAAATAAATTTGCTTTATTGTTTGTTTTTAATGATTTTATTGTAATTTAATGTAATTATTCTGTTATTTTGTGCAGCACATTGGTCAACTCAGGTGGTTTAAAATGTGTCAAATATATAAAATGGACTTAAGACTCTTGCATATTTGCTTTAAAATTTGTATTAGACTTTGAGCAAATAGGTGAGTGCACAGAAAGCAACAGCTTTGAAAAGTCCACATCAGAGTGCTTTTGCGTTAGATGATTTCACAGTGGGAAACACTAAACCCTGATGGATTTAGCAGCATGTTATTGCATCTCTGGTGAGTCCATGAGTGTAGAGCTTGGTATGGGACCACGATGCAACACAAACCCAAAGTAAAGCAAATTAATTTCACTCCTGGCTTTTATCCAGTGGAACCACACAAGATAAAACATGCTCATGCTTGTTACTTAGATATAAAGCTTGCAAAGCAGGAGATTAACTTAATTTAGTCGTGCATTAAAAACTGTTTGGGAAACAGCTGGTCTGATCCTGTTTTGAGATTAAAATCTATAAAAGTTTTCTTACTGCAGGTTTTGTGCAAATTCAGTAATGAAATCATTTGTGAGCTTTAGATCTAGTGGACAGATATTTGCCGGTTTCGGACTGAGCCAGACAAGCAGTTTGCCCATATTTCACATTTTCAGGGCTAAGCTTTGCCAACCATCTTCTGGCAGTAGCTCTTAGCAACAGTGAAACTTGTTACTAATATCTCAAATGGCGTCTTATATTTGTAGTTACACAAGGTCAAGAAGGGTGGAAAAGCAGGAAACATCCAGCTTCGCATTACGAAACACCTAAATAGAGGAAATGAGAAGTGGAAAAAGTGCCACAAGGTGAAGAGAAGAGAGGGAGGGAATGATCATTAGCTAACTTCTCAGCTGAGATCTAACACGATCATTAAAAGGATCCAAAAGCTTCCATCTCATCTCAGTGCTGACATGCTCACACAGACCAACCTCCTACAGAAACAGCCAAATTACTCACCCTAACTACCTTCAGTCTCACATCCCTCTCCAAAGCACAGTAACATAAAATTTATCTGTGTTCACAGACTTTCATGCAATCTGTAAATTCTATCATGATCTACCTCTTTCACATTACTGATTAGCTGAGCGAACCTAGAACGAACCCACTGAACTTGCTACATGATTAATGGCGTTTTTGTGCTGCCACAGCCCTGCTGTGTAAAAAATAAAGCAACCAAATTCATCGTGGTGCACAACAGGCCCTTCAATAACGAATAAGAGAAAGCCTGAGAAGCTAATAACTCACAGAAAGGCAAGTGGCCATGAATTCCAACAGGACAGCTTTCAGGCTAGTATCCAGCAAAGGTGCAGAGTTTTTAAAACCCAGTGAGTTTAACAAGTAGAGTGGGTTTGCTTTTCCCCCGTGGCGCCCACTGCTGTGGTTTGCCTTTGATTCCAGCAGTATAAAATGCAGCATTGGCGATAAACCGCATAGCAGGGTTAGCTAAATTTGTTATTTATATACACTAAAAATCAACAGGCTTGACAAGGTTTAAACCAGCTGCAGTATTTATGGTTTAATTTTTATTATATATACACACACA
>JBAMHW010000009.1:22912140-22929908 GCA_037177495.1 Rhadinocentrus ornatus | reverse complement strand
TTAGACATAAAGGTGGTGATTTACCAGCTCCAAAAGAGACGCGATTCCTAATTAGAATAAATCCATGACTCTCCTGTCAACTTTTACCATCTTTCTCTACCCCCTTTCACTCCTCCCTTATCTATCTCCTAAGTCTTTCCTTGTCCTCTCCTCTTGGACAATTTGTGCTGTGACATTTGGAGAGGACAGGAGATGCAAACCAGCCTCATGCTTAGGAATTCAGGTCATTTATCAAACCTCAGCTGACTGTTGCTCCAGTTTCCATGGAGAAGATGCAACCAGCAAAAAGGGTGTGAGGCAAAAATCAATGCGTCCGCTCGGTCTTCGCTTGGGGCTTTGTGCCGAATCTGGATGTCAGTGGCACATGATAGGGATAAAGCTGGAGTGTTTGTTCTAAGTCTCTACAGAAGGAGTAACTCTGGGCACGGAGCACAGGCAGTGATGGTTGCTTGCCCTAGAATGAAAACATTCCCAGAGTGCACATGAAGTCTAGCATCACAGGCTGGGTGACAGCTCTGTCCTCTGCTGTTTGTAGGAGACCAACAACGCAGGTTGCAGAGGTAACAAGCTGCAGCTGCTTTCTATTCTGAGAGATGAAACCAGGACAGCCAAGGAGACGATGATTAGGCCCCAGAATAAACGCTCCACTAAACTGCCCGCATACAAGCAGCTGGCTCACGTGGTGCACCTTCCTGCATCAGAAAAACTTGCATACGTGCATAAGGTGAGGAAATATGCATAAATACGTAAACACAAAGTGGGAGGGGAGATATGGCTGCCACCTGTTGGTGATTCTGCTCAAATTCACCCAGTCACCTTGGCATTTCCCTTCCTGATGCTGCAGCAGACTCATTCATCCTCCGTGCTGCTGGCGGATGCTCTCATTCACCCCAGTATGACTCAGAGGCCCGGTGCTTCTGACGCTCTGCTACACTTCATTTACTTTAAGCCACAAAATGAAGCTCGCAACCAAGACCAGTAAAGCAGGTTTATGAGGAGATCGATAAAGTCCTAATTAGAATAAAAGAGAACTGCATTAGAACTCTCAATGTCCTTGAAACTAATAAAAGAACATCTAGAAGTAAAAGCTCCACTTTAACTCCAGTCAATTATAAATTGGGACTTCTATGTGATGAAAGGTAGTATTTATTACTAGCATGACACATATATATCTGCAATATTTCTGTATTTCTCAGCTACTTTAATGGAGCTTCAGGGGTTGTACAGCCTAATACATTACAAACATAAGAACTGATACTTCAGCAATTTTGAAAAGACGGGTAGCAATGCTGAAGTTCGCAGCTATGCAAAGAATACTAACCTAAAAAAAAAAGTATAATTTAATCTGGTGGCTCATACCTAGATGTCCAGCTGTGCTTAATAAATGCAGTTTTAGAAACAGCCTGACCACCTGCACCCCCTGGTGTTAATAAAATCACAAACACATTCAAATAACCATGCAAATTAATGTTAAGAATTAATTAATTTAACACTGCCTCACCTTTCACTGTTTTCTAACTACTTTATGTCAATTATTTATGTTAATAACGTGTGAAAACATGTTTTAGGGGGGAAAGTTAGGCTTACAATTTGACACACATACGCTAAAGCACGCGTCCAGGTTTTATTCTGCATCACTATACTGCTGCTCGTCCTCTCTGTTGCCACAGCAACGCAGTACTCGACTCCATGTCTCTGGCAGCACATGCTCCCATTAAAAAGCCATTTGAAGATAGTAGAACGTTTATTTTAATCTACTGAGTGACACACATTAAAAACACATGTAGTGCAGGTTTATCAGCAACATTATTCAGGATGAAGCCCAGACCATTACATCATAGTAGCTGTTCAAATTGCTTAGATGAAGACAGAGATACTGGAGGATCCCAAAAATATTTAAAAAGAAAATAAATAAAAACACACAGATCATGCATATTACCACCAGCTGGGTCATAAGAAAGAGGAGACTAAGAACTGAGAGGGTTCCTACCTCACAGTTACGTCCAGTGAAGCCTTGGCTGCATGTGCATGTATACTCCCAGGTGTCCTCTGGCCTCCCGGTGGAGGGGAGGACTAAGCAAAGTCCCCCATTGAGGCAGGGTCGGCCTTCGCAGGGATCTGGACGAGGTGTGGCCTGAGTCGGGGTAGGCTCAGCCGGGGCTGGGGTGTCCGGGGCCAGCTGGAAAGGAGACGGGACAGACTTGACACTGCTCCCCAAGAGCAGGAAGAGAAGGAAAAGCAGGGGGGACCTGAGCCTCAATGCAACCTGTGTGTGACGGCAGGAGGAGACCACCAGCACACTGGACACACTCATCCACATCCTGATCCTCTGAGTGATTCTTCTGCTCTTTTCCTTTTATTTTATTTTTTGTGTGTATAGTCCTCTTTCACAGAGCTGCTGGTGGTGTTGGCTGGGCTTAGCAGCAACTGAAAGGTGTTTGAGAGAGAGGAAGAAAGAGAGCGAGGAGGAGGAGGCAATCCGTTCGGAGGTTTAGCCTCAGCTGTGTGCAGGGAGAATGACTGGCTGATGGAGTGGAAGCAGAGAGAGAGAAGGTAGGGATGCAGGAGGAGAAGGGGAGGGGTATTGGCTCTTTTCTGTCTCCGTGTCACAATGACGATGATTGCTGACGACACACACACACACACATACACACACACCCTCCCTACCATCACCTTCATGCACACTTTTTTCTTTCAGCTTTTATGCACACACTCATTGTGCAGTATATCTGAAAAGGGGAGCTTTGCACCCTCCTTTTGTGGAGTGTCATCATCTACAACCTCTTCTTAAAGCTGGGTCTTCAAATAGAGAGGGATGAGATGGAAAGACAGAAGGACAATGGTGCTGGAGCCATAAGATTGGCTGTTTTCTACTGATAAAAGGGAGGGGGTATTATTGCTTGGGGGATGATGCACTCTGAATCTGTAAATAGATAAATCGTGCTGATTCAGGGTGGCTTGAGGTCTGAAGCAGGTTTATAAGTGTGCACTGCTGATGGAAAGTTTTCAGACTTATTTTGTCCTTTTTTTGGACATATAATTGGATTTTGTTCATTTTTCTGCAATCTAAACAAAGTGCAAGGTGGCTTTGATTTTCTATGGCAGAGACATTGAGGCTCAATCTGACTGGACAGGCATCATTTCAGATTCTCAATTGGGTCTACTGCACAGTTTTCCTGCATTCATGGTCATTCAGAATATTTTATTTAAATACAATCCTCCAGCCATGTATGAGTATAGAAATGATTTCAATGAGGTAATGCTCCGTTTTTCCACAAATACCAGGAATTCAGGAAATGTAGCCAATTAAAAAGATTATCAAAGGAATTAGTTGTTTATGGTCCAAGAGTCATTGAGGTTTTTGCATACTGTCATGTGTATTTTAGCAAGAAATGGCTTCATTCTGCCATCAAGGATTTATCGGTGTAGTAGTTGCTCCTCTAAGGTTTTCATCCTCACAAAAGGAACTCTGGGTTTTCAGTTACCACTGGCTTGCTGATGAACTCTTGGACTAAGATTCGTTAACACCAATTACTCAGCTTGGCTGTGCAAGCAGATCCACTAACTTAGCTGTTGGTTCATTACCAACACACCGAAAGTGTTTAAAAACGGTCTGTTGGTGTAGTGCATCCAGTTTAGGAGACAACCACTTTGAGTGATGTTATCACATGAAATAACTTGATGAGGAAGCCAACGTGTGGATGCACCTTTAATATATTTTGTTTCAATTTTGAGGTCATGTTGTTGTCCAGCTTTAAAAGAAAAATGTTTTGGGGTGCATTTGTAGATTCAAACTTTATCCCTCACAAGGCTGCATGCATCAGCAATACTCAAGCAGCTGTTCTGTGTAAATGTTTCGTGGTGCAGTTTGCAAATACGGTTTATTTCGCAACAGATCAGAGGTTTATCCGGGATGATAAGCATTAATAACTAATATCCATCAGCAGGTGATCGTAGGAACAGCATTGTTTCATTTATGTAGGATCTTTAGAGCTTCATCAAAACCAGGAATTGAAGGGAGGATCTTTCTTACAAAACACTTAACTAAATTTCTAAACTGACCCTTAAATGTATATAAATACATTTAAGCTGAAAACCAAGGAAGTCAAATTCATCTACAATATTGTTAAAAACAGAGAAAACGCAGTCTTTAACCTTCTTTGCCGTTTTATTTTCAATTAAATACCGGGCCTGAGCTCTGCTTCAACTTCACAATTTCCATGACTCGCCTCTTTATTCAGGACCAGATAAGCATGCATGCATCCTTTTAGTACTGGTGCTCATGGAGAGGTCACAGAGCTCATTTCCGGTTAGCACATCAAGAACCCCAAGATGACGGAGAATGTTTGTCTTATTGTTTACTAAAACAAAAATTATCTTGATTCAATGGTGAAATCTATTTGGGTCAAATAATAAGCTGATCTGGTGAACAGAGGCTTATTGTCACTAAGCAGTGCTTTCTTCAACACCCACACTTGTTATGTAATTACGTTATACCAAAGATTTAACTTCAGTTTGTGCCCAAGTTTCAGAATACAAAATGCTGCAGAGATTACATAGTATTTCAGGTGACGGGTATCTCCATGGCAACTGACCTAAACCAGTTGAAAGGAACAGGCGAATTATATTTGTTGCAGATAAACCATCTCTATGAAGGAATAATTTATATTAACCTGCTGTAATGTACCAAATACCAAACGGGTGGAAAAATAAAACTCATCTGAACAAAAATGAGTCAAACAGTTACTTTATTTATGTTCAGGTAAAAACATTAACCTGATGCAGTAAATTATTGCAGATCTTAGAAACCAGCACATGAACGATTGGGCCAGGAAAGCATAGAGTGGCGCCCGCCCCTGGCCACAGACTGCAGGTGCACACCACAGTTTGTTCCAAGCCAGCAGTGCAAAGAAAGAAATAATAAACTACAACAGGAAATAAAGACAATATAGAAAATTAAAAAAAAGAAAGAAAAAAAGTAAAGAAAAGAAAGAAAAAGTAAAGCAGTCATTCCCACCTCAGCTGGATGTGAAACTGCTTATATACTTAATTCCATAAATGAACTTGAAATGCTATCTGGCCATGAAACAATAAAAATGAGACCAGCCAAATTTTGTGCCCAGCTACATTATGTGTTGAGGGCTGCTCAGAGCTTGGTCTACCAAGATAACCCCACACATTCAGTAGGGCCAAACAGAAGAACACTACCTCTATGAAAAACAAAATTCACCTGATCAACACATTGGTAACAACTCTTCTTTGAGCTGAAGCTATAATAAGGAGGCCAGAACACAATGTCAACTTGGATGGAAAAAAAAAACAAAAAAAAAAGATAATAATGAGCGCATCACTACCCGCATTCAACCAACTGCAACTCTCATTTTCACAACTGGAAGCAAAGACACACGAGGGGGGAGGAAGCCGAACCAAATTGCAACACACAAACTGGGGCCGATATAATACAGAACAAAATGCCAAATGACGAACCGAGGGGGGAGACATGAAAACAAAGAGCTATTCTATCAAATGTGTAGAATGAGCAAAGTCTGCAAATTTGTCTGTACAAATGATCTTTGGAGCTAAAGTAAACCTAGCTTGCTCAGTGGACCCCCACCCCCCCCTCACCCTCCCCTTCCTCCCCAACACACTGCAAGTTGTCCACCACTGTGGAAAGGAGACATCCCTTTTTTTTTTTTTTTTTTTAAATATCACATAGCAATGCAATTTAAAATGTCACCCAGATGTTTTCGTCTTTTTAACATTACTCAACTACTGATATAAGTTTTACTCTCTTTATATTTTATGTTCTGAGGCATGGAGCACCTTTCCATTTTTTTTTTCTCTTTTTTAATATTTTTTTTTGAGACAGGGGCAGCAAATATATATTTGAAGTCTTAATTTTTCTGCAAGCTGCTTTCTCTAACAATAAGGCTGTACACATAGCCTTAATGTATGTGATTACAAAAAAACTAAGGAAGTAATGATTTAATCAGTCGCTGAAGAAGGCATTTATATGTGAGATGTGGCGAGATCAGGAAAGGTGGAAAGACTGCTGGCCCTCCCGAGCTGCAATCAACAGTTTCTCTCGCATGATCTCAATGCTGGAGTAGTCAGGCAGCTTCAGGTAGTTGACACAGGTCATGACTGAGGGGAGGAAGTCATCCGGGTTCTCTGTTGACTCGAACGTCTTCCTCACAATTGTCAGAGGGGGATTCAGGCTCCGGAAACCTGATCAACAATGATAAAAACTAGGTGAGTGTGCTGTAACATTACAATGCAATCACATGTAAGCCCACTTAGCTAAATTCAATGTACTGAAAGTCTTAAATCATCACCTCCAACAGGCAGTCTTGGGCTTCCTGTGACAAACTGCAGAAAGAGTCTCTGCTGCTCTGCATCGAAGCTGCTCAACACCTCAAACAGGAACCGAACAGCACGGCTAACAAGGATTAAAAAGAAATAAACAAAAAAAAAAACATTAGATAAGACAATATTTTTTATTTATTTTATTGTAAACTAGTAAAAACACACTTCTGACAAAAGGTAAATTGCTGAGAGCTAAACATTAACGAATTCTGCACTTCGGCCGATATTACAAGGTCAATTTGCAACACACAGAGGAACATAATTAGAAACAAAGTTAAATAAACGTCAGGAGTGGTAAAATGGATTAAGTTACAAGCCATTAGCTTTGTCAAAGCCTGGCCTCACCTGTCATGCGTGTATCCATGGTCCGGTCGACAACACTCCATCAGCGTCTTGACATCCCACGTCTCTGATTTACTGCCACACAGCAACTGGTCAAGCTGCAAAAAATTTGAGACAGTGGGGGATTTAATGATAAGCAAAATGGAGAATAAAAGTATGTTTTACCAGTGTGTATAAATGACAGTCCTTTAGAAACAATATGCAATCAATTAATACAGACCTAAAACTGGACTGCTTTGCTTTTTTGTCTTGAGAGAAAAAAATAAAAAAAGGTCTGTAAAGAAGAAAATTAAAGTTCCTTACCTCCTCAGGATAGAAATACTGCAGGTGATGCAGGGGGAAGACTGACTCAAACCCTTCCCTGAATGACTCAAACTGTCTCGACACTCCTTCATTTAAAGTCCAGTACACCACCAACTACAGGGAGACAACAAACTTATTTAATTAAACTGAAAGAACCGTAAGAAAAAAAAAAAAAAAAAAACATTAGATGAGAAACATCACATACCCTGAGGTACTCCTCCAGGTTGTAGATTGTGACTGGTACGTCTTTGCCACCCTTTTTCAGCTCAATGTTTGGGAATCCTGGAAGAGTAAAGTCCAAACCCAGGTCCTCTATTGAGCAGCCGTTCATGTTCAGGCTCTCGAGTGCCTGCTGCAGGGTCTCTCTAGTCTGAAAAGACAAAACACGAATGCAACCCAAATTAACATCTAAAAACATCATCAATGAAAACACCTTTAAAAAAAAACTACTTTGGATGCGATCGTAATAAGACTGGGCATTTGCTATGGTCTAAAGAAAACTCGATTACATAGAGTGAGCATTACAAAGTGCAGTATTTCATGCTAACCTTAAGAGATACAACACTAGCAGTACTAATCTATGAAACAAATCTTCTGTGATTCACCTGTGATCGGTCCTGTTCCAGCCTCTTCTTCTGGCGGATAATATCCTCCAGGTGCTGGATGGACTTAGCCACACCAGGATCAATGTTCACCAAGTCATGGGAGCTTATAGACATCTCATGCCGTAGCATCCACTTATAAAATGGAAGGCCCAAGGGCAGATCCAGCTATGAAAATGAGAAGTAAAAAGGTTCAGAAAGTTTAGACAAAAAACTTTCACAGCACACCTAAATTAAATGTTATGTGTTGTCAAATTAAATAGTATACTTGTGTAGTGGCTCATGGCTACTGAAAATGGGTTTGTTGACAAAAAGCAAGAGATAGAATAGTTACCAGTCTAAAATCCATAATGGCTTTGGCCATCAACTTTCCTAAGAAACGGAACTTCATTTTGATTTTGGCTATGTGTGCTGGTTTGGTTGTCCTGCCGAAGGGAACAGCAAACAGTCCTCTGGAGCTGAACATGTACTTTGTGCCCTCTTGGTTTCCTAAAGAGCAAGACGTTTAGGCAGTGTTAAATCATGCAAAAATTAAACAGAAATACTGTGACAAGTTCATTTTTTGTCATAAGCTTATTGTTGCTAAAATGCCGGTTATACTGGCCAGAAATGTAAATTAATATCTGACCCCTAAACAGTCAAAGAACACCATAGTGAATTTCACTGCATCTGGATCTAATGCCAGATAACTATCAGGATATGTTAATATTCTGTAAGTGATGGCTCAAAGCTACAGTCAGTGGTCAGCACCTTTTGGATTGGCCAATGTAACCTCTTCTCCTCGCCAAAGGCCAAGATCAGCTCTTTGAAGCTCCTGAGATACCAGAGCATAGAACTCCTGAGTGGGTCCAAGACCTGTGCCGACCTGGACAAAAAAAAATTAATGAATAATTTTTTGATTTGGCGCCACTTAATCTGGTTCACCAGCTGTTACAGAAAGAAGATTCTTAAAAAGTTACCTCATTCTCATACTGAATCTCCAGCATTGCCCGGGAGCTGCCAAGGTCCTGCATTACAGACTCTGCCTGTTTTAGGAGCTCATCACGATTTATCGTTCTCTGGAGGAGAAAAAGGTGGAAATAACAAAACTGATAAAAACCACAGTATTACACTTTCAGCAGGCAGCAAGACACAAAGCATGTAACAATACATTCAATCAGTTCTTAATTCAATCAAATAATTCTTAAAACAGGATTCAAATAGACTGAATGCTGTAAAACACATCTTATTAAACAGACTGCACCTTTTTCCTATCAAGACGAGGAGCAACTCTGCTGTCCTGAGAGTCTGACTGATTGATCTCAGGGTTTGTGTCCAGCAAGCGTTGCATGGCTCTGTCACGATCAAAGGCAGTTACATAGAATAACATCTGCCGGGTGTCAAAGGGGAAGAAGTAGGGGCTGTAGAAGAGAAAAATGTTAAACAATAGTGAAGCAGCGCAATACATAGGATTGTTTTGAAGTTTCCCCATTGATTCCGTAATTTGAGACACTTACCAGGTCTTTCCAAGCTCGATGAGCCAGGTAGGTATGTTTCCTGTCATGATGACCAGCGGGTCCTGTAGCTGACGGTTAGCTTTGGCAGTCAGTTTACTGTTTATGAACTCACTGGTAGGAATTATTTCCTTACACGCAGCATTCTACAAAACAAGGAGTAATACTTTTAACAGAAATCCAAGACGGGACAAAAAGAGAAAACAAACAAAAAAAAAAATCTTCCTCCTCTCATGAAATATGAGGTAGACTTACATCATATAAGTAGAACCAGTATCTACTGATGGAGTGCAGGACCCTCAGCAGCAGGATGACCTCTAAAGAAGGGTCATCAAAGGTTATGGTCTCTGGTGGCTCTGAAGTGAGGTATGTCTCTAAGGGATTGATGACGCTGGGACATACTCCATCTGGAAACAAAAGATTACTTTATTAGATATGATGGACTTGGGACAAAACGATCATCAAGGACAGAAGCAGATGCAACATGTTTTGGTCAAATCTGCATTTTACTACTATAATTTTGTCAAGTTATTAAGTCCTACGTTTGATAGTTTAAGATTCTCACCATGCCACAGCTCATCCTGCTTCTTGGCGTTGCGAGGTGAGGTCTTGGTGGGAGCAGTCTGGGCTCGGCCTCTCTTTCCACCCACAGTGTCTTTGCTACCATCCTCGTCTTCTCTGACAGGCTTATACCTGTCAAGAGATAAGAGAACATTTTGTCTCTACATACACTAATGAACACAGCAAGTTTAACATTTTTAGAGCCACACTGTGCCCATTTTTAAATGTAATGAAAGAAAATAATTTTAAAGAGCGAGTATTTAAATTGTTGCCAGTCTTTGTGAAAAAAAAATATCATCACTTTGGACTCAGAACCCTGATGCTAAAGATGTGTATGCTCTGAGCACAGCTTTAACATTTTCTGTTAACTAGGGCAGCCTTTTTCTCACATGTAAAATGGATGGTTAAATTGTTCGACCAGGTTAAATTAAATGATTTAACAATCAGCTCAATGTTTGTCTGAGACAACCAGACCTTAAACTCTGCTTTGTTTCAATTAAAGATGCCGAACAGAACACCTAAAGACAAAGGTAGTGTCCGAATGTGCACCCTACTCCCTACATAGTGCCCTATACAGGGATCACACCATTTTGTAGGGGTGTCCGAATGTCCAGAGAGAAGAAATTACCCACAATACATCTAGAAAAGTAGTGAGCATCGATGGTCACTAGACGGGTCAATATAGACCACAATGCATTGCAGGCTGAAGCTCAACATGGCGCAAGAATGCGGAAAAATATTTTTTATTGAATAGATATGCAACAAAGAATAAAATATAACATAAGAAATAAAAATATTTACAAACAACTTTGGATTGGATTTGGAATGACATGCTGAATCGCGTTGTGGTTGCCGTGGTGACGGCTGGTAGTCACGTGGTCTGTGGCAAGGAAAAAATAGGCAGCTTTGTGTCCGAATCGCTAAGAGAATGAGTGCACTATGTAATGTGCTATTTAGTGACGCTCTATGTAGTGAACGAGGGGTTACGGAGTAGGGTGGACATTCGGACACACCCCCAGACTTTTACCATATTGTATGTGTTTTGGTCCAGATTCCAGCTCGTCCAAGTGGATTTGCCTCATCATCTGTCGACTCCCTTTCTTCTTCTGCTTGAAGACTGTACTGCCGAACAGCCTGGTATACTGTCATGTTGTATGGTAATAGGTGATCACCGATGTAGAACTGTAGTCTGTGGCGAACACTGCCAGAATTCAGGAACTGCGCTGCCTGACAGGTCAATGAAATACCCAAGTTGCATTAAAAATAGTAATGTAAAACCGAGATTAAATGTAAATTTAAATTTTTAATATACAAATCAAAGCTTTAATTTTTAAATTAATGTATCTAATCAAATACCAGTGATTCGTCTATTTCATCATCTGATCCGTCATCATCGCTGTCTTCGTCCTCTTCCCTGATTCGACCGTATCCTACAAGGAATAGAAAATAGTAGAGAGCAGTGTGAACATTATAAGTAACATTTCTGATTAAGCTGTTCTTTTTAAAATATAAATGAGCCTACCAGGGGTCCAAAAATACATGCATGTAGTTGTCTACAACTTCTCCAAACCCGTGTGAGATGTTTCTCACCTCTGACCACAAGATATCTTTCAATTGCTTGCACCAGGGCCAGCGGGTCAATCTTCACCGGACCACCTTTCCATTGTTTAACATTAGTGCAATCTGGGTGTCTCTGTAATTGACACTTGAGTTGATGTGTGTTAAAGAATTTCAGTGCCTGAGATCCCCTGAAAAAAAAATAGAAAACCATTTCATAAAAAAAAAAAAAAAGTGTTACTCTATGTGGTTAAAGTATGATATTTTTTAATTAACAGACCTGCTCCCATTGCCGTTGCCACTGGGAAAGTCATGAACCTTGACAGGGAACTGCTCCATTTGGCTCAGACAGCTGTTCATTTTGTGCACCAGAGCCAGGTAAGGTGCGTTCTCTGTAGGTTCCAGGCGACCTACAGGCTCCATTCCTGGAACCTACAAACCACACAGTACATAATAAAACAACAGGAACAGGAGAGAAAACAAAGTGGGTCAAAACCCCTCATATGTAAATGCACAGGCTCTATTTTCTGGAAAGTTCAAATTTAAGAGCAGTAGGAAACAGATCATTGTAAACCACAAACAGAAACTTTCAGACTTTCAACAGCCTGAATATTTTTATGGTAATAGACAAGTTCTTGTTTCTCACCGGACAACCACCAAATACATGAAGAAATCTCCTGAGCCGCACGTCACGACTCAGCAAGTTTCTATCTGTGTGGGAGGTAAGGTAGACCAGGAGCTGCTTCACAAGCCCACTGTGCTGGATCTCAAAAGACGACACATCAGATTCTGATACAATGCTGGAGATTTCCACCAAACACTCCAAACCACCATCAACCTGGAAAACACAGCTTTTCAGTCCTGGGGTGTACAAGTTTTCAATGCACTTACTAAAACATACAAGTTAAACATCTACAACTACAAGAATAATTGGGCCATTTTAAATCATGATGACCAATAGCCTAATGTTAACTGGTTTGTAATTCACCAGCTTGTTTTCTGTTCATTAATCACAAGTTTTCTCTTGGGGTAAATGTTTTACCTGCAGGTTAAGTTGCTCAGTGGCCGTGCAAAGTCTCTGGAGTACATTCAGCGCAGGGTTGCTGCCATCCACATTTTCAGAGTTAAAGTAACGCTCCACAAACTTGCTCGCCTGTTCTTTGATCCAGGCTTTTATTTTGTCTCTATTAAGGGCAAAAAGAATAATTTTGCATTAAAAAGAGCAGTCAAGAAATCCACTAGTGACAGGTGATTTTGCACTAAAACTGTTATTAATCTACCTGTTATTTGAAACAGAGTCCTTGGGAGGTACCCTTGCCAGGCCACTTACTCCTGCTGTACGCGAGGGCTCCGAGTTGGCATTGTTGGTCTGGGCACCCAGCTTACCCCAAGTCTTAGGATTGAGGCTGGCCAAAAAGGATGATTTGGGCGACTGAGTACTGGTAGGACTTTTGGCTGCAAAGACATTTAAGACAGTTATAGATTTACAATTTATCTAAAAATGCAATTATAGTTCAGCTAAACATTAAACCTCTATCAGTTACTGAACCCAACAAGTAAAGGCCTATTTAGGCTCCCTTAAATACATAAAGAGCAACGTCCATTTTATACGTCCCCGTCCTCATACTTGCATGCGTCTTTCTTGTCGCCATGGTTGTTAAGTCAATTCTTCCACTAGTGGGCAATGCTAAGCTTAAAAACTTGTACATAGTCTTTCTTCCAAAGCTCTCGCAATTTCTACAGTTGTTCTCATCTGTGTTTTTCCCCTTCCCGATTCTTTTCTTCTCTGGTTTGTTTCTTTTGCTGGTTGCATGTTATTCTACTCAGCACTGCCCCCGCAATCTCAGGTGGTATTGCTCCGTCTTCTGCATCAAGCGACAGATAGCTAAGCACTGTGAAAAACAACCAAATTACGCACGTAACCAAAGCAGGAGACAGACAGAACTGTCTGTCCATCTGCATATCCGCCTTTTGCGTTGGGTATAAATGGGCCTTCAGTCTATATCTTGACAGCAGGTATTCAAATATATAAAAAATATACACACATTTAATACAGTTTAAAAATTGCCAGCAGTGATTTTCTCATGCTGGTCCTTTGAGATGTGTTCTATATGTGGATTTACATCAGCACATTCTTTTTCAGAAAAAAAACCGGGCTATCCAACAATACATTTGTGTAATATAAAATCTTTCAATATTTTTCATATACAAAGCACAGTAAAAAAAAAATATATATATATCACAAGGTTTGCACATGTCAGAATATGTTAGTGGGGATCAACATTACACATACTAGGATGATGATACTTACCCTGATTGTCTACTTTATCATCGTCTCTTGGGGGAGAGTATTTGGGCCTTCTGGGTCCTCTTTTAGGAAGTCGTTTCCTCTTCAGGACATCACTTAACCGCCTTCAGATAGGGAGAAGATTATTCAGGAAAGGTTCTCAGGGCAGGAAACACAATAATTTTTCATACTTATTACATCTGTAAACAGCCAAAACATGTTCCCCAAACTCACCCTTGTGGACTGAGGTCCAGTGAGTCGTCCATGCTGTGCTGAAAGCTGGGAGAGCCCAGGTCAGGAGTTGCATTATTAGTAGATGTGGTGGATGCAGTGCTGATTGTTGTAGTACATAGACTGGCAGTACCACTTGGGCAAGCCTTTGGGGGACTAGTGACAAGAAAGCTTTCAGACTCTGCAAGGTTCTTCACCTGGTGCATTACACCTGGGAGTGAAAAGGGAATGATGACATTACAACAAAATCTTGAAACAAAAACCAAACATTTAGATAGGTAAATGCCACATTGATCTGAATTAAGATCAGAAAAGTAAAACACAGCCAATGCAACCAATAACACTGAGAATCAAGAGAAAAACATTTAACAGGTAAAATAAATTATTCCTAAACAGCAGAAAGGAAACCACTAATTGGGATAATGTAGATTAGTGAGGAATAAAGCATCCATTAGCTTTCTGGTTAACGGGATAATACTTCATCTTTAAAGTTGGATGATGCTTAGATCAACACCACCCATTGAAACATGTATTTAAAAAAAAATCTACCAGAACATTGCAATTTCCCTCTGGGATCAATAAAGTAGTTTCTGTTTCATTTCATATAGGTTATGTGCAGTGGTAAGCACATGAGATGGTGCATTAGATTCCATGAGATTATCATCTACCTTCTCTTCTGAAATAGACACTGAAGACATCAGGCAGCTTCTGCATGAGGATCTCAGCCATCTGCAAAGAACCCACTACAATCTTCAGGTCCTGGCTGGACAGCATGGAGGCAATGTGACTGTAGAAAGAAAGGTACAGAAACAGATTAAATCTACTGAAAGGGTTTAAAATAAATTATGAATCTTTATTATTACAATATTTTGATGCTAATTTAAACAAGAGGCAAAAGTAACCCCGACACTGATACCTGGACACAGCATGGTTCCTCAGCACATCCTTCAGCAGCTCTGCATCAGCAAAGTAGATGATCCTGAGGATGGCTCTAAGGCACTTGTGTCTGACAGCAGGACCAGCCGATGAGCTGTACACCTCATACAAGACCCCAAACAGTGTTTTAATGAAGCACTTCGCCAGCTCAGGGTCCTCCTTCATCAACTGGGCTCGTGCATCTTCTCTACGAACCTCTTGGTGACTCCCTGAAATATAAAATCAATAGATCAGTTTCTTTTTATTACACTAGATAAGTTACATTCCATATACCAGTTCATGCAATGCCAATATACTTTGGGCAAATACAAGAACACATATGGAAACTTCAAATCCAGAGCAGCTTGGAGCAGACCATTTCATCTCAACAGCAGCTAGCCTCTGCTATAACAACTATAAACTAACAACCTTTTGCTTGGTGACTTATCTTTATTAATTACATCGTAATTTCACTTATAATAAAATGACCATAAAACAGTGAATTTCAGCATGAATCACTTTCCTTGTAGACATTTACAAATGGACCCACTGAGTGATTCTGGGACTTTCGTTATTGCAAGATAAACTGATACACAGTCATCTTAACACCAAACTAATTATTGAAGAACTGTATTACCTGTATTGGGGTTTGCAAGAGGATTAGGCTTCCTCTGGATACCGCGTGCTGTTCCTGTGTCTTCATTTATCTGCTGCATAGAGTTAAAGTCAATTGTGTACACACGGCCCAGGGTCGACAAACTGATCTCATCTTCCCCATTCTGGTGGGCCGTCTGCAGGAACAGATAATCACCAAACACACCCACTGTCACAATCATGCTCAGATGCCATGTACACAAACATTAAGAAACGGTGACAGACCACATAGTCTGAATGTTTAGAAACATCACGTTTTAAATTCCATCATTCATCCCACAAACTGACTGTTCTCCGTGTGTTTTAACATGCTGTCATCACAGAGCAAAAGGCATGTCAAAAGCGTGGGGGCCGAGCAGGAATATGGTGCAAAGGTCTCATTACGCATCAATGGGTAACATTACTCATAAGCTCATTCTTAACTTGATGCGTTATTTTTTTTTCCCCTTTTCTTTTTGTGTAAAAAAGCAGTTCATGAGACCACCAAAAGCCTTAATTCTCAGTGACAAGAATCCATCCATTGTTTCTTTTCAACAGACGTGTGTCTTGACGAGTTTCCCCAAAAACACATACTCAGATTTTTTTAACATTTTTTTCCAGTAACAGTAACCCTACTTTTGTGCAAATTAACGCTGCTTGGAAAATATTAGCATATATACAACAAACCGCCTCTATCGCTTCTGTCCAAAATCAGCTTCTCTCGTTGAGAAAATGCCAAATTCTGATTTTTTTTTCCATTCACAATTGATTTCACCATTCACCTGTAAGGAATCTTTGAATTAAAATCCAATAATGGACAGACTCCGAAATAAATCCAATAATGGACCGGCAGTGTTTCCCCAACCATGACCATAACCACCCACCCCCGCGACTACAAGGTCAACTTAATTTATTTTGATCTGGTTTTTATTTCCAGCGCAAAGTCAAAACAGAGGTCATTTAAAGTCTCATTTCCTCTAGAGCAGGTTTACATTTAGTTCTTTTAAAAAAAACACCAACAAAAAAAAAACCCCAATATGATGCCATTAATCTGATTTACATTACAGCACGTTATAACTGCACTGTGTGTCCACGGCAGAGTGCACGTGTTGGAAAACCTTAGGTTACTCACGTAACCCTGGTTCTCAGGGTAGCACGAGTGAGTTGTCTCACTATGGGATATGCCCCCTGCATGTTCCTCAGAAGCACCTATCTCATTACGCCAATCCAGATTGGCTGGTGAACGTGACGCTTACGTCACCCTACCTTTAAGTAGCCTGGGCTACGACGCAGCGTCATTCAAGATAAGCACCTCTTCTTGCTTCGCCTGGCAAGAAGGGCTGTCTGGTGAGACATCTCACTCATGCTACTCTGAGAACCGGGGTTACGTGAGTAACCTAAAGTTCTCATTCATAGCATTCGCTTCGATGTCTCACTATGGGATATGAAGACTCCTAAAATGCCAGACAGCTTATCTCAGGTGAACACCAGCACTCAACGAGTGGAACTCTGCTCCCCTGAGTGCCCACTGCTAAGCACTCTGGAGGCAGAGACGTCCAGTTTGTAAAACCGAACAAAGGTGAGGGGTGAAACCCAACACGCGGCTGCACAGAGATCCTGCATGGAGGCCCCTCTAAAGAGGGCCCAGGTTGCAGCCAGTCCTCGAGTCCAGTGCACATGCAACCCCGTATATCATTGACACGCTTCACAGAAGCCATGGAGATTCAAAAATGTGAAGTTTGAGTTTTCCGTCAGGTGATGAGGAACATAAGGATACATAATTATTATTTTTTTATGCCAATAAGTTACATGCCTTCCATGTATTTAGCACCAAGCTACTGCTAATAGTTAATGTTATCGTATGAAATCTGTTTTTGTGACTTGCAGACTCAGATCATTTGATAGAGGAAGGGGAAGAGGTAGAGAAATAGGGATTAAAAGCAGGGACAGTGGACTGTTGGCGCTGCAAGGGGAAGATCCCGTGCTGTAACATTACTCTGTGTTTAATAACATGTATTTCAGCTGATTTATCAAGGGAGGTGGGTGACGTATTGATAGAAAATATTTATTATCAGAGATATTTTTGCGTTAGAATGCTGCAGTTCTGGTGATTTAATCACGCCAAGAAACTGGTATTACTTTGGTCTATTACTAGAAGGAGAACAACTACCCCCATCCAGTTGACAAATCCGCTGAAATAAATGATGAAACACGATGGAAAGCTCTCAAAACGTCTCAAAAAAGCGAATGGTCGCTTCTTCTGTGAAGAGTAACAATAACTGAAAACTGTTGCAACGTAGATTTTCTACTGTAGGCTAACTAACAAATAAGTCGTTTCTAACATAAAGCCAAAATAAACTTCCCTGTTAGATTGAATTAACTCACCTATCCAGCAGAAAGTCTGCAACCTCCGCATTAGCTTTGAAGTCCCTCTCCTCATCAGCTGCCTCCATCTGGTAAATGCTCCACCGATGTACA
>JBAMHW010000009.1:22898651-22912040 GCA_037177495.1 Rhadinocentrus ornatus | reverse complement strand
CCTCCCCCCCCCCCCCCCCCCCCTATCCTTCCCCCCCGCCCCCCATGAGAGCCTCCACCATCCCCTTTATTGATTTTATGTTGAATTTTCTCTGCGCCCTAGACCTTTGGTCTGGATGCGACAGTTGAACATTTATTTTGGAACATGAGTGTGTGCTTTTGTGGTAGGGATGTGCTCGCTGTCCCAGCAACGGAGTCTTCGATCCCTCTGGTTGGGGAAGAAACCACACGTGGAAGCACACACAGAACCGGCGAGGATGGTGAACGGGGAACATCCAGTTGTTTCGCCGGTAGGAAGTGCCCTTTTCTTCTTCCTGGCCTGCTGACTAGCAGCCTGCACAGGTTGTCCCGGCAGGGCTGCTGTCGGCGTTATGTGGGCCAGTCGGACCTGATCTCCTGTTTTCCCCACGAAGCAGAAACAGCGTCAGGCTGTGCAGCCGGAATAAAGACATTGTAGTCATATCCATCCCCCTCGAATATGAGAATGAGAAGCTCAGAGATGTCATCTTCTTCTTCCTCATAGTCGAGATAGAGAACGTCATACTCATGCGGGGCCGCCGATGCCATGTCCAGCTGGGGCACGCGGATCGGGCTCCGCATTTGTCAGACGCAGGAACGAGCCCCAGACTCCCCGTTCCCTCTGGTGTGAGGGAGGTTATCGGACATTTCTAGCTAGCTAGAGTGCTAGCTAAAAACGTAGTCTTTAGCTGGAGTGCTAAATGAAAACAACATGGTGTTAGCTGGTGTGCCAAAACCAGTTGTGTGCCTTGCGGTTATACGCCTCAGTCTCTGGGGAAGACCGGAAGATTCAGCTAGCTCCCAGAGACGGAGGCTGGGGTATGAGAGATCCGTCTGGACATTTGAGCTACCTGTGAGATTGAGATATGCTCCGAACAAAGCGAGAAGAGGTTTTTAAATAACGCTCCTTCGTAGCGCAGGCTACTTAAAGGTAGGGTGATGTATGCGTCATGTTCACCAGCCAATCAGGATTGGCGTAATGAGATAGGTGCTTCTGAAGAACACGCAGAGGGGCATATCCTATAGTGAGACATCGAAACGAATGCTATGAATGAGAACATGTCAACCAGCTGGAAATCAGCCAAAAACATGAGTTATTTATTTAATTCTCCAAGGGAGGTGAAGATTAGAAGCACTCTCTAGTGAGGAGCAGCCAGAGTATTTCTCCTGCTCCAGTGTTAATGCCCATCGCAGTGAACGCACAAAGCTGGAGTTGTGGTTTAAAATTTTTTTTGTTTTTTTAAATAGTTATCTGAGATTCTCTTTAATATTCAAGAAAAATTGCTGTTACATAAATATATCAGCTTTAAAAATCAGTGCTAATACCCAGCGGTAATCACGTAATATTAGGTGACATTATATTTACAGAACTTAAAATGCATGTAACATATTTGTTTTTACCTCTATAATGCGGCTGTCAATGCGGTTGTAGGGATGCCACAGACCACGGTCATCCCTCCACTGCCAGATTGCTCCCTCTGTTGTCTGTGAACTGCCTTTCTTTAGCATAACATCAACTGCAAAGATCCCTTCTCTGGGCAGGCAGGGCATCAGCTCACTGCAAGGGAAAAAAAACATGTTTTAAAAATGCTATAGAATTGAGCTTAACCTATTTTGGAGTTACAATGCCATTAAGTAAGGTTTTTCCCCTTCTTTCAATAACTTAACTAAGAAGAAATGCCTACAATTGGGGACAGGTGGAATAGAATGATCATTGTTAAGGGACTTTTGAGGCCAAAAGATTGTCTGTGGATAAAGATCAAAGGAATGAGGAATAAACTTTGTGGAACAGTGTAAGCACACTGAAAAAGACTCATTACGCAGTTTACTGTAAATCGTGCAAAAAGACCTTTGTATTTTGTAAAAACCACTAACATAATTTTTAAAAAGATTTGAAAACCCACACCCATTAAATCTAATGTTTGAGGAGTACTGTATACAACATTGTACCTTTAGCCTTCATAATTTACATGGTCACCAAATCAAAAGAACGCATTTTCATCTACACTGACAACTAATCTCAACAAATAGACATTACCAAATGAGGGAGGTCAGTTCATAGAGCTCCTGGGGACTCCGGGGAACCAGTTCAATCTGCTCCTGACAGCTGCCGTTTGATGCTCCACACAAGAGGAAACGCAGAGTTTCTGCTATATCTGTTTTTAAAAAAGATATTACAAAAGACATTCCTGTTTTAATTACCCTGTTGCATGGAAAACTTACAATAAGCTGCCACACATTGGTTATGATCTGGTTTCGACTAAATAAGAAGTTAAAGATGCAGTCAATTACATAGAAGTGATTGAAGAGATGTGAACATCAATTGTAACAACTCAAGATGAAACTGCAGTGAAACTGTGACATGTGGCCACATGTTCACAATACAACGGCTTAACAATTGGTTTTGTTTTGAAATCAGCTTTGATAGTAAGCATATATTGCCTAAACATTTCCCCAAAGTGAAATAACAGTGATAACTTCCATTTATGATGGCTTTAAAAATATAAGACATGAAACAGGACCTACATCTATCGGTAACTGATTATTTAGCAGGGGGGGAAAAAACTGAACTTGCAGTCATTTTTTTCCTGCCTAGTTGGCATGTAGGACAGCAATGAAGGATCGCCATGCCAGACTATTCTGGGCCAACTTGGTGCCGTAGTGGTGGTTCAGGGTCTTTATCTCATACTCCACCGTTCCTAGGCAGGTGTTTTCCGGCCTTCCCCTCTTGCGTTTGCCTTCAGGTGTCAAGGGAAGAGCTATTTGCGTGATGTTGTCTGGGGCTTTTCTAATGACCTGCACAACCCACTTCCAGTGTTGCCGTATGACGACAGTTTCCATCCTTTCCTGTTCACATCTTTCAAACAGCCCTTCATTGGAGATAAGTTTCTGCCCAGAACATACATAATATTTTTCTGCGGTACTTGGTAAGAAATGTAAGTAGCTTGATAAGATCATTTTCTGTCATCCTCCAACATTCAGACCCATATAGTAAGATGGACACAATGTAGCTCTGGTACAGCTCTTAGCTTGGTCTTGGTGTTGTAGTGTCTTGATCTCCAAACACTTTTTTACATTTTGAAAGCATTTCTGGCCCTATTCAGTCTGTTCTTGATGTCACTGTCCACTCCTACATGTCTGACTGTACTGCCAGGATAGGTGAATTCCTCTGTTGTTGGTAGGTCCTCACCATTGACTTACCGGAGCAAGGTTTGGGATGTTGAGTGTTAGAACTTCTGTTTTCTTCTGGTTGATCTTCAGGCCCACCTGGTCTACAAAGTTGCTGAGGTGTGATGTTTTCACCTGCATGTGCTGGCGTGTATATTAGATCAGTGCTAAATCATCTGCAAAGTCAAGATCTTCTAAGTTGGGTGTCCATCTGATGCCTCTGTGCTGGTCTTCTGTGGTTTTTTGAATGACCAAGTTAACAAAATGGTAATTTAATAAAAGTTAAACTACTCACTCTGTTTCATAAGCTGGACTGCCAGGCATGGGCAGTTAGAGCACATCAGTGAAAACATGCGTACAACCATGATGAACATCCCCGAGCTGAGAACAGGAGGGGTCACAACTAGCAACTGCTGGATATTGGTCAACAGGTCCCGTGATGCCACCTCTTGCAGCAAATTCTGTTGGTTAAAATACAGACGGACATATACACGTTAGAGGAGCGTCTGGAGCATAAATTAGAGAAATTATAACATGGATAAATAACCACATAGAATGTCAAGGCAAAAGTACTGAATCTTTAAAGAAGGAAGGGGAAAAAAAAAAGGGGGGGGGGGGGGTTGACAGACACAAACCTCTTCGTGCTGGAAATTGTCTACCAATCTGGCAAAACAAAGACAAGTGCTTTCAACAGACTTTTTGTCCTGAAAGACACAGAAACAGAGAGCGAGCAAGAGAGAAAGATTTGAGTTATAGCATAAAAGTTAATACAGTGAAAGACTAAAGTGCACACACAGTATCAAGTTTGTCAAGTTTTTCTACAGAAGTGCTCCTTTCATTGCTAATGCGGCATTAAGCACTTAGCAGCTAAACTGAGCCAAAATGTAAAAAAAATATTGCAGATTTTTTGTAATGGGAGAAAAAAGCTACATGTGCTGAAAAGTGTCAAAGAAAAGCATATACAAACCATGCTAGCTTTTTTTTTTTTTTTTACACAAAATCAAAAAGATGTAAATTTTCTTTGTTGCGAACCATGTCTACAATGTTGAATGTCATAAACTAGAAAAACTTTTTTTACTCTCATCTTTGATGGCATAGGGCCTACAGACCTCAGTCATTTGCAGTAGCAGTCCCCCATCAGAAAGGTGAGACAAGCCAATTAGGTAATTATCGCCCAATTCTACTTTCAACCGAACACCTTTGCTTTAATTTATTATTTTTCTTATAGAAAATGTCATTTTATGTGCTCCAAGATTCTTGAAAAAATTTCAAATGTCATTAAAAAAAATGTTTTTAAAAATACGCAAACAGATTTGAATGAGGGGCCATTGGTTAAATGATACTTGTGGATAGAAGGTAGCAGTTATTACCCTAAACCATCTTGTGCTTACTTAACTGTGCAATAACACAGCCAGAGGGCATCAAAGATATGAACAAATTGCACAATTACCTATGCATTAGCATAAAAATATGCAGTTTCACTGTTTCAATATGTACAAAAACAATCTGAAATCACTCCGTTTAACAATCAGTGTGTGTTTCTAGCCATCTAGATCTAAAAACTACCACACTGCTCTCAAACAAAAAGATTTGAGTCAGTGCTCTCACATTCTTCTTTCTTCATGACAAAAAGGCATTTCATGTGTTAACTGGTCATATTATCCCGTTGTTATGTTGCTTGCTCTTCACTGGTAATATGACACATTTCGCCACATTTCCCCCCATGTTTTTATTATAAATTTAGTTTCTAGAACACAGAAGCACAACTTTGTATGTATCATATGGGGGTCACGTACCTGGTGTGTTAGTCTCTGAGTCAACAGTGGCAGAGAATCAGCAACAAAGTGGAACTCATCTGGAGTAATGCTCTGGCAGCAGTTGGCTGCAATGGCCAAAGCATTCCTCTGAGCATTGATGCTAAAGAACTCCAGGTAGAGGAGGCAGTCGGCAAGCCCACCCTGTAAGGAATGACAGTTTAAAGCTATGTATAGGTATAGACTGGATATAAGAAGACAATTTAAGCATACAATGAAAGAGTGTGCTGTACTTACAGCCTGCAAAATGGCTTTGCTGTGTCGCCTTGACAACATCTCCAAGGCAGTTAGGGCCTGCTCTGCTACGTCAATGAACTGGATCACCTGAAGCTGCACACAAGAAGGTGGGACAAACCATTAGTGTGTCTAAAGGAAACCACTGCTAATGATCAAGTAAAGAGCAGATTAGAGTGTTCTGTTTTACCTTCTCCAGGAAGACAGGAATAGCATCAACCACCACAGCAGAAGATCGAGGGAGCGCCTCCATCATGTAAGTGAGTGCTCGGGAGGCATGATTCATCTGTGTGCATACAGAAAGGCATGAATGAAATCCATTGCGATACAAAAGAATGAGGCATTTTTATTTACACCTACAAAAGTGAATTATACTCACAATTTCAAAGTTATGCTCCATTTGCAACAGTGTAATCTGTGAAATGAAGTTGAGAGCATCAAAAATTAATAAAAGAAGTTAAATAAAATATTACGTATTGGGATAAATTTGCACTTCCCAGGCAAATGAATGTGCTGGTGAGGCACAGAAAAATACTGAAAATGGCCTTGGTTAATAACTGTACAGCATGGAAAGGAAAATGGTCAAACTAAATGGGACTTACCAAAGCTGGCACCACACTCTTGACAGGAAATCCACCAAGTGTTTCCTCATTGCCCATTACCAGCAGCTGGCACATCTCAATTGCTGCTTGAAGTTGCTGAGACTCATCCCCTGTGGCCTGAAGGCCTTGCAGAAGCTGTTGAGCCTTGGAACCTGAAAAATGGT
Organism: Rhadinocentrus ornatus; assembly: GCA_037177495.1. Taxonomy (NCBI): domain Eukaryota; kingdom Metazoa; phylum Chordata; class Actinopteri; order Atheriniformes; family Melanotaeniidae; genus Rhadinocentrus; species Rhadinocentrus ornatus. The sequence continues at coordinate 22,906,041 of JBAMHW010000009.1, read as the reverse complement.
TGGATTTTTATTCAGTGAGGTATCTACAACTTAACAAGGATTCTGGTAAATGTAGGAAGACTGTACTCACTAGCTCCACTGCCTATGGTCCTGTGAAAAAGCTGTGACATACGAGGTCCAAGGGGCCCAAAGAGATGTGGTGGGAGACCTCGGGCTTCCAGTAGAGCTATGGAAAACAAGTTATAAGGCTTAGGTGGCAAATATATTTAATTTAGCCTAAGTATTTAATTATACAAGCTACATATTGGAAAATCCAACAGCATGTTATTTAAACACACCTTGAAGCCTTCCCATTTCAGAATCATCAGACTCACTTTCTCCAGAGGTGGTCATGCCCACTGCTCCGGCAACTGAACTTGAAGCTGGACAGAAAAACAATATAAAAGTTTAATGAACAAAGAAAATGTGTATCAAGTTTGCACAATTAATGCACACATCCACCTGTACAATACTCATTCCATGGGCATTCCAAGCTCATAACATCAATAATCTTAACTGTGAGTGTAATTTCTGGCCAGCAAAATAATGTAATGTAGGTACCTGAAGCTCCTTGTGATGCCTCATCAGTGCGAGCTGCTGATGAGTTGGCTCCATCTTGGTTGTTATCGGAGTCAGCCATTTTCTCCTGTCGGCGAGCGTCGGCTGCCCCGCGCTTGCCCAGGCCTGAGCCCCGCCGACTGTTACAGGAGTACAAAGAGATCGAAAAGATAAGTGACAGTAAAATAAACAAGAAAAGTTGCATAATTTCTGTTACTGCCATATCTAAATTCACAATACGAGTGCCCATGGATATTTGTCTTTAAAATATCCTATATTATGCAAAATTCACTTTCTAAAGGTTTTCTAACAGTCATTTGTGTCCTCATAATCTGTGTATGAGGCCCAAAAATGAGAAAATTCTCATTTTTTAAGCCAGATCCTCTCCCAGAGAGGGGTCGTGGACAGACACTACTCGTGTACATTTAAAGGTTCAGATATAGAAACAGCCCGTTATCATTAGAGCTCTCTAGAGACACATTTGAAATGGCTGAAATGAAGGACCAAGGCCGAATTTGGGGTAATACACTTTGAAATCAATGTTGTTGGATCTCTGATACCCATATGAAATTGTTAAAAAAATTTACAATATGGGACCTTTAAAAAAGTTGGGAACCATGACTAAGGATCATTATAACCTCTTCACATTTTTCTTGCCATTTTTTTGTAAGTAGCCAAATAATGTTTACGTTTATTATGTTAAACTCTGATGCATCAATTAAATGCAGCTGACATTATCGGTCTGTAATTTTCTAACAGTAAGTCTGTACTAAATAGCCTTTCAACAGTTCTCCTCCTGGAAATAATCTCTATGTGCTTTTCAGCTGATGAAATACAACACTTATCAATCGCCATTAGGCAACACATGAACAAAGCAATGCACACGCTAACTTTAGCCTATACATTGTACTGCCATGGAAACCGTCAGCTGGTTATTCATTAAGTTCATAAACACACGTCATTGCTTAATCATACTTCCCCACCTGTCTGCAATGCTGGGATATGCAGCTGTCAAGAAAGAAATAAACATCAAAATGCCCAAAGCACCAAGACCGCTGACAGCTTTTCATTTCTCGACAGTAGGCCTGAACAATATGGGAAAAAATCTAATTGTGATTTTTCTGACCAATATTGTGATTGGGTTTGTGATTTAATCTTTTAAATTCCTGCTTCTGTTCATTGTTCATGCAGAAATATATTTTCTATAAGAGATAAAGGATTATCACTACATCTAAATATGAACTGCTCTATATTCTAACAAGGACAAGGAGATATAAATGGCTTCACTTAACTACAAGATGCAACCTTTGGCTGAAGTTTCTCTTAAACAGTTTTATACTTTGTCCTCATAGTAAACACTCCGTCTGACATTATTTATCTTATTTACAACACAGCACTTCATCTCTCTCTCGCTACATGATTGCTGGTGCGCACACTCCAGCCAGCAGAGAATGCATATCGGACAAATGTGGCTTCAACAACCTGAAGATCTCACAGAAATCCTGTTGGTTTTTTTTCTTTGTGTTCTCTTTAGACTAGCTAGGAAGGTAAAGATACTGAGAACTTCATGTCCATTACAGAGAAGCAGCTCAACAAGCTGAATCTACTGTCATTGTAGCCATTTCTGAGTCATTTTATGGCTTAAAATTGATCCAATATTCTTTGTAGGTTTTATTACCATCATATCTTAGATCTGACCTTTAAATTACATTTAGAGTGACTCCACTCAGTAAAACTGTCTTTTTTCAGAGGACTGTTTTCTATCCTTTGTTTGTGTCTCAGCGCTTCAGTCATTTATGGAAAATGAGTCCATGAAGAGGTTTGAAGATATGACTTCACAGCTGGGTGGAGCTGTCACATGATGTTTAATTTAAACCTGTAGATTAGCTGATCTTCACCTCGTCTCATTAAGATGTCGAACCTTCTTACTGAGAAAAGTTTGATGGGAGAGAGAGAGGGCTTTGCATTCATGGGGATGTGAAGCCCTCTGCCTGTCTCGCTTACCAGCTGTGAGAGTGGATAATAATAAGCCAGTGTGGGGAATGAAACAACGCAAATCCGATGTTAACATATTTGAGGCTCAGGAAGAGCAGAATCACGGCTGGATTTTATTTATTTATTTTTTTTAATTCAGAGGAATCTGCTGTTGTACAAGAAAGAAGACAGGGAATACCTCTGAAGTGAGATCATTTGTAAAACCATGGATGCTGCAGGATTGAAACCCGGATCAGGCAGCATCAAACGTAAATTAATCGTACTCTTTGCAATTTGCTAATCACAATGTCTTAAATTGCAATTTTGATGATAAATCCACCAGGCTCTGGTGATTCAGACTGTGGAGGCTGAAGCTTTGAGAGATTCCTTTGAACTGTGAGGCCGACAGGGTTATAAAAAAACTATTTGATAACATAGCAGAATTAAAGACCACAATAGTTTTTCCTGACAAATTGCAAAGGCTACTTTAATTGCATATTTTAAAAAAACCTTTGAGGTATTGGACATCCCAAAATACAGCAATACCCCGAGATACGAGTTTAATTCGTTCCATAACTTTGCTTGTATCTCAAAGCAATTTTCCCCATTTAACTAATTGAAATCCCATTAGTCTGTTCCAGCTCTTCCAGTCCAGTTGTTTTTTTGTTTTGTTTTGAATATGAAAAATTATTGTATAAAAGCATACAGTAATAAAAGAGAATGTTAAAAAATAAACTGGTTTTACTATAAAGTGTATTATTTACCTTGGAAATCAGACGACTTGAGCTAACGGAAGATGCGCACGGAGGTTAAAGGAGGAGTAAACAGGCGGAGGAGTTAGGAGGACTAGGAGACGCGGGAAGCTGAGGCTGTAGCTCTTAGTTCAGCGGATGGAGGCTCGGATGTTCATATCTCACACGTGGTTGTTGGGTATCTTTGTTTTAGCGGCGCGGCTCGGATGCTCGTATCTCAAAGATTTGTTCGTATCTCAAGGCAAAAATTTGTTCGTATGTCAATGCACTCGTATCTCGAGGTATCACTGTATCTGTATCCGGAGTCAATGAATTGCTAAAGGTGGCACCAATTTAATACTGTGCAAGAGACTTAAGAGAAAAATAAATACCAAAACAAGATGCTAATTTTAACAACTTCAGTTTTACTAAGACCAACTATTGTCGTTAAAAGTTAATTAACATTTTTATGCCAATTACTTCTGTACAAGTGGCTAAAATGACTATAAACCACTAGAACAAGCTTGAGCTAATGTTGCCATCATAAAAGACAATCATTTAATAAACATAATAAATTTCAAAACTATCATTAAATACCATAGAGAAGCATTTTCAAATTTTAGTTCATCATCACTGATGTCCAGGCGTTCTGAAAAAAATAAATATTTATTCATTGTTTTAAATATGCTCACACTAAACGAAATCCTCGCAGTGATTTTTACCTGGTGCTGGCACAGGAGCCCGTGGTCTTCTGGCGTGTGCTCCGCCGAAAACTGGGGAGCTCTGCTGGAGGAGACTCGCTGCGCTTCTTTGTGGATTTCCTCAAACCTAATTTGGAAAAACAAATCAATTTTGGACCTCTACTTATACCAAATGTTTCAAACAGAAAACACATTTATAATACAATGTAAATCTAAATCAGAATGATACCAAAAGTCGAGATACAATATAAATCATCTTTTTATATGGCTTTCATAACTCGGAATAAATTAATACAAACATAACATGAAAGGTGACAAAAATTATTTTTTCAGAAGTAGGTTTGTAAGCCTTAAATAAATAAATAAATCTCAAACCAAATATTTGTGGGAGCACAGATTGATGCAGAGCATAGCTTAGCATTACTTTTCAATACAGCAAAAGACTGGTGTTGCCCATTGAGAGCCCTGTACTTCTGGCCAAATGGATATTAATAGTAACACGACCATGGCCCTATGACAGGACAACCTTCATGCTAGATCTGTGACTTATATTTCAGAACTACACAAATAAAACATTAAACAAGTTAAGACGTAATGAACCAAACAAAGATGATGAATTTTTGGACTTTTTGGCTTTACTTGACTTCGTAGATGTATGCCATTTCTTCCTGAATTAGATCATGTCAACATTTTCCCAAAGATTTTCCAAAAGATATACAACACAGAAGCTCCATACAAACACATTTTCTTCCAACTGCATTAACAGTAAAAAAACAAAAACAAAAAAAAATGTTTAAAATGAATCAACATTTTGCAGTTATCACAAGAAATTGTTGTGTGCCTTGTATGAGCTTACTCACCATAACAGATTAAATGATCACAATCTGTGTTAAAAAGGTAAAAGTTACAAGAAGATACTCCTAGAGTGATGAAGTGCTTTCCCTCTGTGAGAAGCAGCCTGTGAGTCCTACATTACCCTAAAACATACAGTCAGCCAGGTCAGTCAGCTAGTGGACCAACACGTGAAAGTCAACTTAGGAGGGGTCTTTCCATTTGGGTAGCAGCCCATGACACAGAGCTCACTTGAGTTACTATCCTTTTACCCACCCAGAACAGCCACACTTTAAACTAACCTTAGCAGCTTCTTATCACCTTACCATAACCAGTTTCTACTTTTACATACTTATCTAGTCCATTACCTGACGTTTATTCTCTTTATTAATACTGTGGACAAACTACAAAAAGAACTGTGCATATTGTTAACAGTCCTGCGCCAAAGGAGATTTCCTCTTGAGATCTTGCCCTAAATAAATGTTGAGACAGGCACTGACTTGTTATATAGAAATGTTTGGAGGGGCAGTCCTAGAGTCCTGGGCATGGTTAGGCTTCAGAAGCCAGTGCCAACTTTGTCAACAAGCCTGAAGACTATAGGTTATGCACCATCAATGTAGTCAGGTATTGAAGCTGGGCCAGATGGCAATTTCTATTCAGTACCAATCAAAGGTTTGGACATACACCCATTAGATTTTGGTGGTATTTGTGTCTGAACTTTTTACTGGTACTGTATTTGCAGGTTTTCACACTAAACATAATTCTCAAAAACCTACATTTAAACTGGTTTTAGCTGATAGCTATGATGTAAGACAGAGCCACAGATAATGAAATTACACTGAATTTAAAAAGGAATGAAATGTCAATGTAATAACCAAGTCAACATGATAAGATGAAGATGCTGACCAGCATGCTTTAAACTTCTATGCTATAAAAGGTATGCATTCACAGTATTCCTAAATACTTTTCCTTGGGAAAAAAAACAACAACAAACAAACAAAAAAAGTCATGTTACAAGTCAATATAAATACAACTATAAACACTGCATTTTCATAATCACACTGATGATTAACTCACAGGCAGCATTTATGCATTTAGCTATTCTCCAGTTTCAGATCTCTGGTACTTAACTCTGAAATCTGATCCAGTTCCCCAGCTTAGTGAAGTTCACACTCACTACACGTGAAAAAGACGAAGACACACATATGCTTTCTTATATACAGCTATGTATAATTTGTGTTAGTTACCATGATGTCTGCATAAAAATTGTGATCATTCATGTGTACATTTAATTTTATCGGTAACTGTTAATTTTAGGGCTGAAACTTAACGTAATCAAAATTATTTGATTTAAAATGCTAGTAATCAACATTTCGTTTAACAAAAATTTTTTTAAAAGTTCTGTTAAACGCATCACGTCCGGTCTGTATAACCTACTTCCAGCATTACCTACCGGTAAATAAGAAGCACGCTTGTTTGCTGATGGCAACAGGAGAAAATGGAATCAGCAGAGCAAGGACAAAAAATAAAGGAATATAGGAAGACGGCCAGAGAAAATGTCGAAAAGTGCCAAGTGTGGGATAACTTTGAACTCAACTCAAATACAAAAAAGACTTTACAGTGCATTTACTGTACGACTGAGCTACCTTTTCACAAAAAAACAGATTCCATGTCACAACACCTCTGCAGAAAGCACCGGGCACTTCAGGCATGGCTAGAGGACTCTAGTTGAGGTGTGTAATTAAGATTTGAAATCAAGATAAAAACAATAGAGGCATGTTAACATCATATGGTATGCTGTTAACAGCAAACCAGTGTTGTTTATTCTTTTTTCCTTCCCTTCCGAGGTCCGTGCGGGTTAAAACTAAGCTAATTTTATGTCATAATGTTAGACGCCTTCATCATTTTACATGTAGACAAGTGAATTTAACCATTTAAAACCAGATGCTGTCACCGCATGCAGAAAATAGAATACATTTTTGAAATGCTGTAACTCTTCGACTATTTATGCTACTGCCATAATTCCCCTGAATTCTGAAAGCTAAAACATGTAGCTTATCAATGATGTGCGGCACATCACTGTAGTGGCACTGCTGCCACTGCAGCTGCAGCCGGTTTAAAGGGTTTTTTGTATCTTGCACAATGAATACAAATGTAAGAGAGCAGTATGAAGTGGATTAAACGCTGATAAGTTGTGTTGCATAAAGGACAGCAGGGTCATGCTGAAAGTTTCAGTATTAAAACAGAATTCAGATATTTTTGAAACATGGCTTTTAAGTTAAATATAGGATGTGGAGACCCCATTTAAAGATAGTTAAAATATTTAAATATTTTGGGTACATGGAACAAAAAAATTCTCCAGTCAACTTATTTAAATACCCAACAATGTTTCAAATTTGCAATAATTTTTATTTATTTGGATTACTTTAGTTTTAACTGTTAAAGAAAAAAAAAGAAAAAAAAACTTAATTTGATTTTTTTTCAATTCATTATATTTATTGTAATTAAGCAATATTTAGCTTGTTATATTTTATCCTGGGATCGAAGTTAGGACGGGACGTAAGTGGAGAGCTTCCGAGGCTGTGGGTGTGGCAGAGTCAAGGCTACGGCAGAGGG
>JBAMHW010000009.1:22870585-22893959 GCA_037177495.1 Rhadinocentrus ornatus | reverse complement strand
AACATGTATACCACAGCCCAGCAGTCCTTTGAGTTTTAATAATTAAGGCTGTGGCCAAAACAGCAAGAGGCAGTATACAAGAAATATCATGTTTATATAGCTCTATCTATATAGATATACACACACTTAAAATGTTAAACTCTTAGCATCTGAAGGTACACTGACCATTTTAGTAAAAAATTTTAGGAAACTTAGGTAACAGGGGAATCTCATTTATATGCATCTCTCAACAATATTAGGGTATTGGTAAGTGATTTGTATGGTACGAATACACACATTCTGCTAGATAGAGGGGAAACACTACCAATGACTCAGCAAGTGTGAATATAAACCGTGATATCATGGGTATTTATCATAAAAATACGCCACAAGCTCAAAGGGCCACGTTAGGCCTGCACTGACAGTGCATCCTAGTCTTTGTTATTCGCCCATTCTGACAACTGGTCCACCATACGCGCATGATGTATTTGGATAAGCATATTAAATGATCGAAGCGTTTAAAACTGTCTCTTCAAGACTCCCATTACAACGAAAGTAAACGACTAAAAGTATAAACATATAAATCTATACGGCAGTGTCCGGTTTTTGTACCTATGATTTACAGAGGCCTATGTTTCTGACGTAGTTGTCTACCACCACCGACTACCGTTAGCATTTAGCCATTTAAAACCTAGCGAGTCCCATACATTTTGACAGCAGCGTAGTCGCATTAATACGTTTTTTTACAAAACAAAATTCCACAAAGCAAGAACTGTAGCCTCTAAACATTGAATATTGGGATGATAAAAACACAATAGACTCAAGTACTTTCATACCCGAGGACGGTTTAAAAATTACGTTGGATAATGTAGCACTGCTTACATTGAACTGCGTACTGCGTAGATGACGTACCGGTGTGTCAATCTATTTGGACACTTATCCAACTGCCAACTTGACAACTATCTCGTTGGTACATTTTTTTTTTAAGGTATGACTCGTCCTTTTTGTTTTACTACAATACAAGCCGCCCCCTTAAGACGCAAATGATTCGTTTACTTGAGATTAGCTTCACTTCGAAAATGGCAGCATCGGCTGGAAAGTCTTTCGAAAGCAGTTTGATGCAATAATGCTATCGGCTTCAAGTAAACCTACGTTAGCTAAATTGTAATACTGGCTACCATGACACACTTGCATGTCTGACATGTTTTAAGAAAACAAAAACAGACATAACGCACACGGGGTATCTCACCTTCTATTACGTTTGATTGGGAGCTCGAAACCAACAATACACGACTGTCAAGTTGAGAAGTTTCAGTATATTTAGACCATTTCTTCGTAACCCAGCCCATCTAAATGTGTTTATAAGTATTGCTAACAAACGTGTAGCAAAATGATAGGACCACTGATGTTTTCTATGGTCACTTAAAGCCAATGGCTCCCTTTCGCTGCACAACTGTAAGGATTTAAGCTAATGTTGGCCAGGCAAAATCAAGTTGTGTGACAAACATGTCAACAAAGCACATGTTTTTTGTTAAGGGTTGAGTAAATTTAAGCAAACCATATCGTACAACTAATGTTTAGCATACTGGTCAAACGGACAAACATCGAACCAAGTTAATAATTAGCAAGCTAAAACTAGCTTAGCCAAGTAATATAGCAAATGCCTCTTCAATGACCGTTCGCTCCCAAGTAGGATGCTAGGAAAAATAAACAATTGGCACTTAGCTATGCCAGTGTCTGCTGTTATCAATTAAGTTTGTTATCCGACTGACAAAACTACAAACGTAACCAATACAGAATTAGCTACTGCTAGACAGTCACGCAGCTTACGTTTAGCGACGTTAAATCAAACAAGAGCGTTATAGCAGCTAACCTTGGCATGCAGGCTAATCAATATTAGCTAGCCTTATTGACACTGGCTAGCGCTTTGCCAGCTCAACAAGGATGGTAACGGGATTTATATCACTCCGAAGTCACAACTCACACATTCTGTGTTTTGGGTGTATTTTCATCAAATTCTAACAACAAAATAAATCTTCGTGCTAGCAGTTAGCACGTTAACGCTGAGCAGCAAAAAGAAATGGCCTCTGATACATTTTAGACAAAAAAAACAGGAAAGCAGGAACGGGATTCGAGATATTTTCGCAACACTGACTCATAATTCTACCAATATAAAGCGATACTAAACAATCTAAAAAGTCCTACAGTTTGTTGGCCGAGATGTCAATGAAAATTTCAGCCTTTGATATAATGTTGTTACCTATTTGTTCCTGTGTTGTAGTTGTAACAGACAGTGCACCAGCTCCTCTTTTCTCTCTCTACCACTGCTAGCTTCACATCAGCTGAGCGGCCTACAACTACAATATACATCCGCGTGATTAATCCGCCAGGAACTACTTACCTCTGATTTCGGCTCCTTCTGGCAGCGAGTCAAAAAAGCTGCTTTCTACACTGAGCGTACTATTATATTATGAATATCCACAGGGCCTTCGTAAGAAAATATAGATCTCCGGTGTATGAGTTCAGCATGGTAATATTAGCTTGTCACAAAGTATAGGTATTAATCCGCTGGGTCGTGACCCCCCCAAATGCACACATAAAAGTTATCCCTGGTTATTAATGGAAGGCCCTGTATTGCCTTTTCCCATTAGTTTTTGGCAGTGTACTATAACACCCCCACTCACCCACATACACGATTTCCTCTGCCGTTGAACAATTGCCGTTTTAGACCCTTTTCAGTTGTCATGGTTACAGTTCTGCGTCCAAAATGGCGTCCTTTCTTGAGGAGCAACTGTTTCAAATGAGTGGTCAGGGTCCACCACCTGCCAAAGATTTTTTTCAGCTTGTGATTACCAAAGATCGAGTTGAGTATAAATGCACAATCGTAGCCAAGTGAATTCTCTGACGAGTCATTGGTAAAATGTATCTTATATTATGTATCTAGGACTCACATTGGTTTCTTAACCACAACACCGATCTTCGGGATTTAAGTTGTATCTTTTATATTTTCTGTGTTTTTCTTTCTCCAATTTCAGGTTATATGGACAACATGGAACATTTCTTTGCGACGAGAGTGTAGAGGTGCTCCACCCAAACAACTGCAGTCAACTCATCAAGATTTCCTTCATGAGAAAATGCTTCAATGTAAGTTTTTTTTTTTTTTATCAGAACAGTGATTAATCAGCAGCCTTACATTTTTACACTAGATATCCTTTCCAACCTTTTTGGACTTAATTTGGTCAGAATCTTAAACGCAGTGCAGAACTCTAGGGGTTCATTATGGGATTTGGATCATTGGACAAAGTGCGAACAGAATACGAGTTTGCAGGACTATGATGCTCTGTCACTCACTTGTCCTCCACAGACGAGGTTGGCTTTGTTTTTGGGGAGAGGATCCTGAATTACACACGGTCACTTTGCCAAGGGAAGTTTGATTATCTGGAGCGCTTACCTGAGGAGATATTGCTCAGGATCTTGTCCTACCTGGAGCTGAAAGATACAACAGTCCTGGCACAGGTTTCACACAGATTTCTAAGGGTGAGGACTTATTAGAATGACAGATACATAACAAATAGTACAATACTCGATTTACATGCTGATTTTTACTTTAAATTCCTATTTTCTATCACCCCATCATGTATGTCTATCCATGTACATTGATAATGTTGCATCCACATGCTTTTTTTCTTTTACACTGATTGGATGGTACCAGCTCTGCAACTCTGAGGAGTTTTGGGAGCAGACTGTGAGGAATCGCTGTACTGGATTTACCACTGACATGGAAGGCATAGCCAATGCCATGGGCTGGAAGAAGACCTTTTTCACATTTTTCCACAAAAATGTCATTACAGAAGAGCAGTGAAATAATAAAAAATTGAACTGTTTTATTACTACTTTTAAAACCGCATACAAATGCCAATAACTCTACATTTATCAAACAATAGCCAGTGTTTTTGGAAATTTAGTGCTATAAGGGTTTGCAAAATTTGTGTAATAAACAAAAATGTGCCAAATCTTGTTTAAAACAAATCGTTATTTCTGTGCTATGATTTAGTTATATTTTAGACAACTAGAACAACTTGAAACTTGTGAATGTTTTAGATAATGTGGCTTTTGTGTGATATCACAGGTAATTTAAATGACCATCCTACATAATGACATGTTTCTGATCATGTTTTCTAAAAGTGATTTTAAAAGTGATTAAACATTGTTTAAAAAAACAAAACAACCTTTCAATCCTGGAGTTCTACGGCTTCATATTGGGTCAATGGTCAAATTCTGCTTACATACTTCCTGTTTACATTTCCCAATGAACTGTTGTAGCGCCCTCTGCTGAAGGCTCTCAGCCTACATCCCTGAATGGGCGCATCGTCTCTATGATGTGTTCATTTTAACAGCCAGCAGAGGGAGCAACGTGGCAAAAAAAAAAAAAAAAAAAAAAAATTCAGAACAACCTTGGGTAACGTGTGCAAAACAAGTGTTGTAGTTTTGTTTAAAACATTTCCAGGCCTAACTAGTACCACATATTTATTCTGAATTGAAATCTTGCATGTAATTCATCTGTCACTACAACCTCGCCTCACCTGAAACCTGTACTAGCAAGTTAAAGCAATGCAAGACAAAGGTATGCACCGTTTTCTTTTTTTTTTATTATTCTATTTTTTTTACCCCTTTTTGCGGTGTGTGGTGTCGCAGTCACCTTTGTATAGCAGAGAATAAATATAAGAAAAACGCTGAATAATAAAGATTTGTCTTTGTCAATTCTTGTAAAATAAGTATGCCAAATAAACAGTAAGAATTAGATTCCCTGAATATGAAATATTTTTTTGCCCTGCTGGGTGCTGGAGTGATCTGACATGACCGCCTACAGTCCTGACCTGTAGGTACCATGGCCTATTATTAGTCCCTCACACCGCCTTCTCAGCTGAGTCTGGTCTGAGGAAAAATATTCATTACGTAACAATAAAGGATCTGTCTTCCAGACTCACTTCCTGAATACCAAAGCAGCAACTAGGCCTCGTACAGAAGCTTAGCGGAAGCCTCATCCATTTGTTTGTTGGAGCGGTGCAGAGCTGCAATTGTTGTTTTCTGCTTATCCCTTTACTCCAACACATTCACCACACCACCCCTCCTTCCTAGCACCTCTTTGTGGGTCAGTGATGCAGCGGGAGTGACGCAGCAGTGGCAGCAGCCTCCAGAAGGCAACTTTACACAGCAGGGACAAGGGATATCTTCCAGAACCACAATCCACAGACAGCATTGACGAGGGATGATGGTAAAGGCCTGATCTAGGCCAAAGGAAGAACAGGAGCCGGGTAGTCGCTTTCCCCTGCTCCTCCTAAACAAACACCAGAGAGACTTCCACAGCGGCAGGGACAGGCCTCACAAGACTTTCCACACGGAAACATTTTGGTAGGCAACTCCAGGTTTGAGAGCTTATTATGGCAACAAGATAAGTGCTCCCATGGCTGATTGTATTTGTATGCTAAGAATGCTTTAAGTATGAGGCCTACTCAACATTGTACGGTAGTCTTTGCCTCCCTGCTGATGAGCGTCCCTACAGGCCGCAGCTGAGATGAGCAAAAGAGGCAGAGAGGCCTGTATACTGTGTCCTATGCTTTTGAGCACATTGTTGCTGTGATACTGAAGCTTGGATTAGATTCTGGCATGTGCTTTTATACATGGCATAATCTGTGTAATGACATTTAACAACTGAAGTCGCCTCAATTATTAAACATGTTGCAATAGTTAAAAATTTTACTATAACCATTCTAATAGTACTTAAAATTAATTGAGAGAAGAACCTATCAGCTTTAATTATAATACGTTATTGAAAAAAATAATTCCTGCAAAAAGTTTAGAAAAAAATTCTAATATATTGTAAACGGATTCAAACTTCACATGCACTACAAATGATGGTTTTTAGTATTCTATCTGAATTAATTAATCATTTTATAATTCTTATTTTTTTTATATAATTTGCCTTTAGGCATTAATAAAAGTATACTGAAATGAATCAAAATTAATTTTTTTTTTATTTGTGTTTAGTGTGTGTGTGTGTGTTTGGGAACTACACTGACAAATATACAAGCACCCAAACCAACCAAAACAACAGGTGGCTGTTATGAATGGACACAGAGCCATGATACCAGGAAGAAAATAAATATCTTGAAAGGCCATCGCAGTGAGGGGTTTTCTGTCTAATGTGGCAAATAGTTTCTTGCTGATGTTGCTAGTTGCACACGGATATATGCTGTGGCATAAAATACACTAATAAACCTGTGGGCAAGCACGCACTTAGTTCTGCTTTAAGGTAAGATTAGTTAGCTAGTTCAGTGAAACTATTGATAGCCTCAAAGAGAGCCATGTTGCTGTGTAGACAGGTTAGTAAAAATATGTTTTTGTTTAGTTTAAAATTAAAATCAAACAAGTTGAAAGGTTTTTCAGTGGGTATTGCTTCTTGTCTGTCCATGCCTTTTGCAATTTGTTATGAAGGAGCTATTTCTAAATAAGTTGCGCAACAAATTGTCTGTCTGCAGAGTAAAATCGCATCTGTGGCATGAATATATTTACAGCTCATATTATTTCTATATATACTATTCACATTTTTTTCTTTTTTATATTTTAGATTCTATTCTTATGGATGTTGTGTCTTTTTGGCTGCTATTAGAGGACCCAGCTTCCAGGTAAGTTTGATTCTGAGTGCGCAGAATAATTTAATCCTGACTTGTTAGAAGCTCTTCTCTGTTTGCTCTTACAAAGGCAACTCTGGGAAAATGATATTTGGCTGAAACCATAGACAAAGCTGGAAGGATTTTCATAACAGTAACAAAAATATAAGACCACTGCGGGGTGTTGTTTTTTTTTTTTTGTCTTACTTGCAGAGTCTAAATATAATAGGGATCATTAATGTTGAAGGTAATTTGTTTTCCATGCCTGTGCCTCTGTAGAACAATTGCAAGCAGTAAATGTCTGAAAAACAGATTCTCTGCACAAAACTTCAAAGAAGCCCCACCCCACAGCTCAGACGTATGATAACTACAGCATCCCTTAAAATGAGAAGATTTGGATGAATTTTAACCTTTGATGAAAATTATAGGTTGTGTTTATCGATTTAAATCAGTAAAATACAGCCACACAGAAAGAGTCTTACGTACTGTATAGTTATAATTACAGTTTTCATAGTAGTACACAGTTAGGTGAATTTTGTTTCCTTGGTAACAAATGGTTCAATTAAGTTTATCCAACATGAGTTTTTTCAACTCGATGGTTTTTGAGTTTGACTTACTTAAATCTTTTAGTTTTTTTTAATAATCTGAATCATTCTGACTAAATTTCATGAGGATAAACCAAAAAGATTTAGCTGTCCCAAATAAAATATTTTAATTTATCCTAAAATAATATTCACATTATACTTGATAATAATGTGTGAAAGAAAGTATTTTATTGTATACTTTCACATATCTAGTTTCTAAAAATGGAAGTATTTTACGGCAGTAAATGTAGACATAGAGACCAAACGCCAACATTAGGTGTCAGTTTTATTTCTGCTCAACTCATACAACTCAACATCGTGAGTGTTAGTCCCTTTACTGTTCTTCACGCTCATGGTATCAACTTTAACATTCAAATAGGAGAGAACATTCCAACAAGCACAAAACACAAATCTATATCTACAACTCACTTTCAAGTCAGCAAAAGTAAGTTGTTATTACTAACCAAAAGAAATGACAGGGATTCACGTACAAAAAAAGTGTTTTAGATTAACTAGAGCCCAAATACGCCTTTTATTGTGTAAACCTTCTCTTTTAGTTCTATGGTTTTATATTTTGGGACAGAAAAATAAAAATCTGGTCCTTACCATGATCTGAAAATAGATAAACTCAAGATGAACATCAACACAATACACCGTGTCATTATTTATTTAAAAAATAACTCAAAAGACAGAAGCAATGTGTGAAAAACTAAGTACACCCTTACTGCTTCTATAAAAAATAAAGCGTGTAAGTAGCAGCCAGATGATACTAATCAAACTTAATTGATAAACTAAGTAGTAGACATTGTGGATGGTAAAATAAGAAGTTTTGGAAATTTGCTGGAGTGGAGAATTTAGATGTGTGCTAGCATCAACAATGATTTTAGAGAAGTAATTGCTGCTGCTCAACATTGTGTGAAGGGTTATATGGTCATACCAACTATCAAGCACAATGGTGGAGGGGTGATGATTTGGGCTTGTTTTGCAGCCACAGACTAGAGTAAGGTATTCAGTCAGTTGCGATGAAAGTTTGGCTGAAATTGGGTCACGCAACAGGACAATGATCCCAAACCTAGCAGCAAGTCTAGAACAAAGTGGTGAAAATAGAAAAGAATAAAAAAATCCCAACTTCAACCTGATCAAAATTCAGTGGGGAGCGGCTGTGATTAAACTAATAACTATGGGCCGGCTGTAGCTCAGATGGAAGAAAAGTCGTCTGCCAACCAGAAAGTCGGTGGATCAATTCCAGGCCTTCATGTTTACGTTTCCTTGCATGACACATGTTCAGATGTGTCTATCGGAGGTATGTGGTGGGAAAAAGCACTTAGCATATAATGTGAATAATGAATGTGTGTGTGAATAGGTGAATGTGACATGTAGTGTAAAGTCCTTTCACTGGTTAACATATGACTAAAAAAGAGCTATATACAGTCCATTTAACCAAAAACCACAATGAACTGAAGTAACACTGTAGAGTGAGCCAAAATTACTCCACAATTAAAGTGACTGGAACTTAAAGAGAAAAAGCTTACTTATTATTGCTGATTGAGGTCATTCTTCAAGCTATTGAGTTATGAAATGTACTTAACTTTGTACACATTGCTTCTTGAGTTTGTCTCAGTTTTTGTTAAATAAAGACACTGTGTTGTTTGTAATATCCTCTTGATCATCAGATTTGTTTTTAGCTCATTTTAAGACTTGGTAAGGAGCTAATTATCCTTGTTGTTTCCAAACACATAAACCTTGGAACCCACACAGGGTGTACTTTCTTTTTCACATGACTGTAAGTAATTTATTTATAAAGAAATTATTTAGGATATTTTTGCTACATACTTAAATCTCTTCTGCTATGCTCAAATGTAGCCCCAAGTGTCTCATTAAGTGGGTAAAGTTCAGGTGTTTTATGCATCTGGAATCGATCTCTCTCCCAGCACTGAAAATAGAAGACAGTCTGCATTACTAAATACGGTACTTTTGAAACCAATTTTCTGTGATGTACTGAGATCTTCAGAAAAAAAAAAAAAAAAAAAAAAAAATTAAAGAGCACATTTTCTTTTTTCATGGCAACAAGTATGTGCATGCATAATACTGTACCTGCTTTTGTCTTTTGAGGTCAACAGTCATATAAAATTAAATTACTTTAAATTAGATTTTAGTCAGCATGAGGAGAACACAGTCATGACTTTACTCGGTTGTGTAAATAAAACAGTTGCTTCCGTCCTCAGAGGCTAGTGAAAGGCTACAGAGCCATATCGTTTAGCTTCCACCCCTCCCCCTCGTCTGCAGTGCTGACGCATCTGCTGCTTTTGCATCAATCAGCAGCCTCTATAAAGGTATACCCTGAGTCCCTGGTGAGAGCAGGACTGACTTTGTCTCAGCCTGAAAAAGCGCCGATGAACATCTGTCCTGTGCTGCACAATAGGACAGCAGTCAGTGCCATCTCCTCTCTGCTTCTGCATTACCTAACCACAGTGACTGCATAAGCACGGACGAAAGGCTTTGGTGTAATGTGCTGCAGCACAGGCAGAGACTTGTGTGCACAAGCTTTAGACAGATGGTGTGTCGCTATGCATTTAACGTGCATGTTCTTTCTGAGTGAGCTTGTGATTATTTTATTTAAAAGACATATTCTCATCACAGTCAACACCGAACTGCATTACGATCTAGCTTGTGCGGTGATGGAGAGATTTAATGCAGCTTCCGTTGTACGGCAGAAGACTTCTCACTTCATAGCAATGCAGCTGAGCGTTTTTCTCAGGCAGTGGAATCAAGAACAGAGCTGGTGTGTGATGTAGCACCCTGCATCTCACCGCTCTCCCTGCCATGCTTAATAAAAGTTGCCGTTTCCTTCACAGTGGCTTCAGAACGAAAGCTTCAGTTGCCCAGCTAGTACAAAGGCAGACCCATACTCCGAATTTAGCGACATGCTGCATAAATTGTGAGTTAGTCCTTTTGCTGTAGTGTTGAAGAAGCAAAGAAACAGACAGTCAGAGGAGGGCAGGGCAGTTCTAGCCCAGGACCTGGGCTGCATGGATAGAAGCAAAGGACGCTGGAGTCATCTGCACACTGAGAGGGAGGGAGAGGAAGAAAGACGTCAGAAAAAGCTCTGCTTCTGACAACACTACTGTTCAGCGACCATCACAGGAAAAAAAAACCCTACTTTTGCTTTGCTCGCACAAAACTCTCACGTTATTCATGTATATTTGGGTATACACGGTGCTGTAGAGAAGGAGATACAGTGTGAAATTGTTTCCTGTTCGCCATGCATCACTTTCTCTGATTTACTAAGGTATGTTTTGCATGTTTACCCTCAATTTCTAACCCTATTTTTTTTTTTTCCTGCGGAAGTACGCTTTGCAGAGGTGCGTGAAGTGGCTTTTGCTTTGACAGTTTGCTTTTTGTTTGTACACTCTATGATTTGTTGGTTTGTGGTTTAGCATTTGGGGATTTTTACTTTTGAGTAAAAGATGTAAAACAAAATATCTTTACATGTGCTTAGAAGGTAAACTAAATTGAGGTGTGGCAAATTCATGAGCGCTGATGACAAATACAGAATTTCCGCTCAGCATGTGGCGGCAATGAACCACAACAATTGATACAAACTGTAAAAAAAATGAATGTGGTAAAGTGAAATAGCAACCTTGAAGAAAGGATAAAAGTGCCATATAAACAGCGAAAGCATAGAAATTAGTAGAAATTCACGACACATCTCTTGCATCTCTGACTATGATGCGATAAATTAGAAAGTCCATTTTGTGTCATAGACAAAGCCTCACAGACAAACACACACACACACATATGTCCAATTGGAGACAAAGGCAAACCTCGATTGCTCTGCGGTCTGCTGTATGTTGCAGGTTGCCGGAGAGGGCAGGATGTTTGTGAGAGAGACGAAATCGAATACACGAACTGCTAAAACAGTCAATTGCCATCCAGCTGAATCCCAATAAGTGCTGCGCCATAGCATGTTGCCATGACAACAGAGGCCCATCTGAGATAGAGGGCAGGCGGGTGGTTGTGTTTTCAGTCGTCTGAGGCTTTAAAGTGTGGCGGCCATATTGCATTTATTGCATGATCATAGAAGTGGAAACTAGAAAAGGAAATATTTGAATACCTGAAGGAAAATAAAATGGCATCGGTGATAATTACCAGCCATTTCTTTACAAAACGTTAAAAATGAACCCTTCCTCTCTTTTTCATCAAGTGAGAGCTATTTTACAGCTGAGACACTAAATATATTAGCATTTCCCTCAGAGCAACCTTTAGCTTAAAGATCTTCTGCAGTCATTGTTTGACTTTTTACTGAAGCTGTAAAGATAAAATAACTATTAAATACCATGAAGCCATGACTTCTAAGCTAAAGCCAGGCCTTAAAATATAAGTGATACAGGTGTGATGATTCATCTCTTACCAATGTAAGATAACTGTGTCGTAGCAGATACAGTCAGCATGGTACAAAGTTGCAGATGACTTAGTGCAGACTCAGATAGCATGACACTGTTATGAGATTGAACATTATGCAGGTTGATGTATCTTCCTCAATTTCCTCTAAGAGTTACTGATTAAAGGTCAGTTTACAATAAAATCAAACACATATCTACCAATGCTTTGGTAAATCCCTGATTGGCTTGTCTGGCAGGAGGTTTTTTTTAATTATTATTCCTGTGATTAAATGGAAAAATGAAAAATACTTTATTTATCCCAGAGGGAAATTTCAAAATGTTTTTAATTAAGAATAATTATAAAGTCGTACACAAGTCAACAGAGAGTGTATCTGATTCTCATATCCACGATAGTTAACTATATTACATCATATTAATGGTTTTGCTGGCTACTATTTTCCTCATCAGTCATTAATGAAGTTTTTAATAGTCAACAGCAACTTTCTGGGCTGCAAATAAAAAGATGCTTTCACTGCCAACTGGAAGAAAACTCAAGAAGGAAGAGGATGACTCATCTTCACATAAATATTAGCTTAGCATTTTCATATAAATCCAGGCACTGAGAAGAGATTTGCCTTGACAGCTGTATGTCGACCATTGCACAGCTGGACAAATGATCATTTATTTAATTTGTAAGTTAAAGTCTGTAATTTAGTGAGATTGCCAGCCCATCTGTTAAAGCAAGAAAAAAAAAACTATTTCCAACAGACATAATGACATCAGAAGAGCAGACACAAAACTACAAACTGGAAACATTAAAGCTGAGCACCAAACATAGGTCACTACATCCAAAACAAGATTCTAGGTCAGCAACAACCATTTTAGCACACACAAGAGGAAAAAAAGCACATTTCCTGATTAGCTCTGTAGCAGCATCACACTCTTATAGTAGTGCTCACTAACACAGTCTAAACAACTCTAATGCAGCATTCAAGAGTTCATTGTTGACACTAACATGCCTTCCTACGTATTTACTGATTGCTAGAATTTAACAGGTTATCCTCTCAAATACAAATCCTTTCCTCAAAGTAATCATTCCCCTACATTGTAGGGTTTTCAGGTCAAAATATCAACAATAATATGATGAGAGCTTTTAAAAATACATGAGTTAATCTTGTAAGGAGATTGATAAACTTTTGCATGTGAAATAGGATTATTAAGTAATGTCATCAGTTATAAATGGCACAACCTTAAAGTGGTTTAGGAAAACCACAGGCACTTTACAACAGAGTATATTTGGATGGTCTTATAGGTTTAATTAAACTCAGTATGTGATCCAATCTTTATGAAGCAACTACTTACATGAAATGATTTTGAGTTCATGAGGCAGAGCTGATAAACAGACTGTTGACATTGGAGCTGATTTGTCAAGATATTACTGCCATCTACTGTTTAAACATAGGAAATGCTATATTTTCAGAGGAAACACACACAATTAGGGGCCTAAAAGAAACTGTGACTTACTCTATTTCTTTATAATCTGATGCAAGTATCTGTTGTCTTTTCTTTTAGATGACTGTGGTCTCTCCGTACATTAGAACCTGATGGATAGCACACACCCTTACACTGTGCTAAGCAAGCTCAATGAGCAGCGCTCACAAGGCCTCTTCTGTGATGTTACCATTGTGGTGGAGGATGTAAAATTTCGGGCCCACAAGAACATCCTGGCAGCCTGCAGCGGGTACTTCAGGAACGCTCTGACCAGCTCTGACACATGGAGCTCCAGCCAAGTGCTGGAGCTTATGGATCTAAAGTCTGAGGTTTTTGCCAGTATCCTCAACTTTATATACTGCTCAAAGTTGACATCACCCAGTGCTGAGGACACAAGGGGCCTTGTAGCAGCTGGCAAAAGACTTGGAATTCCCTTTTTAGAACGACTTGTAGAAGAAGCAAACCGAGATGAATGCGTTAAATCTTCAGACTCATGTACTGACTTAGTGTGTAAAAAAACAAAGAGAGAAGCTTTAAGGCCTGAAGAGATAGACACTGCAAGAGGGCCTCGCATTACCAATGCCTTCTCTATCACTGAAGTATGTCCTGGGAACAATCCTTTCACCCCTCTGGTTCAAACAGATAAAGACAGACAGTCGCCAGATGTGGGAAAACTCCCAACAAGTTGTCCCACAACGTCCTGTCTCAAAGGGAGCAACGAGACAACCCACGCCCTTTCAGAACACTCATATGCAGTAAGCAAATCCACTGAAGGCAAAGAAAGCAGTCAGGGGGATAACAAAAAGGTCTGTAAGCCAGCTGTGTCACAGTCAAAGCAATTCATTTACAGGAATGCAGGCCCACTCAAAAAGCGACACAAACTGCGAGGCATTTTTGGTAGAAGTATACTTCCGATGCCAGCAGAACTACAAACAGATAAACCAAACTTGGTGAAGTGTGCGATTAGCGATGATGTCATTGCAGCACCTGAAACCAAGATGACACCAGCTCCACTTTTTTCAGAGGCAGAAACAGAGAACAGAGTGAATACAGGGTTACCCACAGCCAATGACAACTCTCAGATGGAGTTAGGTCCACCGCCCCTTTCCCCTCACCCAGAAGACAGCATTTCAATCTACAGCTGTGAGCTCTGTCCAGAGATATTTTCAAATAAATCTCTTCTCACCATTCACTTAGAATTACATAAAAAACGCTTTGTTAGTCACTTGTTTTGCAAGTTTTGTCACAGAAAATTCATTCACCTCAAACGGCTACGGAACCATGAACAGATATGTCCAAAGGCTGTAAGAGACCCGCCTAAACTAGATGCCAGGGATATTTCAGGCAAAGAGGTGGACCACTGTTCAGATGACAGATCAGACATGATGAGCATTGTGACACAGCTTCCCTCAGCCGACCTCTCCAGCCCTTACACACCAGAGTCCATTCATTTGGACCAACCAGAGCCTCAAGAGAGTGAGAAGACAGTCAGGCCAGGGGGTAGTCAGAGAAGATACAACTGCAGCATGTGTAAACGGGTCTATGTCACCTTATCCAGCTTAAAACGGCACGAGAATGTGCATTCCTGGCAGAGGGCCTACCCCTGTCATTATTGTAATAAAGTGTTTGCGTTGGCAGAGTATCGCACTAAGCACGAAATCTGGCACACAGGTGAACGCCGTTATCAGTGTATTTTCTGCCTGGAGACATTCATGACGTATTACATCCTGAAGAACCACCAAAAGTCTTTTCATGGGATTGATCCTAGTCTAGCTGTTAAGAAGAAATCTGCCAACGGAGGGCTGAAAGCCAGTGTTTATCCAATCAAGCTCTACAGGCTGCTGCCCATGAAGTTCAGAAAGAGACAATACAAGACATACAGTCATACGTACTCAGACAGAGTTGAAAGAAGTGATCCATCCTTACTGGAGAGCAATTCACTTATCCCTCCATTTGAGAATAATACTCTGATCAGCCATTCTGACACAACTTCATTCCCCCTGACATTCATGGCAACGACAAAGATGGTTTCTCCTGTCATGCCTCGTTTATGCATTGACAAGCTGCCAAACATAGACCAAAGTCTGAACAGTGAATTGGAAATTCAAGGAAGCAAAGGAAAAGAGGCTGAAATTCCACACATTGATAACTGTGACAGTATATTCTCTGTGCAGACCAGTTCAGAGTCACCTGCAGGTTGCAAAGAAGATCCATCAATGCTAATCAACTCGGAACCTATTAGTCATAACCTTCCATTCTTAAACTCAATGAATACTGTTAAGAAATTAGGAGAGCTGTCAGCTTCTGCAAAAATAGTTGAGGATATGACCAAGAAGATACTTCAATCGAGCACTGAGAACCTGGTACACAGTAAAGCAGTAGGAGCAAAAACAGAGACATATATCGCCAAGCCTGCGTGCCAGGGTCCATCTGTGGACAATGATGCAATGCCACTATGTCAGATAACAGTGAAAATAGGCAATGAAGCCATCATCTGCCGCCAATTCAAAGGATCAAAGCTCTTCCCAAGGAAGAAAAGGAGAATCAGAGAACTGGGTGAAGAACAAAGCTCAAGTCAGTGTCCTCCAACAAGGGCAAACTCAGAGAGTCCCAGGCTTCGCCTCCGACCAGAAGTATCTGCCTCCAAACAACCGGAGACGTGCAATGACAACAATGACTGTGACAATGCTGATCAGCTTTGGCGTCCCTACTATTCATATAAAGCCAAAAAGAAAAGAAAGAAGCTTAGAAACAAGCACAGAAAAGCTATGTTTCGCCAGCATCCTCAGTTATTTGTGGACAGATCTGCTGCCAGTGAGGCCCACCTCGACAGATCTAGTTTTCAGAGAGAAGAGAGCATCTCAGGTGGCAGCACAGGGCTGAAAGACAGTCTTAGCAGGAACTGCAGCCCGAGGGCCACCTTTAACTGTGACATCTGTGACAGCTCCTTTATCACTGAGACTGGTTTGAGAGCTCATATTATTGGTTCTCATCCCTATTTCTGTCGGACCTGTGGTAAACAAGGTCCTCCAGGTGAGGCACCTACTAGTGGCGATTACATCTGCAACAGATGCATGGAAAATGGCTCCTGCTTTGATGATACCCCCCGGAGCCCCAACCCAGAGAAGAAATACCGTTGCTCCTTCTGTCCCCAGCGTTTTCTCTACCTTGCCACCAAGAGAAGCCATGAGAAAAAACACCAGGAGACAAATAAGGAGGGTTATAAATACTCCACTCATCTAAGTGAAGACAACAAACATGAAACCATTAAAACAGAGGACAGTAACATAGAGGGGGCTGCTGACATAAAACATGAAAGCACGCAAGGAGAACATTTTCCCACCAATTGGAGCACACCTAAAATTGAGGATACGACTGACTTAATGTCTCAGACTACCTACCAAGACATGCCATATTCTAACATCAAAAGTCCGTTATTGCCCGATGCTGACTCGATGTTTTCCCTGGCATCTTCAAAGGTGAAACAGAAAGTAGCTAAAAAGAGGATAAATCCGCAGCATACTATGCATCTCATTTCAAAAAAGCAAAACAGTGATGGAGATAGTGATAGAAACAAGAATAATTTAATGGGACCAAGAATAAACAGTCACAATGATCAGGAGAAGTCCAGTAAACTCTTTAGAAGAAATGACTCCGAACCCAATGATACGCACATTTCTATACACAAGCCCGAGAAATGGGTTTGCAAAGAGGAGCCATTTTTTTAAAGGTCTTTGAAGACTGTGACCAACTGAAGGAAAATAAGAAAGTGAATGACAAGAAACGGCTTTTTTCGGTGGGGAATCACAAGCTCTGTAATGTCTTTGCAGAAAAGTGTTCTAAAATGACGTTAAATATGAGAGTTTAACATCCGTGTAATTTTTTCCCTCCTGAACCAAACAACTCAGTGATGTTCTTTTTTTGTTTTTTAACCTTTATAGAGGATATTTTTTGGATAATATAGAACCTCCTGACACAAACTGTACTTGTTCTTTGTCTATGCATGTAAAGCAGAATCAGTTTCTTCAAACGCTGTGCAATATCAGATCAGCATTTGCTATGGGTCGGACAGCAGAAAAACTGCCCAGTGTGGTTTCATGTTCACTTTTTTACAGCAGGTTTGAGCAAAACAATATGGATTCTACTGTTATCACATTTCTAAATCTCTTGTTCACTAAACTGGGCTCGGTAAGCTGCACTTTATAAGTAGACTATGCTGCTTTGTTCTTTAATACTTTATTCATTCAATTTCAGTTCTAAGAACCATTGATATTATTTTAATTTCTAATGAATACACAGAACCACTGAAATTAAAGTTACTTCTTTTGTGTGTTTAATATGAATAAAACATGTAAACAATTTAAATAAATATCGCTGATATTATGAGCAATTTAATCCTGTCCCCCTTTAGCGCACAACTGAAAAAACAATCATTTCGAAGTATCCTGACCAGCAAATCAAACTGATGCTTAAACTCTTGAGACTCATCAGAAAATACTCAACTGTAGGAACATCATCCAGTACAAATGTGGACTATTTATAAGAAAAACACTTACTGACAAGACTTAGCCATTCATATTGGTGCAGAACCTGTTCCACAGCTAACATGTTCCTGCTCCTCTTGGGCCTTCAGGGACCTGAAGTCCAGCTGAAAAGTTCATTCCCTCCTTCTTCAACACAAAGTGCATCTGCGTTCAGCCTCAACACAAAATTTTCAGATGTTTCTAAATTCTTTGCTTCTTCCTAAGACTATGTTTGCCTTGCATCAGAAGGATCATACATTTTACCAAGAAGGTACTGCACAACTCACCAGTCATGTCATGGAGGAAACATTTCCCAGCTAATTCCACTCTAATCTACCATTTAATGAGGGGCTATTATATTTTAAACAAAGACAGCAACAGTTCATGTCTTGTTATTGATGCTTTTCAAGGTCACCTGTGAGCACAACTACTCTCTGTTGTTATTTGTTAAAGACTAAATACTTTAGATCAATAGCACTGATTTAACTAAACATGGTTGGTACACAGGAGAGAAATCTGTGACATTTGCAGTTTAAAAACTACAGCATACCTTTAAGATAATCATTATAAGCAAAAGGAATAAGATGCATTATCTTTTAAATCAAGAACACATCGTTATTTATTGCATACCTGACCTTCTTTCAGGTTCACTGCCGCTCTCAGCAAAGAAGATTAGACCCAGTCACAATAAGCGCCACCTTGAAGGAGAGGGGAAAATAAGAATCTTAGCATTTTCATCCAATAATACAGTATATTATAGTGTATCCCAACACTATATTATAGTGCACTGCATTTGCTAAATCTGAGCAAAATGCCACCAATAGTGCATTAAAACTTATTTTTATACCATATCAATAAGTACATATTCACACACTGCTTTTGGAATAGTGACCATAATATTTGGTATTTTTTAATTAATCATTCTGCAAAGGTTTGAACCAGGTAATACCCAACCAAAGGAAAACTTCTGTTCATTTAAACTATTAAAACATTATTTGTTGTTGGGTGGTACTATCCAATTATATGGAATGAATTCCAATATGGCTCGTTGTCATATAAATTAGAACTCTTTGGAAAAAGTTAATTAGCGCACCTTTAAAAAACGTTAACTATACAAGCAGTGGCATCTTGCGCACGATATTTGCACTTTAGAGTTATTAAAGTAACCTCCCATGAGTTTCTTATTATAAGAAATAAAATTTTAAATGCTTAAACTAGCCTCAGATATCCGTGTTACAGACAGTAAATCCAAGACTCAAATCAAATTTTAAGCACAAAGCAAGCACAAATAACATTTCCCATCATTATAGATCGGTTTATGATGGTTTATCAAATCCCATTTTATTAATTATTCAAGCTGTTAAAGACTCCTGAATAGTCTCTCTGTGTTAATTTTATTTTTACTGTCCCAGTTTGATCAAATTGTGTCCACTTTGGTCGTTTTGCGCGTCTCGGCTAATTTTGGTTTATATGTCATTATGGCCCTATATTTGCAGAATAACATCTGGGAGAGAGAAGTAACTTTTTTGGCTACATGACCTGTGTCTGGTAGACCCATTCACTAAACTGCATGAGCAGTTGTCAACTCATTCACAACTTGTGACAAATTTACGCCCACATAACATGTCTTCAATCGACAGTGTTCGTTGTAAGCACTCGTAACTAGGATTAGCTAGCTAAGCTAGCTCAACAAGTCAAAGTCAGTGATCTCCGAAAGCGATATTGCATAATGAGCGACACCACATAGCTACCTTAAATCCCTTTGAAAACTCCTTCCACCTACACATTGCAGTACTAGCCAGAGCGACTCCCGAGGAAGCTTGGCACTAGTTTGTACGAGACCTTTCGTGACGCGGTGGTGGGGTTGGCTTTTCTCCACTCAGCCTGCATTCATAAACGGATATGATAAACCAGCGCTGAATGCATCGGAGCAGCAACAACAGTCAGCTCTGACCATGGCGGAAGAAGACAACGCTAGGATTCGGATTTTACAAAGTCTGCGGAGTAAAATATGTAAGTCTGGCTGGCGACCATATGTGTCTGCCACGGGGAAAAGGGTTGGTAGAATAGCCAAAAGGCGACACGGGAAGCCGGAGGGGCGCGGCGTGCTATCAACAGCCGACAGTGTGAAGGCAGAGACAGGCAGTTCATCTGCTCACTCTGCTGGCTGCTGGTGCCTAACGTTAAGTTAACTTAGCATGCTAGCAGAAGCTACTAGCTTGTTGTAAACGATCCCATTAATCTAAAAGCTTAACGACTATTTGTATATATCTTCGAGCACGCATAGTGTTCCATGCTTACAAGAAATTTTAGTTTTTTTTTTTTTATGGAGTAGAACAGCTCCATAAACTGAGTCAACGTAGATGACAGTAAAGCTAGCTACTATCAGCCACTTAAGTCTTAAAGCTAACCCATTCAGTTTAACGTTACTCTATGTTGGTGTGCAATCAAATTCTGTATACAATTTAATTTTGGGTCTGCAAGACTTGGGATTTCGATTAGGCTTCATTACCGTAGCCGAATTTTTAAAAATAATATGTATTTATTTTTTTTCTTACATTCCAAACTGTACTGGTGTTTAAAAAAAACTGTTGCTCCACAGTGTTTTGAATACTGTCACATATTCTTATAACAAAACGTGATACAGTTTTATATTACAAAGATTGGCTCAATTTGATCAATTTTTTTTTTTTTTTAAATGACTCTTTTTAATTAAAAAATAGGACTAGGGTATAGCGAGAATTCTCCCTACAATATGTCACAATTTTTCATCTTACTTTAGTGTTTTCCAAGTTTTAGTAATCACCAATATTTCTATTGCCTCGGTGTCTATACTGTGCCACAACCATGTCTTAATATGTCTATTCTAAAAAAATGTAAAGTTCCATGAACAACCATTTGCAATAGCTGAAAATTCTTATCAGTATACAATATCTGATGGTGCACAGAATTTGGTGTTACTTTTACATACATTTACTAGATATAATCAGGAGTACCTTATTAGGTTGGTTGAGTCCAGTCTCAGCAAATTCTTTCAGCAGGCCTCTGCTCTTTGTGGAAGAAAACTATAATGCCCCATCATTTGCCACAAAATTAAAGATTAAAGCTCCGCTGGGAAAGTTACTTGTTTTAAGTACTACCCAAAAGACTTAATTTAGGTGTTGTCATTAAACTATGACAAGAATCACAGTGTTAATTGTAGTTCAGATCTTCCCTATTTATAAACATCAAGGTAAAATACTTAAGTAGCCAGTACCCTCAGGCTGGGCTGATACAAGACCGTGTCACTCTGTGCCTATTTAAATCTGGAATTTTGTTTTTTGGTGCTCTCTTCAAAAGTTTGAGTCACTGCAAACATTTTCAGATTCAAGTTATACAAGCTGAACTGGTTTTGGTAATGCAATGAATATGTTGCTGCAGATTTGATAACACTTATCAATTAGACTATGCTGCTTTGTGTTATGTTTATGGTAATTTATTATAGTGTCAGTGGATAAAAAAAAAATAATCTAAATTTATATAAAGTGTGCTACAATTTATGAAATTTTCTGAAAGGAAATAATAGTTGCTGATATTATGTTAATTATGCATGACGTCTGACAGGACATTACTGGTGCAAGCCTAACTGCGTGTTTCCAAAGTTGGAATAGACTGTCATGGGAAGAGGCTTAACAGCATGTATTTACTGTAAAGTGAATATAGGTTTAGTATTATGTAAACGTCTATGCATAGGCATACAATAGGAAGGCAAATGTCAGTTTCACTACTATGAATTAATGAGAAAACAGTAAGCAGAACAAAATTGAGGAACTATCATGGCATGTTACTCACTTTGCAGTCTTGCGAAACTCCATTCTTCCTCGTTCACAGTTGGCCTTTTTACTTTACATACGTCAGTGGAAATGGCATTTTTTTAAAATATATGTATTTCTAAAAGTTTTTAGCAAACATTTTTATATGTGTGTGCTTTGTTTTCAGTTAATAGGGGAAAAGGCAGTCCCCAGTTTAGACGCATATTGTTTAGGGTTTTTTTTTTCTGACCCTCAGGTCACAGATTTCTCTGCTTGACCTGTGTCAGTTTTAGGGATTTTATGGAAGAGAAGAGATGACAGAAGGGTTTGTTGGCCAAAGTGTAAATGATGTGTTTGTGGTTACTTGTATTATGTACTCTGTTCTCTTCACATACCGGGTCATCCTGGTACAAGCTTAATGACAACTAGTGACAGTTCCTAAGATTAGCCATACTGCATTATTAATAGCCTGTTAAAAAGCTGATCTCACTGGTGGCTTTTCTTAATGAGATCCTTACCAGGACTTAGGGTAACGATTCAAAGCTAGACAGCTAATTTAGACCATCACTGCCACCTTAATCCAGTATTACAGATAGTTACAGATAGTGTTGTGTTGGAGTGACAGCTTATCTTGAGCTGATTTTACTGTGTTTCTTTAATGTGTTGTCTTGTTTTCTGGTCCTGGCTGCTTTGTAATGGAAGTGGTTCATGTTACAAAGGTGTTTGTCATTTGTGAATCAGCGCTGTTCTGTCACCATTGGTTGTGCTGAGGAAGTCAATGTTTTGTGTTTTTAACCACATATGAGCCTGAAGTCTACTTCAGCTACATCCGCTCTTCAGTTTGCCCTGACAACTGGCAGGAGGCTGTGTCCCAAAATGAACAGCGGGATGTCAAACTATCAAAATATATATCGAGTGTTCTGAGTAATGCAGTAAATCAATTAAAAATACTGATTGGAATTTGGCTGTAAAGTCAGATTTGTAGTATTAGAATTTTTTATTTAAGCACATAATGTATATTAAAAAAATAATAAAAAAAACAATAATCTGACTCTAAGCAACTAAATCCTAATCAGTATTATTAATTTTGTTACTGCATTTTTTATTTAAATTTTTCATCTAAATTCTGAAACTTGAATATTATTTTTTAAATTATTACTAGAATGAATGAAAACTGTGTAAAATGAAAGTTTAGAATGAGTTGATATAAAGTGTTTGTAATCATTTTAATAAGGGAAAGACAGTCAGGATAATGGTTGTGTTGTCCTTTTGGTATGCAGGTGAAGCTAAGAACCTGGGTCCAGTTTCGGGTCCAAATCGACAAAGGGATCTTTGTACATTTTGTACTATAAGTCTGGATCAGGAGGAAGTTTTCCGCACCAAGATGTCTGACAAAAGTGTCAGGTAAGCTGGATAACATGTATGGACAACATTATGTGGATTATAGCTACAAATTCAGTTTTTTTTTTTCTTTTTAATATTACAACTTAAAAACGTTACAGAAAAATGTAAACTTTGAAACACTAATTTAAATGATCTTTACAAAGATTAGTGAGCATAATTTGACAAAATCTAACACTCCTGCTCTACATTTATAAGAGCATCTAAGATGCCCAAATATTACATATATAGCCTATCTGGGCCTTTTTCCCCTCTGTTTCTTAAAAAGGTTGACATGTGCATAAGCTTAGTTTTTTCAGTATCGTTGTCCAGATGAGAAGATGGAAATCCCCACTAATGCTTAAATAATAATGACAGCTCTTGTAGGTGATTATAACATTTACATAAACGATATGTCAAAATACAAGAGAGCATTATTAGCATGTCCAATAAGCCGATTCTCCTTTGGTGAAACACACAGATGCGCAGTTAACAATGTTTTTTTATTATTATTATTATTATTATTATTATTATTATTATTATTATTATTATTATTATTATTATTATTATTAT
>JBAMHW010000009.1:22844853-22861689 GCA_037177495.1 Rhadinocentrus ornatus | reverse complement strand
AGTCAGGGAAAGCCTGTAATCGATCCTTCAACCTTCCGGTTGAAAGACAACTGCTCTTCCTCCTGAGCCACAGCCACCCGTTAATGAGATAGGTGCTTCTGAGGAACATGCAGGGGGCGTGTCCCATAGTCGGACAACTCACTAATGCTACTCTGAGAACCAGGGTTACGTGAATAACCTAAAGTTTTTCTTTACCTCGCAAGAAAGGGATGATCTGAGAGCGCCTGTTAAAGCCATTTTGCTTTGCATCTGCATCTGTCCCTCTCCGCATCAAGTCAACACACACCTGACAATGACATTATGTCCACGTTGGCAGAGAAAATATGTTGTTGTAACGTAGTGCTTTAACGGATTAATTACAAGTGTAGACAAAAAGGTTTGCTGTAATCAGAATCTGACCGTTGTAACATGTCTCCTCTTCGATGACTTTAGGGTTACGGTTTGCCTCGCCTGCTGGATCTGACGTGAATTACAGCTGATGAATGACACGTTACAGCGGTCAGATGACGCTTCTGAGAAAGCATGCAGACGAGATAATCCATATTTAAGAAAGAAGCTTAATTTATGCCATTTCAGATCCAGATTTCAGACCCAATCAGATACCATTTATGATTACTGCAGACCTCTTTGTCTGCACTTAATAATTTAATCCGTTAAAGCTGTATGTTACAACACACTTCCTCTGCTAACGTGGACATAATGTCATTGTCAGGTGTGTGTGTGTGTTATGTTGACTTGGTGCTGAGAGGGACAAATTCAGACCTGAACCACCTATAGAAGCTAAGTAAAACAGCTTTAACAGGCTGCACGCGTTCTCGCATCATCCCTTTTTTTGCAAGGTACACAACAGTATTGCATGGTAACGCGAAAAAACAAAACAAATTTGTTTGTCCCCTGGGGGGGCTCCTTACTTTTGCAGGAAAGTTCCCCAAGCAATAATTAAGAGACTTAATAAAAGAACTTTACAAGCTGTCACTTGCAAGAAGTGCCCAAATATTTTCTTTAGTCCTTTTTGGTATTTTGGAAAATTTAAATATTATTAAAGTGATTTTAATTTTGTTATGTATACAAAAATACTAACCTGAAATTTGTCTTTTAGAAATCGTCTTTTACTAATTTAATCATTCACAGCATCAGATACTTTAATCAGGATTGGCCAATAACGTGCATGCTGCTGTATGTTCACATGAAAGTACAAGACAACAAACATTAAATGCCATGAAAAGAAGCAGAAGATCAAAGAGAATTTTAGACATATAAACAGGTGTAGTTTAAGTTCACTATAAGAAAAAACATTTCTCAGAATCCTTTTTTTTTTTTTCTTCTTCTTCTTTTTTTTTGGTCCAGTTTCGGGGAGAAAGATGACTCACTGTGACTCAAAGCTGTGGAAATGAATAAAATCTGGATTAAACCTATATAGTTTTTTTTCCCCCCATTAAATGACTCACTAAAAAAATACAAAAAAGATATTGAAAGTATTTTTTCCTCTAAGCTGCAGTGACCACTTTTGTTCACGTTTGTTTTTTTGTAATTGGCTTTACTTTTAAACACCTCATGATGTCTATATGAAAACAATATAATAAATGTTATGCCAGGAAAACAATAATACATCCTCTTTGTGTTGCATGCAAACGTGAATCATCTGTTTAATGGGTCAGAGATTTGTGAGAAGAAATGTGTAAAATACTTCATCTTGAAAGAAGAATATTTTTTGCTAATCTTGGGTCTCTGTAACTCCTTTAATATTTAACAAGTGCCACAATATTTACCGCCATTACGTCTGTGCTTCATATTTTACATCAGGAAATGATCTCAACTGCTTTTTATATAATATATTACATCCTGGGGGGATAGTCAAAGAGAGCTGCTCATTGAAAGATAAAAGTTTAGTGTGCAAAGCACACATGCAAATGCACGGATGCCAAATATCGTGTTGTTTACTTATGTTGTTTTGCACCCCCATTCATACTTAAAGAGCACTGTAATGAAGTGGAAGTGATGGCATCTGAGCAGGAAGTCTGCTTGTTACACTGCAACCGCTGTGGTTTTCTTCTGCTGTCATTCAGCATGTCACTCAGATTGTTTGCCTAAACTGTCAACCTGCTCATTGTCAGCTTTCACCACAGAGGAGATCATCACTAAGCCTGCATACTTCTGTTTTCCTGCATCAGTTTAATCTGAGAAGATGGCAAAGTTGAGCTCAAAGGTGTTGAGCTTATCTTGTGCACACTTCCAGGCGTCCTGTTCTGAAGCAGTGTAATCAGTCACCAGAGATGGTCAGAGAAGAGTGAGATAGGGTTAAGACAAAAGTGCAGAAGGCAGAAGGGAATATTGTCATGACACCTAGGAAGATTATAGACAAACATCCTGACATTCAGCTGCTTGACTTCTCCCTCTGGCCTCACTTAGCGATGGGCTGAATTTATTCTTATTCTCTGGAGGCTTCTGCTTAGCAGCTACATCCTGTTTAGGGTACCTTCAGCTGTGTGTTTGTTGTCACCTGAAACACGCGTTAAAAAAGTAACGATCCCTGTGTGACGCAAGCTAAACATGAGGGCAAAGCAGTACTTTGGAACAGGATCTGTAACACACATGGGAGTCCAATGCTATTTTATATTCATATACACCCCATGACCTAACCCTTTTCTCTTTCGCCATTGTTAAATTGTTATCAGAACTCCAAACCCGTAAACATTTCCAGCATCATTACGGTCACCAAGTTGTGTTGAATTCTGGTGCAACTTTATTTATTTGGGTAAAAAGTCAAATACTTACTATTCCATTTGAAATGCTTTAGCTTATGGATGAGAGGTGAAGGTTTTGTTGAAGATAATGCCTTTTTACACTTGTTTTTTTCTGTTAAATAAATAAAAAAGAGAACATTTATTTCTAAAATTGCTTGAAGTAAGTTTAGCTCTTTTCCTGTTTTCAGTGTGGTCTTTTACTCATCGTTAGGCAGATCACTGCGGGTTATTGGTCATGGTATTTCCTCTGAGCATCTGTTTAACCAACAGGAGTTTATTTACCTTTTTATATGCTCTTATAACATAGTGGTGCGTCGTCTTTGGTAAGGTCTGGGTTAGCTTTAAGCCTGTCTAAATGTAATTACTTATAGATTTTACAGTTGTTTTCTAGTATAATCGGCTTCTTCGGGAAACTGGTATGACTGGCATTTAGCTATTGAAATTAATAGCTTTTAGAAAAAAATATAAAAAATATAATTTATTGTTTATCCTTGAGGGTGAATCAGCACGTTTTGTGAATATTCTGTATAGATATAATCCTTTACAATTTTTTTTTTATTCATTGCTTCTCTTGTTTGTGATTTGCTGTAGAATAATGGAGTGCAAGGAGCTGCCGATGATCAATGGCCAGAATTGTGACTCCTACGCCACCGTGTCGCTCAATGGACCAGCCAGGTAATTCTCTCATTTCCACTTGCATACGAGAGAAGAGCAAGGTTCCCTTAACAGCATGTAGATATGGTTTGAAATGTTTTTTGAGAAGTAGTTTATGTGTTTATTTTTAAGTAGAGTGAGTTCACTTATTTGCTATATTGAAATAATTAGCAATTGGACGATAGAATAGAACAGATCCACTTATGGCTGTTTGTCATGTAACAGGCAAATGTTTTTAAACCGCTCAGCCAAGCATGAATGAGAAAAATGAACAAAATTAGGTTTAAAAATCATAACAAAAATAAGCAGGGCTATATCTAGTCAATACCCAGATGGATAGATTCCAGATCAGCAAAAATAAAATGGTCAGACAGAGCTCCTTCTTTTTTTCTTTTTTTTTTTTTTTTTACTTTATTGATTTTTAATAAATGTAAACCAGTCAAAAAGTTTAAAATAACATTTTCCTTATAGAAAAAAGGAGAGAGGGAAAAATATTGAACACAAAGAGAGCTCCTTTCTCACTGAATCAAACTATCTCGATGCAAAGCCACAAATGCATATTGCAGATGTGGTAAATATTTTGGTTACCTTCCAGCTTTGGTGTAAGTTAACAACATTGTAATATTGCAGCTTAGCTCATGGCAGTTTTTTCCTGCTGAGGATTCAGCAGAAATATCAGCGCAGCATGAGCAGACCAAGAGAGGAGCAAGAGAATCAGATCCGCTGCTTCAGTAATGGTTGGATGTAGCCATTAAAATATCTTAAATCACAACTTTTTCCTGGTAAAAGTTTGTAAAACTACCAGGAGAAGAATGAGGCAAGTTTTGACGGGGATTTTCACCTCCTGAAATTTTGGTTCTCTCTGTTGGGTGTGCAGCCCTCAAACCTACTCGGTAGTTTGCTGGTTCTTCACAAAATTAATCCATGATGTAGAACTTCAGGAAGAACATACAGTCCCATTATTGTAGAGTACAATTTTTGTTAACCTATTTTATCCACCAAGCATAAATCAACTTCTCTGAGCTGGTGTCTGCATGGGTGCTAGATTTCGGGTTCACTCTTCACAATAATCCAGTTTTTCTTGTTCTCATTGTTCCTGTGCAATTTACGTAAACAGCCCAACAAGTTCTGCTAATTTTAATATGAAGGCAGAACAGTTAGCTAGCTAGTTGCTAATCCAAGGTGTAAGTTTTAATTAGGCCTGTTTATGATCCTCCCGTCTTTGTAAGGTGTGTTGGCTTTTGCTTGCCTTATATACACAGTCCCATTGCTTTATTGTGATATATATATTCATTATTATTATTTTATTTTTTAATTGATTAATATTTTAATTTTAAAAAAATGCAGCTCCATAATTTGGAATACAATTATCTGTATTTTAACATCTTCATGTCGATCTGTTTTTCTAAAATCTTTAGTAAAATGACATAATGTTCATATAAGTTGAGTAATTTTTGTCTCATACACTGTTGTTTAATTCTTTTCAAATATAACGACGTCAAGATATTGTCATTATATAACAGTCACTGGCTACTCCTCCTTAAAATAATTGATTTTTGATGATATTGATATTAATTTGAAAAACATCTTATATATATATATATATAATATATCACACGGCCTGTGAAAATATGTTCTACTCTTTAGACACGTCAGTATTTTAGGCCAAGTTTAAATGCATCTTTTTTAAATAGAATAAAAGAGCTGACTGACTAATCCTCCTCAGAATATGACTATTTGGATTCTTGTTACAGTTAATTAAACTACATCTACAGTGAATCTCTGTTGGAGGAATTACATATATATATTTACCTCCAGATATTTTCACCTAAATCAACGTCTCCACCTCAACATTCACCCGATTATTATCAGTGAAATTGGCGTTTACAATATATTCCTTTTCTATATTTTTGTCCTCAGGTCAGACCAAAAGAAAACGAAGGTAAAGAAGAAAACCAGCAACCCGTCTTTTGATGAAACCTTCTCCTTTGAGGTAAATACTACAATATCAGAGATTTGAAGTGCTTACTACTCTAAAAACATTGAAGAGATACTGTATGTTTAAGAAAGCTTTTGTATACCTTCATATAATCTCCCTCAGATCACACGGTCCAGCAGCTATTCTAAAAAGTCTCATTTCCAAGTGGAGGAAGAGGACATTGAAAAGCTTGAGATCAAGTGAGTTTCACTTTATCTGTGCAGTACACAGTCTTATTGTCCCTATATAGTTGCAAGAGAAGTAAAATTATTTCTCCAAAAAAAGACAAAAGAAAGTTTATTTGGATCTGGTGTGTTCTCACCGCTGATGGAGAGCTTTGGTTTCTGGTTAAGGATATGTGGGGCTTCCGTCACACTGGACTCGTAGCTCACTGGGTAAGGCTAGTCAGATTTAAAGGTAAACACTCATGCATGGTTTTGACGTTTGGATTTGAGGTGGGGTCATTGCACGGGTTTGTATTAGTTCTAATGCACCAAGCAGGTAAGCACCACTCAGAAATGACTCCTTTTTTTTTATTTTATTTATTTTTTTCCCTTTAAATAGTTTTTGCCACATTACAACTGGGTGGTTTATGTTTTGTGTTGAGCACACAACAGCTACAGTTTTGTCTGACATGATGAAGTATAATTTAGCACTTTGGTGGATAAATTGCATCATGTCAGTTTGCATCATATCTCTGTGCAGAGTGGAGCTGTGGAACAATGAAAACCTGGCTCAAGATGTGTTTCTGGGGGAAACTCGAGTCGCTGTTAAGATCTTACGAAATGACCACATCCACAAAGCCTGGTAAGGACTAGACTGAAGAAAATATAAAATTTCATCTTACTTTTCTTTATATGACTTTATGTTATTTAAAATTTCTGCTAGGAATGTTGGCCATAAACACTAATGTATTATTTCCAGAAGACTAGCTAGAGTCTCATTTTAAAGGAGCAGAATTTGGCTCTTAGGCAAAGCACACAGAAAATTCAGCTGCATATAGCTTTTCTGTCCACCATAATTATAAACGCATAAGCAAAATAGGGTTTTTTTTACATGTGGAAACACAACAGACCTTGATGGAAAGTCCCTGTTGTTTATTGATCTTAACCAAATGGGTTAGATTGTTGTTGATAAATAAAACCAAGGTGCCCCTTCCTTTTACAAAGCTAGATCAAATATTTCTACTTGTGAGATTGAGCCTTTTACTTGGGTATCGGTACTGCATTGAGCGTCCATCTTGTGTATCTAATATGACAACATGTATGGCCAAGTTTTCTAAGCTGCTGCAAGGTGACTTGAGAAACCTCCCCAGATTTCTGTGTTCAGCAGTTTTTCCTGTGTTGCTGTGTCCTAGCTTTGCATCAGAGTCTGTGATATGAGATTATGCCAGATAGCAATCTGTTAGTACACGAGGGCTGTGAGTGTAATGCGTGGGTGGCTCTTTGCATGGTGGCAGGACCTCATGTCCTGTGTTAGTGCTGGAATTAGTCCACATTCAGAAAATACTGTTTTGCTTTATAAATTTATTACAGGTGACCTGTTTAATGTCTCGGCAAATGTGTACTGT
Organism: Rhadinocentrus ornatus; assembly: GCA_037177495.1. Classification (NCBI taxonomy): domain Eukaryota; kingdom Metazoa; phylum Chordata; class Actinopteri; order Atheriniformes; family Melanotaeniidae; genus Rhadinocentrus; species Rhadinocentrus ornatus. The sequence goes on along the minus strand of JBAMHW010000009.1, from coordinate 22,854,743 downwards.
AATCACAGATCAAGCAGCTTATGGACAAACATAGAATAAGTACTTCAAGCTTTTGAAGCTCTGCAGTTCAACTTTGCATGTATTCGTTTTGTGTTTTGCACCACCTGTTGACTTGAAGGAAGATGTGCATGCTGCACAATGCAGCCAGTTTTCTCTTTACCCAGGGTCACACTAACAAAGCATGAGCAGTATTAACAAACTAAAACCTGAAGAAGTTGACAAAATTGTTCACCTACACTTTATTCTATATCTGAGGCATATACAAACATAGGTTTAAAAACGTTTTGAATTAGCTCACACAAAATGCACTCATTTCCCATCATGCTTGAAAGAAAGCTGTGTTATTTTTTTTGGGGGGGGGGGTTTTGCTCTGTTTTTTGTGATTGTTTCTCAGTTTTATCAGTTCAAATTAGGCCTTCATTACTATTTCTTATATTAATTTAGTAGTTCATTATATATTTTCCACTCTTTTATAAGGTGCTGGTACATTTCTCAGATTTAATATTATTTTAAAATTAGGTGTATTTGACATATATTTTCCCTCAGATTTGCTTTGAACAAGAAATTAAGAGCCACAGAATAAACACTAAACTTCCTGGGCATTCCCTGGTTACCACCAGATGAAGATGTAAGCGATCCAGTCAGAATACAGGAGGTGTCAGCAGTTTTCAGCAGTTTTCAACAAGTCTGCCTGAACAACTTTAAACTTATTGACAGTTACCGTTTCCTTTTTTCACTCTTGTGGCTGTAAAATAAATAAGTTTCTGCAAGTTAAAACAACGCAGTTTGTTCATTTTTATTCTATACTTTTTTATCTATATATTCTCTATTTAATTAATTGTGAATTCCACTTTTTTTAAATTATTATTATTATTGAGTCTGTGTATAATTATGTGTTAATTTTAGTTAGTTTTTTTGTTTGTTTGCTTTTTTCGTGGAGGTGTTCAGGCCCAGTGTCATAGATAAAAGCTAGAATCAAATCATGTAGATCTCATTGTAGGGAGTTTGGCCAACTTCAGCATTGAAATTATTTTCCCACACCTCACATAAAGCTAATATGACCCCCTTTGTTTCTCTTTCCTTTCAGGTATCTCCTCCAGCCCAAAGGGAACGGCAGCAAGTCCAAGTCTGATGATTTAGGATCCTTGCGTTTGAAGCTGACCTACATTGAAGACACTGTGCTACCATCTGCCTGCTACACACCACTCCGCAACCTGCTGCTCAAATCCCCAGATGTGAAGGTAATATTATATCATTATCACAATCAATACTTTTCCTCTTTTCTCTTGTTTACCCTCTTCTGATTGGCTGTTTTCCTTCTCCCTCAGCCCATCTCAGCGTCAGCAGCACACATCTTAGGGGACATCTGCAGAGAGCGATATGAGGCGGTGCTGCCCATGGTTCGACTGCTGCTCTACCACAATCGCTTCGTGCCTTTTGTCTCTGCTGTGGCTGTACTAGAGCTGGAAAACACTCAGTGAGTGACTCACATGCTTTTATGATCTCCAGAAAGGTATATTAAGGACTCAATTTGTTGACAACATTCCTACAAATGAATGAAAGATGTGAAGTTAAATTCCTTTTCTATAATTTTTTAGCAGTGATAATGCGACCACCAAATTGGTGAACAGGAGCAGCTTTTCATCTGACATCTAGATTATTTACATTTTCTTCATTTTCACTTTGATAGACTTGATAAACTCAGTGTTGTCACTAAAAAAAGGCAAAATAAGTTTTAAAAATACACTATACAAGTAGATTTTTTTTTTTTCCCTTTAAAAGCTGGATTCGAAAGTTGAAGAGAATTTTAAAAAAGATGGTCAATTCAAAGCTACAACAGAATATAGTTTAATTAATAATAGAATATAAAACAGTGAAATAATGTTTTTCTCATAAATGTGGTCTAAAATTGTAAATCGCTTGTCCTTGCAGGGAGGCTAACACTATATTCCGTGGCAACTCACTAGCAACACGCTGCATTGATGACATGATGAAGATTGTGGGAAAGAGTTACTTAGCTGTTACCCTGAAGCCTGTAATAGATGAGGTATGAGTAAGAGGAAACACACACTCACACACATATGAAACGCTATTAATGTTGCCGTAAGCATGAATCAGTGAGGTCAGTGTGGAAAAATCCCCTTGAACATCTGCTTTCTTGCTTGAAATGAGCAGATGTAATTGGTTGGACTGGAGTTTATGCAGAGTGCCCCATCAGCTTTTAAAAAAAAAAATCTTTTAGTAATTTTGAGGTAATGGCTGACATAAAATAGAATTAAAAGTGAGTTTAATCACTAGTTGTTTAATGACATCTAAGTATCTGGAAAAGGTATTTATACTCTTAGAGTAATGCTTTGTTATACATGTGATCTGAAGCTTAACTTTACTTCTGAGGCATCTAATCAGATTAAATTTGTACTTTGACGTTAAACTTCTAATCTATAGAAAATGTAAATACATAAATACATTTGCAGTTTAGCTCAAAACAAAATCTCTTCTTTTTCACCTCAGTTCATTAAGTTTGAGGTGGGTTTTAATATTTCGCTGTTTTGTTTTTCATTTACTTTTTCATAGATTTGCGAATCCAGCAAAACATGTGAGATAGACCCTGTTAAACTAAAGGAAGGCGACAATGTGGAGGTAAACAAGGTAAACGGAATAATTTTCTCTGATTTTATACTACAAGCATTATACAATTAGCTTAACTTTACTGTCGCATCCAGTGGGGGTAATCCTGAGTTTGTTTTTTGTTTTTTTTTGTTTGTTTTTTTAGGAAAACCTTCAGGTTTATGTACAGAAAGTTTTCTCCTCCATCACCCAGTCCAGTTCTAGCTGTCCCCCACTCATGTGTGATGTCTTCAGGTCTCTGAGACACTTGGCCTGCAAACGCTTCCCAGGTAAAAGATGGAAAGCATCAAATTTCTCATCATTTTACAAAAAAGAAAAAACAAAAAAGTTTTGTTAGGTGCTATTACTTGTGTGTTTTTGTTGTTTTAATTCAACATGTTGCTTATGCAACTGTATGGACATCATGGTCCATACTAAATCAAGTCATCATCTAAAATTAAAGAGGAAAAAACTTCACTAACAGTTTGATCCAGTTCCTAAAAAGCAATCATGTTATTCGGTGTATGCACCAAAAGGTGGAGCCAAATCATTGAGTTCAACGGAAGATTTCCAGTTATTGTAGCCGTCAATGTTTTCCTTTGCTAAGTGAAGTTTATTTGAACAGCATGTTCTCTTCTGTCTGTAGGTGACCCTCATGTTCAGTACTCAGCTGTGAGCAGTTTTGTGTTCCTGCGTTTTTTTGCCGTGGCCGTTTTGTCTCCACACTCTTTCCAGCTCCGTTCTCATCACCCTGTAAGTGTTCGCCTCTAGCCCCGCATTGACTCTCTAACATATGTACCAGATATTCTACTCACCACTGGCCTGTTTAGTGTTGTCATTTGACCTTTTTTGTTCTTAATTGCAGGATCCTGAGATTTCCCGCACGCTCACACTCATTTCAAAAACTATCCAGACTTTGGGCAGCTGGGGTAGTTTATCAAAGAAACTGGTAGGAGTACAAATAATTCTGTAAAAAAAAAAAAGAAGAAGAATTATAGGAAAGGTTGTCAGATGGATCATTAGTTTAACAGCAACGATGGCTCAGTGTCATCCAGCAGCATTATCAAATACGTCAGCTTGAACTTTACATTTTGATGTTAAATCTTTTCTCTCTCCTTAGTCCAGTTTCAAAGAAACCTACATGTATGACTTCTTCAAATCATTCCAAGAGGACAAGTGCATTGAAAAAGTTAAAAAGGTACCCTTTTTTTATTATATTCTAGATTATGATTTATTTCAAATCAGTGTAAAGTAATTCATAGTATTTTGATATTTGTGTTTTTATCATTGATGCCATTGTCATGTCTGCTTCCAGTTTCTTGATGAAATTTCCTCCAATGTCAGCAAGGAGTCCAGTGGACTGGAAGACGCGGTGGTTCTTAAGGAGGGGTGAGTGTCCATGATGAGCCTGGACAGAATCCAGTCAGATAATCTGACATTGAGACGGCATCAGATAGAGGCTTCTTTGTTTAATACTTTTGAAAATGCAAGTTGAAAAGGTGGAGTGGATCATTTTCTGACTATAGATGAGTAATGTAGCAATACAGCAATCATCATGGCAGAATCTGTGAACATTAAATCAATATAATGTCGTTTGGTGGCCACACTTGTGATCTACACATCTACTACAGGCTAAATGAGGTTTTAATTGTGTAAAACTGAAGCTGTTTGAGAAGTGACTGAAAGTTTATGCTTCGATTAAAAGTTTAATCGATTTCACTGTTATGGTTGTACTGAAAATAAAGAAAAGGGAAAATAAATAACAACCCATAGAGACAAGATCACTTCCATGGGCCATTTGAAATCGAGCACAGTGAACATCAAAAGAGGGACAGCCATGATTTGTGTTACACTTCCATGCAAGAGAAAATAAATTACATTGAAGATGTCCTTTCAGCTCTTCTCAAGTTTGAACATGTAACAATAGGACATGAAATTGAATGTTAAAAAAATGGTAAATGATACTTATTTCAATTATTTATTTATTTATTTATTTAAATATTAGTACTTGGATTTTAGACTTTATTTATATAATTAGTCTTAATTTAATCTTAAATTAATATAATTATTTTGTACGACCAGGCAGTTTAAAATGATCAAATCATGGTGAATGGTGGAAAGAAAAAAAATTGTACTGGCTTTGCACAGATTTTGCTTCTCAAACTCCGTTTTGTGTGCATCCTTGTAGGGAGGTGCAGAAACGTACTCAGAGAAAACCTCTCGTCAAGAAAACCTTTCAAAAGAGGTGGCTCAGAGTGACCAACAGGGAGCTCTCCTATCACAAACATAAAGGTGAGACGGGTGTCTATCGTGTTAGAAGGTGAGCTGTTTTCACACACATGCTTTAGTCCTGAAATTTTCTGGAGTGGCTGCATGTGAGGGCTCAATTACCCACAATGCCACATGTGAATACAGCAGGTAATCTTCTACAGTGGTGGAAAATGTTTTCGCACCCCATTCATTTGTGAAATATTGCATTAAGAATCACTCTAAGGTTTTTAAGTGGAATTTCTTTTAGAACAGTTACAGCCAAAATGCTAAACAAATCCTAAAAGAGCAATTAAATACTTTAAAAAACAAAACAAAACATGATGATATTTGAGATTGTGTAAAACTTAAGGGTGTCCAACCCCACCCACCCGTAGGTCCTTCATGGTGAGCGAGTGTGCATTCTCCGAACAATCAGTGTGTTTTTTCTCCTTTTCTGCTCCCTGTAAATAGCCTAAGAATCACATCCATATTGCAAAAATGCTCAACAACTGCCGTCATCACTGTTAGAAGCTTCATCGGCTGTTCTATACATGCAGTGATGTGAACATTGTGCTTTTCATGGTTTGCTTTGGCATCCTGTCCTGCCTCCTGTGCACTCTAAATGTCACATCAGAGTATTTTTAGTAGTAAGAGCATGAGAATCTCCTGCTGTGAAGGCCACGTGTGAACTTGGCAACTGCAGAGAAAATTTAGACCCGATTCTCCCTTTTATATGTGTGAAAGCAGCTTCAGACAAAACTAAGAGGTTCTAGCTGCACGCTCGGGTTTCTGTTCTTAAAGCTCCCGTGATGAAGGTGAAGGTTTTCCTAATTCAAGCTATAATCCTAATTGGATTTATTTGTAATCTGGTTAGGATGTTGGCAATATTATGTTGTAAGTAAATGTAATAATTACTAAAAAGAGCCAACATATCACATGTTGGTTACATGTGTGAGTGGTTTTAAACGCACGATGATATTTAGTTTTGATCACACATTGTTAAGATTTGAGGGCTGCACAGTAGTTTATTAGAGCGAGAAGATTTAATAATAATTAAGAGCGATCGCTTATATCTGACTTTCATTTGTGTGGGTGTGAATATTTGTCAGCAGTTAATTGCTTTTATTGGACACAAAATATGAGGAATAAATAGATATAATGCGATGGGATCAGAAACATTCTCTGAAGATGTTTGAGCCAAGAAATGGATGTTTAATTGGTCTGTGTTGACCCACCATGTCTGGTAACAAGGCTTAGTTGTAGTTCATGGTTTAATATGAAGAGCAGAGTTGTTGTTTTTTCGTTGTTTTTTTTAATCCTCTGTGTTTGTGTAAAGCCTGATACACAACACAAGCTACATGGAACACATTTTTGCAGCATTAATTAGATAAATTGCTTCTCTTTGTCGTCGTGACAGAGTCCATCTGTAATATTTTGTAATCGCTGCATTCCTGTAGTCATGGACTTCCACAAATGCAACTGTGTTCTGACAGTTTCTGAAACCCAATGCAGTGTCAACCCAACATTTTTCTTCTAAAAACCAACAAACCTGATACTTTGGAGCTGCATATTTCCAACATGAATGTTCTTCACAGGTTCCAATTAGCACATTTTGATTTCTGCATGTAGTTATTGGAGTAGTCAGGAGTGAGAAACAGCCTTTCAAACATAGTTACTAAAACTACTACTGCATCACAATAATCTACTTGCACCCTCCTAGATTATACTTTTTATTTCTATGTATATATATATAAAATTGAGTGAAATGATAAAATTAGTTTTGTTGAGATTTCAGGCTTTCTCTCTCTGTTATTGTTATTAGCATAAACATGACCCAGTGCTCTCTGCTTGCCAGGAAAAGAGGCCCTCTGCAACATCAATGTAAAAAATATCAAGGCAGTGGAAAAATTGGATGAAAGTGCCTTTAACCGCAAAAATGTAAGTGGGTTTGTCTCAGATGGCCGTCATGATTTCCTCCATAAAAGTGGAATTATTTGTGTTGTTGTCAGCTCCCAAAGCTAAAATAAATAAAAGATGAATTATTGCATTATTTGCATGAGCAGTCGAGAATGTTTTTAAATTATTTTAAATCAATTCATAATTTGAGAGAGGAAAAGCACTTGTTTGTGAAATTTTGGGAACTATTACTTTTAAATGCTTTGACATTTTCATCCACTCTGGATGTTAAAATTGCTGTGTTTTTGCTGTCAGATGTTCCAGGTAGTCCACTCGGAGAAGCCTCTGTACGTTCAGGCGGGGAACTGCGTGGAAGCCAGTGAGTGGTTGGAGATCCTAGGCCAGGTCAGTCGCTGCAACGAGGGACGACTGGCCGCTTTCCATCCATCAAATTACACCAGTGGAGCCTGGCAGTGCTGCAAAAGCCAGAGCAGCAGCGCTCCAGGCTGTAAGCCGTGTACAGCGTGAGTGTTGCAACTGCATCATCACCCTCATGATGAGCTCATCTTTGAAGTATTCTTGGCGGCAGTTGTAAGGACACCTGTAAACACCTCATAAAAGAAACATACTGCTGTTTTTGAAAATCTGCCATTGGTCCTAAATTTGGCCACCTATGTTGATGCAAAGTCGGGTGTGGGGCAGATTTCAGACAAATGGATAATTTTATGCTTAAGATGGCAAATATAAAACTTTAATTGCCAAATGAATAAAGTAGGCTGTTGTAAGAGAGGTGTAAAAGGCTAACCAAAAAAAGGTTAAGTATCTAAAACTACTCAAATATTCTTTGCACAGATTTAAAGTTTTCTGCACTTTTCTGTTTGTGTTAGTTACTAAATATTTAATCAAGCCAGGCTAATGTTTTAATTCTGACAAATAAGAATAGTTGTTTCTTCTCTTTATTCTTGGGAAGACTTCCTTACTCATTTGTCCCCTCATGTTTCAGCACCATGCTGGATAACCTCCAGCTGGACATAGACTGTGACCGGGAAACAGAGAGAATTTTCTCCCTTCTCTCCTCAAACGGTACCAAGCTCCAGAACATGGAAGGTCAGTTTCTCTTCATAAAATATAAAGTCCAAGCAGGCAGGTTTTGATGAATGTACTGTCATAAAAACAGGCATAAAAACTGGGTTCTTTGGTCATGACATCACTGCTGGACACTGTGACATGTAATAATGATTAATAGATTACACGTGTGACCATACTAGAGTGTACCTCATAAAATAGAAGAGGCACCTGCTTTTCATTTCATTCATTATTCCAGCTCTGACAAAGTCGGGTCGTCTGACTTCAATCCAGCTCAGCCAGCTTGTTTTTTGCTTTGTTTGTGTGGATTCCCACATGTAAGCAGCTCTTCCACCCAGCATCAACAGAGACCAAACTAAAAGCAAAATGTCATTGACATTTTTTCCATTTCTTTAAATCTTTCCATGTGAACAGCTGAGTGCATCGCTTTGTAAACATTTTTGTAGGCATTTTAATTACCAATGTTTTAGGCCAGCACATGTTGCTAACTAGTTCAGATCAACATTGCCAGCATCAATCTATAATCTTTGTCCCCCCTATAGATGCATGTGCCAGTATGGCTGTGTACCAGGGTCCTCAGCGGGAGCAAGAGGAATACTCAAAGTTCACCATTCAGGAACCCAAAGAGACCTTTCAGACACTCAAACAGCTTCGAAACATCATGGAGGAGCTTCAGAAGCAGCACAACATCAGGAACGACACCACAGCACAGTACGGCAGCCTGTAAGTCTGGACTGCTCTTTTCCCTATATGTGTCCTTTTTGTATGACCTCAGCTTTTATAGTTTACTCTTATAATTTCTTACAAGTGCTGATGTGACCATACTGTATCTTTTTCAAAGAACCACATTACTCAGTGAAGTGTTAATAGGAGCTCTGCAGGACTCTTTGTTCTTTTTTATATAGTTCTTTATAATCTGGTGGTGTGCATCATGCTGCAGCATGAAAAAGGGTTTAATCAGATAGATTCCTGATAAAAATGTAGACATTAACGTGAATTTAATAATTAATGTATTTATGATCAGTTTTCATGGATTATTACTTTCTTCCTGTCATGCTCACTCTGTTATGCTTTCTGTTTCAGTGACAACCCCATAGTTGGGAAAACATCTTAACCTGGGCAAGCAGGTGTGGTCTGAAACGGCCATACCAGCAAGTGTCATTTCACCACAGAGAACCTGAGTGGTCCTAGAAGACCCTCTGCCACTGTGTGACCAGGAGAATGATATACACCCTGACCTCCAGACATAGTCCACTATGAACGAACCTGTTTTGTTTTAGTAATATGTTGCCTCATTTATCGCTCTTGGACTGCGAGTCCCTTTTAAAGAGACTCTTTCTGTGTCTTAATTTATGTCCCCCTATTTGCATCTACAGCTGTGTGACAGAGGCATTCTTTGAGTGTGTGAATAGGCTGTAATTGGTTTTCTTTTTTTAAATTCACTCAGTTTTGTATCAGTTGTGATGATTCCTTCTGTGTCTTAGCATTTTCCCCAGAGTTCATTAACAATCATCATTCTGGAGGATTGTCCTCTTTCTGTGTCCTTGAAACCTTTCTCAACTTTTAGTTCCCTTCTTCTTTTGAACAAATGAGCGTGCATGTATGTGTTGTGCACGTGTGTGCGTGTGCATATAAATATATATGGTCATTTATGTAGATGAAACCAATCTGCCTTACGTTGATGGATGTTTCTTTAACATTTAATGCTGAGGAAATAATGCAGACGCACTTTAAATATTTGGAGCTTTCCAAATAGAAATGATTAGATACTTGGTATCAGATTTCCTCATTTTGATCAGTTACATGATCACAAGTACATTTTTTTTTTTTCATTCATTCCTGTACAATAACATTTGTAGGTTTTAAAATATTTTTCTTGACCAAAGGAAATCTCTTGGACATATGTGTATATGTATTTTGAATACAAATGGTTTAAAATTTAGACAAATTAAATATATATAGATATCTATATATATATATCTATATATAGATATATATATATATCTATATATATATATATATATAGATATATATATAGATATATATATATA
>JBAMHW010000009.1:22826998-22844753 GCA_037177495.1 Rhadinocentrus ornatus | reverse complement strand
TCTATATATAGATATATAGATATATCTATATATAGATATATCTATATATATATAGATATAGATATATCTATATATAGATATATCTATATATAGATATATCTATATATAGATAGATATGTATGTATGTGTGTGTGTGTTCAGTTTGTGTGTACGGTTTTGCTAACAAATCCTTTACCTTTTATTGACTTAAGGCAAGCAGTGTGCATGCATTCAGTTTCGAAACCTGATCGCACGACTGTGGTGAAGTCGTATTTCCTTGTGATTGTAAATTGTATTGGTATGATCATCAAATCTGTGCTATCTTCAAATATAACTACAGTGGTCTGCACAAGTCATAATGGAGGACTTCAGTGAAGAATTAATCTAAATGACAAATCATCCCTGTCTCCACCAAGTTAGCCAGACAATCACAGCACCTGTTAAGTGTTCCTGGTTGTGCTTTTATTTTTCACACCAGCAGCACTCCACAGCTCTGGCTGTTTGTTGTTTGTTTTTTTGTTTGTTTTGCAGCTTTAGCTCCTAATTTGCTCTCAGCAGCTCAGATTTTAGAGATAGAAATGGACTTCACAGGTTTTAAGTAAATATACTAATTATTTGAAATCAAATCAAGCAGGAGGAGAGCTGTTTGTGGTGACCTGTCACTATCTGTCCTAAGTGCTTCAGATGGTTTTCTGCTTGGAGTGTTCAATTCCAAAACAACCAAATCCTCAAATTTTATGCTGAAACCAGCAAAGTTCTCAAATTTTGAGTATTTTTCCATCACTTGACTGGATTATTCAATCATTTTTTACTAGAGAAAACTGAACAATCACTTTGATTCAGTCTTTTTTTTCTCCTATTTATTTTTATTTCCCCTTAATGCATTCAGTTTGAACAATAAAGAAAAAAAAACTTGAATTTGTGTTAATATGTTCATCTGATGCTGATAAACAGGGTTAACCACATATTTGTGTATGCAAATGAGTTGTTTTGTTTTTGATCCATCATATATTTCTAACATGCATGTCTTGTTTATTTAATGTTTTCAAGGAAAGATTTTTTTAACACTGATTTAAAGTGTTGCTATGCTGGTACCTCCCATGTTCATAGCCTGCAATGCTAATTGAAAAATGCTTTTGTTTCCATCACTTTTGCATTCAGTTGAAAAGTTTTCCCTTGTTGACTCTTTACATGTGTTAGCCAAGCGAATGTGTGGCATCCCGCTGAGCTGCAGCTGGAACTGACTGTGTTCACAACACGTGAGGAGTAAATGAATGACCCGACTAATCAGAGCTGCCACTGTAAACTTATTTACCGCTGGATGAGAATTTTTTACTTGGTCAAAACAAAATAGCCTGGACAAAATTTTAGCTACAATATCTGGGTTTTTAGCTGATCACTTCTTATATTTGTATTATAACTTGTTTAATTAACATGTTAAATTCATTTCCTGCTTTAATAAGGCCAGTAGATGACCCACCTACCCTGTGAACTTTGCTTGTTCAACTGCATTTCATAAGGGAATTTTCTTCATTTGTTTAATCGTTTATGCATAATATCCTAAAATAATAAATGTTCCTCGTCAAAATGTGGGTAAGATTCATGTAGAAACATGTGCAGCACTCTGGTCCTGTGTGTTTATAGTCAGTTTCACATAATAACTTTACCAAACTAAAAGGGAAAAGTTTATATTTGCTTTGAACTGTCAGATGAGTAACAACAGTCGGTGTTGGCCAAAGCCCACATCTGATGAAAGTTTCTGACCACTTTGTATTATTTATGGAAATGAGAAAAAAGTTCCTGCAAGAATAAAGATTGATTTCAGAGTGACTTTATTGAACAGCAATTTATCAAGAGCTCTAAAAATACATACGTGCTATGGTAGGTAGAGATTATCTGCACATCCTCAGCCCAGTCCCAGCTTCAGTATGTTTTTTATTTTTTTATTTTAATGAAACATATTTTGCTTTTATGGTTTATGCTGTCTGTTCAAAATAAACACCTTGCTGATGCATTTCCTGTCTATATAGTTTCTCTACTTTCTTCCTTAAACTGAGTTTAAAAAAGACTGACAGCAGAGCCAGAAAATAAATTATCCCAGCATGGCAATCTGAGAAACCTAAAAGGCACAAAGCTTGTGGTAGAGAATTTACCTCGCTTCAGGAAACGGAAATGTGGCTGCAGCAATTCACGCACATTACATGAAGAGACCTTTTACATAAACATCTAAAAAATGAAACCCTACGGGATAAAGATGCTATGTTTATGAATACAAGTAAATTCACACGTAATGAAAAACAAAACTAGATATTGGAAGGAAACATTGCTGATAGTGCATATTTGAGAAATTTAAGACAATGTTTAGTATTGTTGCTCAGTGTTCACAAAGACTGAACAGGATTGGCCTATCTTACTGCAAACACTGATTTCTTTAACATTTGAAACTTTCAGTGATTTAGTTTCATCATGTAATGAAGAGAAAAGGCAGCTAGTCCAAAATGCTGCTGCACATGGATTAACAGAAACCAGGACAAGAGATCACATATCTCCTGTATTGGTTTCTCAGCACTTGCTTCCGGTACAATTTAGAATAGTTTAAAACTCTTCCCTTAACCTATTAAGCTTTTAATGGTCAGGCACCTTCTTATCTTAAAGATAGTACCTTATTGCACCTCCAGAGGACTGCACTCCCAGAACGCAGGCTTTTTAGTGGTCCCTAGAGTCTTCAGAAGCAGAACGGGAGGTAGATCTTTCTGCCATCAGGCTCTTTTGTCTTCTTGCTTGGGTGCGGGGGGCAGACCCCCCTTACTGCGTTTAAGAGTGGCCCCAAAACTTTCCTTTTTGAAGAATCTGTTGGTTTTTATTTATTATTTTTAATAAATTGCAACCTCATGGCCTGTAACTGCAAGGCCCAACTGAGTGCTGTTCAGGTTGATTTTATTCTCAGTTTATACAATGTGTTTTATTTAGATATGATGTGAACAATAATCATTTATACTCAGTTCACTTAGAAAGGATTTTTGTCATCATTGCTGAGATATCTCACTCTTGAAACAGTGAACAATTAATCTCATGAACAGGTTCAGAGGGCTGCCTTCATGAGTATAAAATCTGAGTTAATAACACCTTGCAAAACACAAGTGAACAAGAAGGAGTTTAGTAGTAGTTGATAGCATAGATTATTACATTTTCTTAGATGGAACAAATTGAGCCTCTAATATTGACAAAGAAAAAAACCAGTTACATTTATAATACAGCTCAAGAGGACATGTCTAAATACTTTGAATAATAAACATATAACAACAGTAGTTAGTTGTCCAATATTGACATTCAATACAGCCTATAAGAGTAACTGGTGGCCACCTGCTTCCATGTCCATAGAATTTGATTGTTGTTTCCAGATAACTCAAAAAGTACAAAATTGATCTTAGCACTTTCAGTGGATCCCTGTTCTCTTTGTGAATGTTTCTGGAAAACATGAGAACATCCTCCGTGAGGAATGAAGAACAACAGCTTGCAGCAAGCAAGCAGAAAATTTAGTTTAAAAGCACAGTTTTGCTGGCTTGCTGGATCAACAGAACATTACCCCTAGAGATCACTGTTACTTACATTTCCAACAAGAGATCTCTGCTAAGCAGATTATTTTTTCCTCACAACAAAAACTAAACTATGAAATATGAAACTGTTGTCATTTTGTGTCAGTAAATTCAGTGCACTGACTGATTAAACGATGTTGGTGAGATGCCATGGTATGTACAAGAAAAACGTGTGTGTTTTACCAAATAATAATAAAATGTCATGAGAAAGTTTCTCAGGAGAAACCAAAGAGTGTGTTCTGTCATGCTAAAGAGGTTGCAGACCCTTGGACACTCAATCTTATGTTGTTATTTCAATATTTCACTCTGCTTAAATTTTCCAAGAGATTAATTTTCAATAAAGAAAAACTGGCCATTTTTAGGTGTGAAAGGGATGTAAAGTATTACAGCAAGTTTGCTACTCAGGATTCATTTAGAAAGATCCTCACTTGTTATTACTGAGGAAAGTAAAATGATTGTATTTCTTTAGATGATGCTTGTTAGACTAAGTGTTTTACCTGGAATGTGTCGGTTCTGATGCTGGAGCCAAGCTTACTGTCAAGAATATTGTTCTAATAAATGTCAAATAAATAAATAAACTCAGAATTTTGACAAACTTTCCTCAACTCATACATGTTGCAAATGGATTAATGACCCTAAATTCAAACTGTTCCACTTAGTGTAGCCAAAGTTCACAAGTACGTTGCGCTTCACCTCCACAGAGAGCCACAAACTTAAACCAATACATTATCTCATAACAGGCTGCATCGAACCATATGTAATTCTGTTTCCACCAGTCCTTGAAATATGGTAATCACTAAAGTGTGTTTGACTTATTACAGTAACAATCACACACTTATAACACAAAAAATAATAATCTGTAGCTGATGTGGACTGACATATATTTTTATTTTGGGATTTTTGGCATCATTGTGTTGAACAACATATTTTGTGTTTGCTAAGCCAGTCTCACCAGTGTGCCACTAAATGTGTTTCAATAAAAGGGAAAATTCTGATAGCCCAGCAGGATGCAATCTTTGAATGCGTTACAGTTGTAAATGCTTAAGATTAACTTGGACCAAATTTTTTGCTGTTTTGTTTTATTTTGCTCTTCTCTGTCTCTTGTCAGCACAGTTGCAATAGCCTGCATTTTAGATAATTTTGCTCACCTTACAAATGAACCTGATCTGCTCCGAGTGAGATCCACCAAGTCAGAAAGCAGCAGACAGGATCTTTACCAGCTGCGTGCCCCGCTGCTGACTCCACGATTTCACCCAGAAACAAAACACTTCTACAGGGATCAAAGAGGAATCACTGCAATGTTATTACAGCGAGTCTCTCTTCCCACATGGCATTCCTGTCCTCTGTTTAAAAGAACATTTCAATATTTTGGGGAAACACCTGAAGGGAGAGTCAGATGACAAATTATGTAATTTTTTACAGTTTACAATGCAAATCATATCATTAGGTGAGCTTGACAGGTCCTGACAAGGATTTTGTTATTTCAGATAGAGAAAATAGCGCTTTACTTGAGTATACAGGTGTAAGAGTGTGGGGTAAGTGTAAATCTGTTCAAACTAGTCCTTTAACTCTTTAGCATTTTGTGAACATGTACAATATCTAACATGACATTGGCAGGACAAAGAAAAGTCACAATCCCCAATATAAAGCATTAAAAAATTAAAGCTGATGTAGCACACGTGGACTAAATCAGTCGCAGCGCTGGCTTTACAGATTGTACAGTCCATAACGTTCAAGCTTGACATGAATGTCATCTATCGGGGTATCAGTGTTTCTTTTCTAGGGAAATCCAGCTGAAAATTGGGTAGGGCTTGACTTCATATTAGGTAACACAAACGGCCTTCACATGAATTAGGAGGGAATCCAGTTTCAAAGATCTCATGACGGGAAAATATTTGTGTTTGAAGGGTCAAATTTACACCACAGCATGAGATTTCTTCATGTTACAATAGTGCAAAGCTTCGTGAGAGAAGTCAAACAGACATTCACAGGTGGTTGTGAAAACTTGACTCTAGGATACACACAATAGTCAAAAGCATGCTGCGTTTTTATCCCTGAAGTCTGTAGCAGGTCCTTACGGCCTGTTTACTCATCCATCCGCCTCAGATTATAACTGACAACTAACGAAAACCCCAAATTGAGTATCTCGGAAAATTACAATAGTGTGGAAAGGTTTATTATTAAAGACACCTGTTGCCACACTCTAATCAGCTAATTAACTCAAACATCTGCAAAGGCCTTTAAATGGTCTCTCAGTCTAGTTCTTTTGACTGCACAATTATGGGGAAGACTGCTGACATGACAGTTGTCCAAAAGACGACCATTGACACCTTGCATAAGAAGGGCAAGACACAAAAGGTCATTGCTAAAGAGGCTAGCTGTTCACAGAGCTCTGTGTCCAAGCACATTAATAGAGAGGCGAAGGGAAGGAAAAGATGTGGTAGAAAAAAGTGTTCAAGCAATAGGGATAACTGCACCCTGGTGAGGGTTGTGAAGCAAAACCCATTCAAAAATGTGGGGGAGATTCATATCGAGTGGACTGCAACTGGAGTCAGTGCTTCAGGAACCACCATGCACAGACATGCGCGACATGGGTTTCAGCTGTCGCTTTCCTTGTGTCAAGCCACTCTTGAACAAGAAACAGCGTCAGAAGCATCTCGCTTGGGCTAAAGACAAAATGGACTGGACTGCTGCTGAGTGGTCCACAGTTCTCTAATGAAAGGAAATTTTGCATGTCCTTTGGAAATCAAGGTCCCAGAGTCTGGAGGAAGAGAGGAGAGGCACAGAATCCACGTTGCTTAAGGTCGAGTGTAAAGTTTCCACAGTCAGTGATGGTTTGGGGTGCCATGTCATCTGCTAGTGTGGATCCACTGTGTTTTCTTAGGTTCATGGTCAACCCAGCTGTCTAACAGGAAGTTTTAGAGCACTTCATGCTTCCTACCACTGACCAACTTTATGGAGATGCAGATTTAATTTTCCAACAGGACTTGGCACCTGCACACAGTGCCAAAGCTACCAGTACTTGGTTTAAGGACCATGGTATCCCTGTTCTTAATTGGGCAGCAAACTTCCCTGACCTTAACCCCATAGAAAATCTATGGGGTATTGTGAAGAGGAAGATGCGATACGCCAGACCCAACAATGCAGCAGCTAACACCTGAGCAGTGCCACAGATTGATGGACTCCATGCCACGAAGCATTGCTGCAATAATTCAGGCAAAAGGAGCTCCAACTAAGTTTTGAGTGCTGTACGTGCTCATTCTTTTCATGTTCATACTTTTCAGTTGGCCAACATTTTAGAAATCCTTTTTTTGTATCGGTCTAAAGTAATCTAATTTTCTGGGATTTTGAATTTGGGATTTTCATTAGTTGTCAGTTATAATCATCAAAATTTAAAGAAATAAACATTTGATATATCCGTCTTTGAGGAATGAATGTCTACATTATACAAATTTAACTTTTTGAATGGAATTACTGAAATATATCAACTTTTTCATGATATTCTAATTTTATGACGAGCACCTGTACTGCTGGATCAAAAAGCGTGTAACTTGTGTGGGTTTAAATATCAATTTTATTCCACATGGCCATCAGAGGCTACAATAGATGGCATTTCCTAAGCACATGATAACATTTTAAGGACAAGACAACATGACAGAAAACATAAATTTCTAATGACTGGAAAGGTAGAGAAAACTTTTTTTTTTGCCTGTAAAGATGTTTTTGCAGAAGAAGCACATTAGTGGGTACAAATGGGGGGATTTTGTTTTCCATTGCAGTCTTTACAAGTTTGGTTAAACCTCTGTGTATTGCTTCTCACGGCTCCCACTGACGCACATCCCTGTGTTTTAGCGTTATGCTGCCACCTGGGTGCAGCAGTTAGAAATATGTGCAAACATTTAACCTGTTGGGCTGCTCTTGGTTGTATTGGTGCTTTAGTTTTCCTGTGCCATTAAAACATAAATAAAAAAATAAATTAAAAAGCTGAATATGAAATTAACATAGATCTGCTGTTCCTTTTTGTTTTTTTTCTTGCTCTGTCTTGTAATGAAATTGATGATTATCAGTCTTAATCGTCTGCTCCTGGTTCAAAGTAAGCCAATCAGAATTTAACCAGCATGTAATGAGAGCTCAGAGGGCTGTGCATTATTACTTTTTTGTATATTGAGGACAATACAGATAATACCTTCATGAAGGTATAAACTGCAGTACTATTAATGCTATTGCTATTCTATTTATCCTTAAAAATGCAGTTAAGTAACCAATCAAGGAATCAAATAAGTAGCCAGCTTGGATGCTTGATGTCATACCACATCTGTAAAGGGAGGATTCCATGGCAACCCCATGACACTGCCTCTACTGATACCATGTACATAGCATCTTTCTTATGTGTAGAGTTAAGGACATGTCCAACCAAATCTCGTAACAGATGCTAGGTAGCCATTAAAGATATACTTACAATTAAAAGTAAATAAATATACACCAAGCCTTAGCTGTTCTTACAATGTGTAAAAATTTTAATGTTTTCATTTTCAAGTTAATCTTTCTATTAAAAGTCATTAAAATATAAAAAGTTATCTGATGGTTAAAGATAATCTCCAGACATCCCCGGATGTTTGCCTCACTGCAGCTTATGGGAATTTAGATATTTATATGTGTTTTGAAGGATGTTCAGGTAGGTCAAACATATCACTGCGTGATTATGATTTTCAAATGCAGTTTTAGTTTTAGTTTGGCCGAAGAGGTGATACAGTTACAGGAAGACAAAGGAAACAGTAAAAATGGAAAGGTGACAGGAAGCAGATGAATGAATGGAAGCAGCAGCTCGGTGGATGTGGAATATTTGATTTTACAACAACAATGTCAATATTTGTACAGATGTTCATGGTTCAGAGAGGACAAATCTTGCCAAGTGTAGTAATGCCTCATGATAATGAATTAAGATCCAAAGTACATGGATGAATTTGAGGAGTTTCAAAATGTAATAGGAACAAAAAAATATGCTTATAAATAGATTTATAGTTTAACTTAGAGAGATGACCAGATGTTTTTCTTCGTTTCTCTCTTAAACTGTGAACTGTGGACAGTCTTTTAAATATAAAGATAACGAACATATGGAGAATCAATCATTATATAATCTATAAAAGCTTCTGTTACCAAACACACATGCACAGCCTGTTCCACATGGCTTTTCACGATTAGATTTTAAGTTGTGATGTTTGGATGCACATATCTAATTCATGAGTGTTCTCATGAGTGTTTATCCAGTGATCCCCACAGAGCTGGCACTTTGTTAATCCCATATTTCTTTCCCCCTACCTTTCCCAAAGAGTCTGAGTTGGTCTTGTTGCCAGACCTACCTCACACTCCTTCAGCTTTGCCATGCTGCTTGCTTCAAGTGGTTTCCCACATTAACATGAAGTGAACCTTTTTGCAAATCAACTTTTTTTCTTGTTTTGTCTTTGTATAAGATGCTTGGTGTTTACATCATTTCAAAAGCTCTAGTTGTTGTCCCTATGTCCCAACCAGCCATATCTGGCCTTTCTAAGACTCCTACATCTAAATGTGCTCAGATTTCTTTACAATCAAAACTACGTCTTGAAGTTGATCCAGTTGCTTCCATACCAGTCACAACTTTCCCACCTAGTTTTATCCACCTTTTAATACCCAGCATTGTTAATTTTCAGCCTATTGAAGTCACCTGTGTGACATGTACATGTCCTTCGCCACCTATTGAAGAATCATTTACACTTTATACTGTAACTTAACTGAACATGATTTTTAGCAAAACACACAACACATGTGCCAAAATAACCTTTATCCTCTAAGTATGATAATTTAAAGAACCCAAACAAATCCATTGGAATAAACTGTTTATTTGTTCATTGCATTAAAAAATGTCTGCTTGTGAGATCTGACTTATCATCCTTATTTCAGCACCAAAACTTTTGATCTTTCTACCAGCTAAAACAACAGATCAATCATCAAGACATAATCTTAATACTTATCTCTGATGATAAAAGTAATATAATTTTAATATGCAGTTTAACCAACACATTAAAAAAAAAAAGCGAAGCAATACATATTTTATAGGATATTAGCCATTTTCACAGGACTACGCGTGCTGTATGTACAACAGTCAGTCACACCATTAATGTCCCATACACTTGAGGGACATTCCTCTGATAAGGTTGTTATAAATGGACCTGTAAAGGGTTGGACACATAAGGGAGCAAGTTAGCTCCCTTAGAGTTGTTTAAGTATATAAACCAAGTATTTTATGCCCTAACTTTAAGCAAGTGCCTCTGATGTATATTTAAAACCAAAGAAAACCTTTTTTAAAAGCAGTAAAAGACTCAACCACTGGCTGAAACAATGTGAGCCAATGTAATAAAACAGAACAGAAACTTCCTGTTAGAGCTGAATGGAGGTCTGTCAAATAAAAGCACATGTGTTAGCCCCATTCGCCACCTCTGTCTGCCTACCTCCAAATATGACCCTGTTAGTAGGTTAACAACATTCACACATGACCCCAAAGCTGTTGATGCATGTGCTACAAAAGTAAAAAGACACTTTAAATAAGCACATAGGGCATAGAATTTGTGTGCATGTGGGATAAGATGTAAAACACCTGAATGTGTGGAACGTAGATACTGTTTTCTTTTCAGGCTTGCAAACATATAAAGGTGAGTGTAGAGATCTGAGTGAGTAAGGACTAGTTTGTAATGACTAGACAATTTTGTCAGAGCCTCCCCTGTAAACCTAGACCAAAGAAGGACACTTTGTGAACCAGAGAAAGGGTCATGGTGTCTGGGTCTGATGGGTAATGTTGTCTTTTGTAAAAATGTGAACAGCTGAGAGAGCATGCCATGTTTAACCAAAAATGAAATGGCAGCAGGATGCAGCGTCAAAGAAGACAAGCTGGCAGAGACACTGTGATGCTTGGGGCAATATTCTGCAGGGAAACCTCAAAACCCAGAATTCCTGTGGATGTTACTTTGACGCATACCACCCACCTACATTGTGATAGGCCAATGTACACCTTTAGCCTCCAAATTCCACCGATCTTAGTCTTTTCTACCACTTGTGGGATATGCAGAAAAAAAACCAAGACCTATCTACAGAGGCCTGACATCGTAGCTTACAGGACTTCTGCAGATCTGCTGCCTGATGCCGCAACACAGAGGTTTGTGGGGACCATAACTCAACAGGTCAGAACTGTTTTTATGGGTCAAGAGGGAGCCATACAATATTAGGCACAACATTTTAATGTGGTGGCTAGTGTGTGTATGAAAATCAGATGTCTGAGAGGCCTAGAGGATATAAATTAAACACACACATGCAGTTGGGATTACATATTCCAAATATGGTCACTTTAAATTTAAATACTTTGCAAGTCTAACTTTAATCTCACTCTAAATACCGTAACATTTTGTTATTTACTTAATGGGGAAATAAAATCTCTATAGGAAGGCAAGTGTCTATATTCAAAGGTTCGCACAACATGAGCAATACCCGTATTCACACACACACACACACACACACATTAAAATACCTGTGAAACCACACAAAGATCCATTGATTTTTACATTTACAGCCCATATGTCCTCTAAAACACATGAAGGAAAATTTATAAATGTACAATTATTTTACACTCAAAGGGATATTTGATTTCCGATCTTTAAGCAGTGTTGTATTTTTGAGTAGTCAGGGTCAGAGAACGTATAGCTTGGACAATCTGAAGGTTTTCTGTTAATTCCCAAAACTAAAAGTTACCCAGAAGAGAACAATTTTCACCAAACAATTAAACTATTAAAATAAAGAAAAATTCAAAGGTTCTAATAAGAGCTGCGCTGCAGATATTTACACCACGGCACTTCTGCACCAGACTGGTGTTTACACTAACTCACCTACAGAACATCCTGCAGCAACACTGTCCATGGTCCGGTTTGCAACACTGTGTGGCAATGTGGGCTGTATTATGCTGCTATAAAAATGTAACATTTCTGGATATCACCAGGCTGTCGCTAGCCTGTCAGAAAAAACATCTGATTCTCAAAACAGAGAACACTCTGTTCATAATGAGTAAGTTTTCTTTATCATGTCTGTTTTGTCCTTCCCCCAATGCTACATTTCACCAAAGAAAGAGGCTGATTTACACTACCTGCACTCCAATTCCTCACCAAGATTCATGACATTCATGTCATATTCTAAACAGACTATCACATACCCCCTCCTTGGCTTTGCCCCGATGAAGGAATAATGTGTCTGTGTCCCACTCTGTTCTTTTTTTTTGTTGTGTTTTGGTGTAAAGCTGCTGGTTGAGGAGGGTCAGTGGAGCTCAGGGAGAGGATGTGGACTCATTAAGGCAGCAGGCTGTTCAAAGGGGTGAAGGGAGGCGGGATGGACTCTGCGAGAGGAGTCACTGACGGAGGAAAACTCTGCGAGCCAGCTGTCTCTTCAGCTGATGGAAAAAACACTGGTGCACCCTGGATGAACAGGACAGAACAAACAGATGAGAGAAAAGAGAGGGAAAAAACAAAGACTTTGACCACAGACTTAATGTCTTCTCTGAGCAATTTGTGATAATACAAAGCAAATGTAGAGTGTGAGCTCACAATGATTAGTGAGTCTTTGTGAAAAGCAAAGTTAAAGCTGAATTATTGTCTTGCCAGTAACCACAAAACAAGATGAATTGTTGAATTTATGTCACAAGTATGATTTTTTTAAAGCAAAATAACACAAAAATACACATTTCTGGGCCTCTCACCCACATCTCACAGCTTCTGTCAAACTGCTGTGTTAAAATAGAGAATGCAATAACCTTGTCAAGAGTTATAAATACCATTTTATTGTTCTGATCAAATTTACAGCCTTGATCATGAAAAAAAACACATGTTTAGTGTGTAGTTTAAAGCTGAAAAGCTAAAGCCAATTAACTGAACTAATGTGGGTGGCCATGTGTGGAGACCTCAACAGGTTTTTCCCATAATTTCTGTTTGTGAGGAAAATTGGATTGTTTTTTAGACTTCTTCAAACTGAATATGTAACCTTGGCTGATATTTGAAAAAAAAAAATGTGGGTTTAGCACAAGTAAACAAGCACAAGTAAACAGTATGGGACACTCTTTATAAAGTAAAAATAATGAACTTTATGCGATTCAACCGACCTTCTGCAATTTGATGTTTTTTGGTGTATACGAGCCGTCGTTTCTCACTGATCAACTGGGATATGATTCATTGACAGTGGAATCATTTTAAATAATTAAAGACTGTCAAATATGACAAATAAGGAGATTTTTGGCTTCGTTTTATAAACATCTCTGACATAAATGGTACTGGTCTGTAGTTCATCTCCTAGTGTAACTGTGTCATTGAGATTTCAGGTTTTCTGCATTAGTTTGGTTTAGTTCTTGTTAGGTTTCTACTCCTTGACTTTTGTTTTATTGGCTCCATCTGTTTTCTGACTCACTAGGCTTGCTTTCTGCTCACCTTGTACACCTGAATTCATTTAGCAAATTACCACCACCTGCATTTTGTTGGCCAGGGGCTCTCTCAGTATAAATACTCCCTGCTTTCCTTTATTCAGTGCCAGGTTCTCATTTACACTGTCTTAGTTTGCTGTTGTAGCTCCCTGTGTACTTTTAGCCACAGATGTTTCTAGTTGTTTTATTATCGTGCTTATTCAACATTGGGGGCACCACTAACTCAACTGGTTGACTGGGTACCCTGCAATAGACTGAAGCCTCTTGATGCAGCTGGCCTGAGGCCTTTAATTGCATGTCACTCCCCTCTCTCTCTTCCTAGAACTCCTTTCTGTTAAGCTTTTTACAAATAAATACCACTACTGCCCAGAGATTCTTAAACATCTTTAGTTCTGTCTCTTGCCCGGCTCTTGGGACATCCTTCTCAGCATATATCATGACACTAACTCTGAAAACCTGCAATGGGACCTAGTTGTTGATGAGAGTTGTTGGAGGCCCAATACTTGGAGACTTCAAAGATGTGATTTATGAGGCTCATGGACATGTCCCAGTCCTGAAACAAATATCTAGCATGGCAGATATTCTTTTTGGGGAGTTTGGGGAGTGAGTATAGCACACGAGAGCACAAGAGAAAGGGTTAGGGGACATGAGAGGGATGTCCAGTTAAGTGAAAATGATGCAACAAACATGTTTGATATACAGAGCTGAATTTAAACCTTAGTGAAAGCAGCCAATCCTCCTAAGTGTTTCCAGCCTGCTGTATCATGACAGACTGCCAGGAGATAGAATGTGATACGCAATCACATTGACATGCATCACTCATTTTGAATTTGCTATACCCTGGGATCTGGTGATATTTTTAATTTTCTGCTACCTTTTCTCCAGATTTAACTCTCCGATCAGTCTGATTGATGTTTTCATCAGTTCCAGCTGCCATACAGTCACTCTCCCTGTCTCTTTCTCTTTCACCATCAACTCTTAAAACAGATCGTCTTTGCAGGACTTTAAAGTTCATTTGCATCTGTCTGTAGTCATTTCTTACTTTCTGATAATTTTCCACTTTTGTCATAATTTTCCAACTTTTATTAAGGCTGCAGATTTTTCTTCTTTAGTTATTTTGTGTCTCCATGGGGTCGTTTTGTCTCTATCATCAGACTTGTGTGTGTCTCTGTGGTTTCTTTTTGTCTCTTTATAGCCACTACTTTGCAGACTCTGGACTTGTGGTGTGCTCAGTAACCTATTAAAAATAGTATGTGAATGTCATAATACTTCGAGACTCATGTAGACATGATACTAACAACACTGAAGCCGGCCTGTTCAAACTTTACACTAAAACACAATTAATGCTCAAAAGGTCTACAGGATGACTTTACCAAAGCTTTGAAACACCACTGCAATGTTTTGTTTCAAAGGTGAAAAGAGACAAACAAGATTTGCTTTCAGATTTGAAGGAAACAAAACCGCAAGTCATGTAAATTGAATTATCATGGAAAATAGGCTTCTTCCTGGAGTGTGAAAATGGAAACAGTGGACATTTATGTGATCCTCATTGAAGACTAAGTACTGAGAGGTTTGCTTCAGGTCATGTTCATGACAGAACCAGCTGCCTCTGTTTCTTAAAACCTTTTGTCTGTGTTGCTATTAAAGTGCCTAAAGCCAACATGCAACAATAGAGAAGACATTCTTGACAGTGATGAATTCTACTAAATGTTTTAACTCAAGTGTGATTAGCATATTCTTTTATCATTAGAAACACATACTGATGCAATACTCAACATACATCAACATGCAAAGTGATGGAAACAGACGAATGTGATGTTTCATGTAAGCAGTGTCCGTGTAGAAAAAATACATCGATTTTTTCTGAATCATTTTAAATGTGTAAGACATTAAAAGCTGAAACATCAGAAAAGTTTGACAACTTAAGAGCTGGTATTTAAGACAACCTTGATCCCCCACCACTACTCCTGCTTCCATCAGGAGCCACATCGAAGGTGAGAGTTTAAGTACACCACCCGCCTCTGCAACACCTGGTGGTTTTACACAATCACAGAATTCACTGCTCCTGGTGAACATCCAACCATTTCCTACAGCCACTTCATCCAATGCAGGGTAGCAAGGGGGACTGGAGCACATAACAGCCGCTATCAGGCAAAAGTTACTGCACTGGCAGACTTGCTTATAGTCCGAAGTGTTTTTCTTTATAGTTCATTTTTGCAGATGTGAATTGGTAAGACTTAAAATTAAAATAGGCACATTTTATTTTTGTCTATGGGAAGACCATGCAAACTCCATGCAGAAAGGCCCCTGCCCAGATTCAAAGCAGGAACTGACAGCAGTAACCACCACCCCAACATGCAGCCTGACAGGACTGAATGAGCTGACTCTTTCTCTGCCTGCTCCCTATGATCCAGTCTAAACGGATCAAATCTGCTTATATTTTTCCTTTTCTTTTGTTTTCTTCCTCTTTTTGTAGGCTAGTTTTTCAATAATTGCTGCCCGCAGAGAATTATCTGTTTTCTAAATTTTCTGTTTTGCTTAACTTATAGTTGAAATAAATCTAATTTGGCAAACAATGCTTTTTTTGTTGTTGTTTTATGGGTATAAGTGAGAAAAACAAACTAGAACAAGAGGTGCATGAGAGGTTCCTCAAACACACAAACAGGTTAGGTAAGTCTAACATATTTAAAACTCATGGTTGTTCACATAAATTACAGCAAAAATATTTCAATAGTCTGAACAAAAACCTGAATATTAAAATTACAAGATTTTTACACTGTTTAATGTTTTTCATTTCACCTCTCTGGGCTTTTTATGTTGTTTTATGTTGGATTTAAGCTTATCAACTTTTTCCCAATTTGCCAAAATAAGCATCAGTAGAGGCTGATAAAGGATTTCATCCTATTAATCTGATTCTTGTTTCCGCCACCCACAGAATTGGGGGAGTTAAACCATGTAGAAGAAGTGTGTGTCTAGGGAGGAAGGAACCTGTCTGAGCTGTGACTAAGTGAGGTGGAGCCCACCCTATAAAGAACTTACATCAATTGATGGATGCTGGGTGGAGATGAAGAGGTTTATGTTTGTTTTGCTGATAAGGCTGAGAAACTAAACTTCATGTTTGTTATTCTATCTTGTGCTGATGTCTGTGTGCGTGTGTGTGTTGGCTGCAAACTGACTGGGTGGAGCTGGCGTGCTGAGGGTGGGTTGGAGTCGATTAGCAGAGGAGCTGTAGGAGAAGATGCTGCACTCTCAGTAGGTTCGGTCACAGGGTTGGTACTCCTCTGACACAGAGAGAAAAACACACACACACAAATTTTATCATCAATACACAGACACAAACAGATCTGGTGGTCTACAGAGAGCACACAGTGTGTAGTTAATTAAACAAACACAACTTAAATAACAAAAACTTAACAAAAAAAATTACAATAAAATGATCAGGCAGTAATATAACAGTGAATAATGTTTTTTATCAGGAATGGGTGGATGCAATCTGATTTGATTGATAACACACTTGCACCATTATGTATTTTTATTATATTTCAATTCAAAAGTTGCTAATTTTTTTGCAACATTTTGATTGGTGGACGGAAAGTATGCAGAATCTCCCTTTACCACTGTGTGCTCCCCATGCACCAAAACACAGAAACCTAAATGCTAAATAAACATAAATAATATCACTATTGCTGAATTCTGTTTGGATGGCCCTTTAAATCAGAAATAAATACTGAAATCTTAAAGCCACAATCTGAAAGTCACAGCTACGCAAGCATTTGCAGCCAAAACACGTAAAACACACAGCAGAAAACAGAAATGAATACTAGAACTGATGCTAAGCTTCTTTTCTACATGCTGCTCTGAAGTTTAGCTGCTTCATTAAGACTAATTAAATTTGTGCTTTGTATTGTGTAAATATTCTATTAACTACACTTGCCATGCTCGTGAACAGACTTAGTTATTCCCACATCCACAGTTTGGACCTCAGTGTTGTTTTTAACTCATTTTGTGGGGTCTTTGTTGAAAGGCTGTTGAGCCAATAAATTTTACAGACTGGCTTTTTAGATAATGTACAGCAGCAAGGGAGGGAAAAATCAACAGGAAAGTATACATGAATGAATCTTGGTATGTAGTAAGTGCAGGATGTGCAATACCACATGACCATTTACTACTTTAATATTTATTGGAGATCATCTCTCACTTACTTAAATTTATTTTTAGACACCAAAAAACCCACAAAAGTATGTCTGGAATGTCAGAGATCAAAAGTTGAATGATAATAAATCAAAGAAGATGAAGAGGAAAAAAGAACTGCACTCCTAAAGTGCAAACATGGCCCATTGGCTGGTTCAAAGATAAGTGAGAAAACCACGATTGTTCAGGGAGAACACTCCATAAATTGTTGCAGATAATCTTATTACCAAAAGGAATCAGCTTTGGAAACACAAAATGAAGAATGTCAGAAGTTGTGTGGTCTGCTGACACTATATCTCCTGCACAGTTTACGGTTCAATCACTGGCAGATAGGGGATTGAACACCTGAAAACAAATGATGTTTAGAATTCTAAGTAGACAGAGTGGATGTGTTAAAGGAGCTTTAAAAGAGATTAAGGACAGACTTGCAACTATTCTTTTTGTCACAGTTGCAGACAGGTTTAATGATACTGCTACTATAAATTATCTGATCATTGAATTGTTA
>JBAMHW010000009.1:22816773-22826870 GCA_037177495.1 Rhadinocentrus ornatus | reverse complement strand
TATATATATTTCCATTTTATTATTTTTTAGAGGAATCTCTCATCAAACTGAGAATAATGGTGCCCCATAATCTCATAATCTCTCAAACTAAAACAAAAAACACAAATAAGATCGAGTTTTTGTGTGAGAAGTGTCTTTAACTCAGTGTGTCAGATAGTGTTACAGGTGGAAGCTGCAGGAGGAGCTGCGAAGGAATGTTTCTGATAAACCTCACCGATGTGCAGCAGCATAGCAACCACAGATGGCCCCTGCTAACCCTGCTGATCTAACTATGAGTGCGTTCCAGCCTTTAATCTGCTTTAATGGCCCATTCTCTCAACTTTGCATCCTGTCCTGTTGGTGTTTTTACTGAAAAAGCAGTCACATGCAAGCTTTGGAATGTTACCACCCTATTTTTTATTTTTACATGAGACCATTTTTTATATGTATATATAAAAGAGACTGTAGAATCGCCTGTATAAATCAGTGTTGTTGCAATATAACAGCATCTGGACATGAGATGACCTGAATAAATGTGTGAACATGAAACCTGCTTTGTCAGCGACTCGTTTTCCAAACATGTAATCACAGCAGGTGAGACTCTAAACACTCACATCCTTATTTTAGTATAATCTGTTTTCTTCAAATAAAGCAAAGGTGCTATTGAGATCCTCAGGGTGAATGTTTGGATGATATGTAAATACAAACAATGCACCCTTTGTACTCAGTTTTAACCACTTAAAACTCAACAGCAAACCCGTCTGAATCCCACATACTTAACACCATTTCCTCACAGTTGCATAAAATGTAACATTCCTGGACACAGACAAAGGAACATGAGACCGCACGAACTATTTAGAGGGAAGAGAAGTAGCCTAATACTGCTGACCCCAGATGCATACCACAACATGTGGCTGAAGACAGAAGTCTTCAACCATCAGCTTCCACTTACAACCGCAGTGCAGAATTAAATTTAGAGTAAAGTCAAACTAAAAAGCAGTATGAATGAATACACAAACCAATAAATCTCAAACATATGAGAACAAATGCAGATTTAGTCTTGTGGATAGTTCCTGTAAAACCTGCCGGCCAAAAATGTGACAGTAAAGCTTTAAAATTTGTCTTATGTGGTAAAATGTATTTTTTTAAATCTACCGTTCAAAATATTTTAATAACAAAAAAATGTGTGAAAGCTTTTATAGTTAGACAGATAAATCTTCCTATGTTTTGGACTTTGACTGGCAGCTGGGTCACGGATGCATGATGTATACACAGTTGCTTGTTTTGAACCGAGCTCAAACGTCCACATTTGAAGACGTTTCCAGATGAGTGTGCAGCAGGGTGCTGTGGATGTCTTACAAATTCCTTGATGCTGCCCAGCACTGCAGTGGTCAGTATCCCTGTAAAGAAGGCCACAAGGTTCAGGCTGGCGAGGGTCCAAATTAAAACGTACAGCATGAAGACTTCCTCGCAGCTTTGAATTCCAACAAACTCGTAGTAGTTGCTGAGGTAGTCTCCACTGTGGAACAAAGTAGAAACTTTGTCAGTTCGGCAAATAGCAGAAAAATTGAGCATAAATTAGTATTAGTTTGTTAATGTTTATTGGCACAGCAGCAGTAATTAGCTGTTTTCATGTAAGAGGAGAGCAATGTGTTGTCTTACTTGGCGCAATCGTACAGGTCGCAGCAGTAACAGGTCCCGCTTCGTACTGTCATGGTGCAAGACTCCTTCAAATTCCAACAAGACACCTGAAAAGGGAAAGTTCAACATGGACAATTCCAATGCAAAACCTGCACATAAATATGGAACTACAGAAAATGGGATTCTATCTTACAAAAATTCTCCCTGCGCATCTGTACTCACCGTGGTGTAGAAATTTTCATAGATATAGCTGCTGCCGCTGCTGTAATACTGACACCTCCCTGCATTCAAGGGACGCATGTCCTGTTAAAGGTTCATACGAGTAAACATTAACAGGCTTCACCCAAAACAATATTAAAAATATGTAGTATGAAAATAACTAATAATCTACAAGATAATCCACATTTTTCATGCATAGTAGAACCTTATCTGACAGAAATCCACATTACCCCTGAACGTAGCACGATGCAGTGGTGGCCCATAATGCAGACCAGACTAACCCAGGAGACTGATGTTCTTGTCTCATGGGGGATCATTATATATAGACATGGTTGTGTTAATTTTAAACTCTTTAAACTTTCAATTTCATTACTTTTTATAAGGTTTTTCATGGATCTGATTTCTATTTCTAACCAAGCTGTCATCAAAAACATGGAGGCACAAACACTAAGGTGTTTCGTTTAAACTATGATAGATTTATTTATTAACTCTGGCCTTTCACCTTCTCTCAAGCACATTTTCTCTTTGAAGTGGAGTTTCTGAGGAAGTAAACCACTCATCCAGAACATGTGATGTCTGGACACTTGGACAGAACATAACTTTTCAACTCAAACTTTCACAAGAGGGTTGTAAATCAAAGTTAGCAAATATTGTAAAGGCTGGGCTTTATTTGGAGGTATCTGTTTTCATGGACAAGATTGCTCACAGTGTCAATAGTGCCAACAGCGTGATGCTGGCACACCCTGCAGGCAACGGGCTGTCCAGCTGGACAACAGCCAACCAGTGCTGTGGTTTATTTATTATTGCTTCAGGATCTACTGTTACTGCATGGTTTCATCCACAAAGACAACCATCTGTATAGTTACAGCATTTACGTGCGAGCGGCGGTAACTCACCATGTTTAAGACGATATAGACACCATCAATCACCAGGCACAGAAAAGAGGTGATGATCCCAAAGCTGAGGAACACAATGGCGGCCGTCAGCTGAAGAAGTAAAAACAAATGACACAAGTTTTACAAAGCAAAGAAATCTGGATGGCAGCACAGCCTGCCAAAACTGACGATTATGGCACAGGAAATTTGTTTTTCTTCTCACAGCAGGCTGTTCACAGAGGTCTGAAGGCAGTTTTTTTTTTAAAAACATAGTGTTTAAAATATTATATTGTAAAGAGTATTTTTTTTACCATTTAAAAACCCTGCACACCTGTATGTGAATGTGTATATAAAAAATTATTTATTTATGTAAAAAAAAAAAAATAATAAGACCAAATAGAAGAGATTATTTTACCAAGATGTAGCAAAAATACTGAAGGACAAACTCAAACTGCAGCTGAGTCTCACAATGGCAAAAAGTACATGTTATTCCTGTCTGCTTCAGAGCAAACAAAGCGGAAAATCAGAACCACCTCCGTATCTCTCCCTCATTTCTGCTCTTTATTAAAAATAACCTGAACCACATCCTGATATTAAGTTGCTTGAATTAACTGAATATGATAAATGGCCTTTTAACCATGAAACATTACTTTGAACTTAATCTTCTCACACATTTTAAGGTCTTATATAAAGGGGGAAAAAATCTCAGCCCTGAACTTCCAAAAAGCCAAATATGACCTCAAATTCAAGCACAACAGGGTTTACCCAAAAACTCTTGGAATGAAGACTTGCTCACAAAAGATGTTCAGAGATGGGATGATCTGGGGTTGTGTGTATAAAAGACAGGATCCATGCTGAAAAGGTATGTATACCAAAACAAAAAAAGATAAGATCAGATTTATAAAAACAAATGATCAAATCTAGTAATCTAGTAAAATTCCCTTTATAAAAGACAGTCCACCTGGAAATGTGGACATTTGGATCAGCATCATGCTGTGGATCAGTGAATCCTTACAGCGACTTATGGTAAAGACTGAGAGAAAGACCCAGAAGAGGATGGGTTTTTTTTTTCTCTTTCTCTTCCACAAGTCTTTGATGTTATGTTGAATTTTTACAGCCAGTGGTCACAGTCTCATCTGTTAGCCCTGCTAATGTGACTAAAGTGAAGCAAGACCCTGAAACAATACATTGTACGGTCCAAAAGACTTGATCCAGTCCTCAGTCAATCCACTCCATTGTTCAAATTGGTCTTGTCAATAATTAAAAGTCTTCTTTTTTGGACAATACTTGGTCATTTTCAGAGGAATAAACTTTTCTTCTTTTGTTCTTCACTGTCACCACTTACATATGAAGTATTCAAGCACTAATAAAGCCTCCAACTCAAGTGATAAGCCAGTGTTATATCAACACATAACTAACAAATGAAGCACATTTTCTGTGTATCCTCAGGAACTTTGGTGCCAGCACACTGTTGCAAAGAGACATAAGTTGCTCTATTTCTTTTGTTGCATTTGGAAAAAAACAAATAAAATTATTAAGATAACACAGGCATCATAAAGTTTCAGGCATAAAGTTGTTTTAGCTGAAAACATGCCATATCAGCATGGTGTGTAGTATGTTCTTAAAGATTTGAGTAAAAACTTTGGACTATTTTTGGACAAGAAGAGGACAAAAAAAAAATATTGGGCCTAAAAGATAAAGCTATTAACAGCTGGTGAATAGTATCTGAAAGTGATTTCCTAAAAAAGTAGGAAGAAAACCCTTGACACAGACTTGATATAGGATCAGAGAGATGCATCCGGACCTTCAACTGATCCATCAGCTATTTACTAAAATCTGATCAGAAATGGTCTCCATGAAAAGTGGCTGTCAAAAAGACTTTCTCAAGGAAGGGAAGCAGGGATAAAAGCCGTGGTGTGCCTAATGACACAAGAACTGGAATGCAATCATCTTGGGCAGAAAATAAAGAAAACAACATCCAAAGAAGAGCCTTGAAATAAATGCCCTTCTAGGCGCTTGGTGGTCTTGCTTTTGCTAAAAACTACAAACAGAAATGATAAGAAAGCTCACCTGTTCAAATACTTACAGAAATTTTCACAGACAAAACAAAGGCAGGAGAAAAGGTCTCATATTAAAGCAGTCCAGCTGGGAGTGATGCATTAAATGACTGGAAAATCTCATTATAGGCAGGTATTTTCTCCCATAGAAAAAACCCTTACATTCAGACTAGGAAACATAAATTTTATGTGACAGTTAAAGACTAATGGCTTTTCTGATAAGATGCAACATTCTGGATGTTAGCTAATTAGTTCCAGCTGAAAGGGAAAGGAAAATTCAAGATACACCTCCAGTTAAGGGACAGTATAGGGAGTATGTTCCAACCAGAGGAAACCAGTGTGATATAGGAGTAGTTTAGCTTACCTAAAATAATACACAAAGTCCTAATTCTGGCTAAGAATATCACTAGTTTGAAATAGAGAAATTTCACAAACAGACTAGGAACAGAATATTGAGGAAGAGGTAAGTTGTAATACCCAACTCTGGCTGGGGCACAAGAGATTTCTCAGGTAAACTGACCCATTACAGTATTATATTGATAATACTGGTGATACAACCACATACTTCTGGAATTAATAAGTATGGATGTGATACAGGATTAAAAAAAAATACTACTATTTTTTTTTAATCTAACTGGTCAAAAAAGAAGCTGAGGGTGCCAGTGTTTCACCTACAACTGAACTGGACCTGAAAGATGACATAGTGAGGTGTAGCACAATGCTAACTCTTATAGCAATTTAAACTTTTTGATTTTTGTTCCTAACCAGGAAAAACACCACAAAAAGTCAAATATTCAAGTGAGTAACTCTGGTCTCTAAACAAGTAATTTTCTAAAACAAACCAAAAATAAATAAATAAATAAAAAATCAACAAACATTTTTTTGTAGTTATTTTGTTTCTCCTTCTGTCATCCTTCACTGCATGCTGTCAAAGCTGGAAGGAAAAAACTCTTCACATGTGAAAGGATCAAGTCTAAAGGTTGCTCGTGGAGTGAAAATCTAGTATCATGTATCATCAATGGCTTTAAATACAGTTGAATCAAAGAATGAAACAAAAAGAACATAACCACTGTAACATAGAGCCATTTCATTCTCCACAGAAAATTTCACGCCACTACATCATGAGTGCCACATTGTCTTTATTTTAAACTTACACTGAAAACAACCATATACCTGTGTGAGTTGATTTTATTAGTGCTAATTTCACTGTTTTTAATAAAAAATGCTATAAAAACACGTCTTGTCATGGATGAACAGCTTTGAGGAGAGACTGAAGAAACGTTTCCAAAATGTGCAAACTCTTGAAACTACACTGTAAGCAACTGATTTATGTAGAGATGTAGTAAAATAAATGTGCACTGAAAGAGTTAACAGTAGATTAACATTAAAGTCTATTGTTCCCTTTTCTTTAATCATTTACCATGAGCAGCATGGACAAGCAGCAGGACAGACCTATAAAAATGCTGAACATGTTGTCTTGCCTTTAACCGATTTGCCTTTCCCACTCGCTGCAACACCTGATTTCACACCACTATCCGCGATTTAGCATCACATCTTAACCTTACTTCACCTTTTTTTTTACACTATGTGCAACAAACTTCTCAAACTTTGATTGCTTTGGTAATGACAAGCTGATATAGCTATGTCTAGTGCCAGTAAAAGGTTTGAACACAACCACTCACAAAGTACTGTTTTATACACTAAAGTAAGATTGAAGTCAACTTTCTGAATGACAGAAGTAAACTTTGTGTTTAATTAATTAAAATACAGCTAACTTTAAACAGATTTTTACCACTACAGATATCAGATGATAAAATATTTATTTTCCCACCAGGTCCAGTGATACTAATCTACAGCCAAATGAGTACCCTATATTTCATCCTCCTCTTCCCAGTATGTAAGAAAAACAAAAATCGTAACAAAAGCATAGGCAGCCTGCTCTTTATGCAGGTTTTTGTTTGTCTATTCAAGGCTACAACAGGAGCATAGCAGTCCAACTTGCTGGGGGACTGAGAGGAGCAAGGTCACAACATATTCGGATCTAAATCACTTGTTATGAGGTAATGAATTCACCCTGATTTAATGTGCAAGATGATTCTCTGCTAATGAAAACAAAGCTATGAATATTGTATTGGATTGTTCCCAAATGGTGGAACTTTGAAATATTGTTCAAAGACTAATAAAAAATTCTACTATTAACAAATACAGTTGAATCCATTTAACTTTGTTAAAAATCTTTAAATAATGTTCATATCTTTTACACATTTAGCTAATTTCTGCAATATCTACGAGCTCCACTTTATTCCCTGAATAGTTCCATCAGAAATTCCATGATGGGACAAAACATTATAAGATGTCTGAGCAGCGCTCTGTCCCACTGCATCTCTACTGGCAAGAGTACAGTTCCTGAGGACAGATGTGTACAGAGAAAACATGTGGGGGAAAACCTTGACAGAGGATGTCAGCAACATTCATGTCCAGCAAAAGAATATACAGTACCAGTTGCTTGCGGTTCTCTTCCAGGAGGAGCCCCAGAAGTCCCAAGAAAGAGCCAAGGGTCAGCTGCAGAGGACACATTACACAGACAAGAAAGCATAGCACATAATAAAGAAATATTGTTCACTTTCATAGAAACTGTATAACTTTACTGTTATACATCTCAAGATCTCAAGATAATGATTAAGGGAAAGGCAATATTAGAATGACTTCAGTGGTCCAAATCTAAAAACCTAGTTTTCTTTTATGTTAAAGATCTTAACTAGATGTTAAAGGGTTATAATTAAACATGACTGTGGCTACAAGTCTGCCAAAGACTTATCTAGTAACTGATCTCAGTGGATTCAGTTTCAGAAAACACTTAATAAAGACCTTTCACATTCTTCTACATCCAAAATCAGAAGAAAACTTAAATGCAAGACAGGCGTCTACAATTCAACTGTCAGTCAATAATTTCATGGCCTTCCTGCAGTGTAACTGTGTCTCCATCAACTCCCAGCAGGACCACAATGAGAAAAGGGTTTAGATGTTGCAATAAGATGGATTGCCTGTTCTAAAGGTTCTAATGCATTTTAAAATTTCCTGCTGGGAGATTCAAACTAAGTATGCCAGTATTACTCATAAGCCTTTCATTTTTCTGACAAAATCATGACTATAAT
Source organism: Rhadinocentrus ornatus (assembly GCA_037177495.1). Classification (NCBI taxonomy): domain Eukaryota; kingdom Metazoa; phylum Chordata; class Actinopteri; order Atheriniformes; family Melanotaeniidae; genus Rhadinocentrus; species Rhadinocentrus ornatus. The sequence continues at coordinate 22,818,944 of JBAMHW010000009.1, read as the reverse complement.
GTATTAAGGGTTAAATAAACTACTTACAATAACTCCAGAGGTGTAGCCAGTCACATTCAGGCTCTCTGTGCGGGTTGTCGTGTAGGCTCCTAGTACCACCAGCAGCAAGGATAAACTAAGCATACCCAGTACCAGCCACAGAGCTCTCCTCACCTTAACCATTGCCTCTGACACCCACAAAAGAGAACATAAATTTTCAGTCATATTGCAAGGCACACTGCAGGATAAATAAAAGACTATACTCCAAGCTAGCGACCAAACGTCTTTACTTTTATTTAAAGTCAACTAAAGTTAATTTGATTTATTTGAATGTTAATATTTATTGTGATCCAATTCCCTCGTGTACACCATGTTTAGCTCAAATGTTATGAAATGTTTATAACTCAGTTTGCTGAGATAAAGGAGCATCATTGCTCCTGTATAATTAATGAAACAACAAAACAGATCATTAGTGATTTCTATGAAGAAAATGTTCCTTATGAAAACAAACATTCCTGTTTGCCTACATTTTGATGGAATCTGATTAAAGATCTTAAAGATAAAAAATCTTTGGCCAATAAGCTGAAAACACGACAGCAGACAATGTCATCTAAACATGAATGTGTCCCACAAGAAGTGCTCCAAAAACAGTTATCGGTGGCGTCATCTCAAGTCTGGTAAAAGACCTCGACATGGAGACTGGGTTTTATTTTTCTACATCTGTGCATTTCACTACCTGTAAACAGATTCCCAAATCCTAAAGACTTCTAACTTAATTTTTTCTATACAGCCTTATCCAAGAATGACTGCAGATTATCTATGAAAGCATTCACAAGCTTTCATTTGCTTTAGACTTTAGAGTGGGGGTGCCAAACTCCAGTCCTCAAAAGCTACTACAACAACCAAGACATCTGAATAAAATGGCTGAATTCCCTCATTCAAATTTGGCATTTGTCCATGAAGTTCTACTTAGTTCAGTGTGCAGCACATGGTACAGGTTGAAACCACCACTACAGATGCTTGGGTTTTTTTTCCCCCCACATGTGCCAATATATACTGACCTCTCATTAAATGTAAGACACTTAACTGTTTTATGACACGCAATGCTTTGATTACATTGCAATTTGAGAAAATGTGAATTTAAAGATATTAGTGATTGTTTGATAGTATTATATTTAATGCTTTCTGGCTACTGTGAGGTTTGCCACTAAACTGTGAAAAAGAAACTGAAAGAAATCACCTCCTTTACAATAAAAACCACGACTTATAGGTTAGTTTAGCTCAGTCATCTCTGGAAAACGCACAACCAATGTACCATGGCTGAAATCATTTAATCTTAAATTAGGTACAAATTGCTGTGGGCTACAACAAATAACTACGCCCTTCGAGTGGGTAGCTTGTGCCAAACATGCAGTTAAGTCAAAGACTATCTATGCCAAATTTATTCATTCTTATGTGACAAACATAAGATGCCAATGATGCTTTTAAACTGCTGCTGTATTTTAATAGAATCATCCAAGAGCTGGACACACAGGACAGAAGACGTCCAAAATGTCAGTGGAGGAAATAGTAGTGATAAGAACCGTTTGTTCTAAAAACAAATAAAATGTTGCCTCTCATCAACGAGATTATAATTAAAGAAAATAAAAATCACTTTAAATCAATGTTTTGCTTTTGCATAAAGAAACATGTGCTTCACTGCACAAACTTCTCAATCCACTCTTGTATATTTTGTTCATAAATTTGAGCAGAGAACTGTGCTATTATTGGACATACGGAATAATACATTGCAGAAGTTAACAATAAGCAAAATAAACATTCAGTCAAACCCACATGCAATCATCATTAACTCATGCAGTTAAAGGACTTAAAGGATAAACCAAAATCTGCCTCTAAAATACACACTTTCAGGGCTAAACTTTTATTAGGGGCTAGTGATGAACTTGATGACTATATTACTGCCAGGTGTTTCATATTGAAACTATCAATTTACCATTAAGCAGACAATCAAATGTGACAAAGACAGTATGTTAATAAAAAGGCGGGAGTTGTGATTTAGGCAATAAATAAATAAATAAATAAATAAATAAATAAATAAATAAATAAATAAATAAATAAATAACTAAATAACTAAATAAATAAATAAATAAATAAATAAATAAATAAATAAATAAATAAATAAATAAATAAAT
>JBAMHW010000009.1:22772660-22789008 GCA_037177495.1 Rhadinocentrus ornatus | reverse complement strand
TAGAGGCAGACCAGGGTAGCCCAGAGACACGGGCCATCAACAGCAACCCCGGAGCACGAACCCAAGCCACCCCACCCTGAATATGAACCAAGCCCCCCCACCTTATAGCCAAACAACTTCCCATGCGAGCCCCACTCACACCCATGACTGCACTTGTCCCTGTCCAACATGATACCCATCCTGTCTCCCAGGTCATTCACAGTTGACCTTGTTCAGAGACAAAGGATATGAACCGATTTAATGTGGCAAGAACAGAATGACATCATGTTGCTCCCGCAGCCCTGGTTGGGAAATTCTTGCTGCTTGTTCTCAACTCATGATCCCTGCAGAACTTTTTTCTCATGTGGTGTCCAAGAAGAACCGTGTGATTGGTCAGAAATTGGAAGTGGTTTACACAGTCAGGCTTGTTATTTCCACTTTTCTACTAATGTAAAATATTCAGCAGAGTTCAATGAATAGTTTTAAGGAGCAAGTGGTCGAGGTGGTGAGATGGTATGAAATTTTGTGCAACACGTGTACAGACAATGGATTTTACTCCAAAACCCCGTCTCGTTGTTTTTGTCACCTCAAGAACAAGAACCAAGTGTAGGTTCTCCATTAAATTAGAATTACCACAAAACATTTAAATGTGCCAACTGACAATCAACTGGACTGGGCCAATGCCCTCAACCAGAAAAGCCATAGTGGTATGATGATGATCAGGATGTTCTATAGGTTTGTGGCAATCACTGCAGTCCTCCGTCCTGTTCAAAGCTGAAGCAACAGACTGAAGACAATGGATGCCAGACTGACCAAAAAATAAATATTATAATAATAATAATGGTTTAAATTTATCTAGCGCTTTTCAAGGCACCCAAAGCGCTTTACATTGTATCCATTGTTCATTCACTCCTCATTCATACTTGGTTATGGTAAGCTACACGTGTAACCATAGCTGCCCTGGGGCAGAATCAAGGAAAGGTGGCAGCCAGCCCGCACCTACGCCTCTCCAATCACCACCGAACGTTTAGCAAAAAATAAGTCTTGAGTAGATATCTAATGGATGTTGTCTCTTATTTTCGCTTATGTCTAATTACTAATTAGTCTTCTATCTTTCTTTAGATCTTTACTCTGGCCTTGATTACGGGCATTTTGGACTGATTTAACACCAGATTCACTCTGTTTTATATTTGGAGAAATCCTTCCTTTGTTTTTTGTTTTTTTGTTTACTTAATAATATAGTCTTCAGCTTTTGTTTTCACTACAAAATATTTCTAAGGTTACAGAAAGTTGTTGCATAACACTTTACATATCGTTTTCATCTGGTTCCTCACAAGATCACATGGAATCATGTAGGATTACGTATGTTGCTGCATTGCTCCCTGACTGCTTCCTCTGGCTTGATGATCTTGTAAATAACCTGCAATGTTTCCTCTTGTCTGTTCCAGGGTGAAAGGTATCTGGTAAGAAGAGCAGATCATGAAGTGCTGGACATGTTGTGCACAATGCCTGCTGTACAAGCCATTGAGTATAGAGTTATGATCTGGGTGTGCTTCTGCTGCTCAGGTCTACTTTCAGAGGCATTATAAACGGCGTCAGATGATAATCTAAATATTGTGGATAACAAGGTTTTTTCCATCAATGTCTTATTTTCTTTTCCTAATAGCAGAGGTTTCTTTCAAGATGACACTGTCAGGATTCATTGAGCTCAAAGTTTAAGCAGTGGTGGGTCTAGAAAGCCTTTGAAGGGAGTGAGATGGCAGGGGCACAGGCTGAGAAGAGGGTGGCACATTTAAAAGGGTTCCTTTAAAACAAATAAAAATAAAAAAAGATTTTGATGAATAAGTTTGATTCTCAGAAATTGACATTGAGACTTACAGAAGCTTATAGAAACAATGTGTGCTGTAAATGTGTGCTGAAATGAAAACTTAAGGTGGTGTCTGACTATCATTTATATTACGAATATCCAGATTTGCATTCAGGTATATCTTCTTTTTTCTATGGTTTTTGTGACCAAAACAACAAACATCTTTTGTGTGTGTGTGTGTGTGTGTTCACTTTTTGTTGCACTTTTTGCATTGAGCTTTTACTTTATAAGCATAGCCTTTAGATTCATTCTCCTTGTTCCTAAAAGGTAAATACTTGTCAACTTGAAAAAGTAAAATTTTTGAGAGCTGATGCATCTTTGAATCATTGGAGAGTCCAGTGATTTTGTGCAAAGCCGTACTCACATCTGTTATATTGTGTAAGATGACATAATGCTGCAGTCAGCAGCCAGGTGGCTTATCTAGGGATAAATGAACACATTTTTGTCTATTTATTTGTTAAGATAACAAGAGTTTTATAGCTGCAAAGGTTAAACTCCACCATTTAAATAAAAAAAGATCAGGTCAGATTAGTGTGTGTGTTTGGGTACACAGCTCTTCCATGAAACAGAACAAGACTGCTAACAAGTCTCAATGGAAACACTAAAAGCCTTGTCTTTTTTCTTCCTGCTTTTTCACTAACCATATCTCTCACTCCTCCACATTTCAAATCCATTCAAGGTTTTCTTTTTATGCCCGCTGTACTGAGGAGGTTGTTTTCAGTCAAAGTTACCGGCTTTAAATTTGAACATCAGTGTTTTAGATCTTTACTATCTATGAGATCAGTTTTCTGGTGTACAGTCTGTCATACGGGTACTTTATCTAACATCTTCCTCTCCCCTGTATGTCTTCTAATCTCCCCCATGTCTCAGTGTTAGATGAGGGCATAGGGTAAACAAAGATGCAATGCATAGGCCTCATTGCTCCATGTACAGATACAATTACAACCACATACGAATGGTTGGCACATACTCGCTGCTTTCTGTAGGTTGTGGCACAAACATGAAATATCAATGGCTTATTTTGTTTTATTGCATTGTTCTTAGTTATCTCTGCACACTGAGTGTGAGTATAGTAAGTCTATTAAATAAAACTTTGCTGGAGTTTATGTGGTTTGAAATCCAGTTCAACTGTGACTGTGAGTTGCTCATTTTTGGATGGTGCACAAGTAGTTCATTTGATGTGGATGTTTTTCCTTTTTTTTAGCTTCTTCACAAAAACATAAACATTCTCAGTAGAAAAAGTTCAAATGGAAAGGATTTAGACTAATGTAAACTAATGTGCTGTTTTTTCCAGATTCTTAGAGTACTCACTTTTGAGGAGGGGTAAGGTGAGACTGGATTAAAATATCAAATAAGGCTCTGGGATGATTACAAAAGAAATAAGATTTTTATATGTCCTCTTCAGATAACCAAAGCAAGCTGTGTCTGTTGGCGGCCGCTGAATGCACACTCTATATTCTGACAGACAGAGGAATAAGCTGCTTTATTACCTCTGCACAGGGCTGCCAATCATCACACAGTAGGTATGCCACACACTGGTGCAGACACAGACAGACTATAATGTATTTGGTAATATAGTTCCATCTATTCATTGTCATACTAATATTATAACGTGTGTTGAGCAGAGTAATCCTGCAGTGGATAAAAAGTCCCTGAACACCAAAGGATTTCATAATCCCCACATTACACTGCACTGCTGTCATTTTATCGCTCATCAAATCCACATATTTCAATCTTTTTCACTTCTTCAGTGGGAGTTCAACAATTCCCGCGATCCACCTACACCCTGTGTCACACTCCAGTCATTCTCAAATCCCATCTGATCCTGTTTTATCACCAGTATCGCACCAGAAAGAATCCTGGAGTCAGCTCCTATCTGACAGCGTTGGTCACTGCCTTTTCTATTCCTGATTTCTATTGTTGATAAGCATCAAATATATCTTTCAGGTATGAACAGGGCAAAATAGATGGCCGGTGCAATCCAGAGTAACCCAATCATATTATAGGGTTTATCTCAGCGGATGGAGCTGTCGTGCAAACTTGTTAGATGCTATAATGTCATCTGTAGTTCTTTAAAGACTGACCCATCTGCTGGTTGCAGTTCAGCAAAGTGCATCTTCACCCTGACTATAATCTGATGCTAAAAAAAGGGCATCACTTCTTAAAACTGTCTATGTAATCTGATTAATAAAAATGTCTGGCAATAGTACTAACAGGGAGCATCAAATAAGACTGACAGATGTAATAGATGATAGAATATTGCATCAGCAATTGGAGCTATGTAGTCATTCTCTGCAGGAATTGATTGCGCAGATACTTGTTTAACTTTTCAGTTTGTTTATTATTTAAAATTATGTAATGAAACAACTTGAGAGTTTCTGATAACATGACATACAGATGTCAGTTGCCAATCTAGATTTGATTGTGGCAAGTCTTCTGTAGGTCACATGTGGTCCAGATGTCAGTTGTTGGCCTGGATATGGATTACACCAAGTATTTTGTGGGCCAGAACATGGGAAACCTTCCTGATGACAATTTCCTTTGTTGGCCACATGTGGTGGTCTTGTGGCTGAGTTTTGGCAGCCACACTTAGTCAGCTGCATAAAAATGCGCATTTGAGCCAAATTTAAGCCAAATATTCTTTTGCTATCTGGGTAATGTATTATTGCAAAGTGAGAATGAGTTTTTCTGAACAGCCCATTTCACAGAGAAATTTCAGCATAATGTCAAAAATTAGGCCCCCTCATTATTCCACGTTTGTTTGTTCACAGTAAACAAAACAGAGCCAAAGCAATACCACCTCACTGTGTTTTGAAACAGCATGCTAATCATCCAGAGACAGAAGCACTTCCTGTCAGTCTCCTTTTTCACACATAACTGGCTCCATGGCAATCTCTGCGACCAGTTTCAAGGCATAATTTCAAACCTTTCACACAATAAAAATGCAACAATCCTACTTTGAACAGGCAGAAAAGTCGAATGGCTTACAACCCACTTTAAAAATGAGTGAAATGTAAATAAAAACATCTTACAATGATCTCATAAACCAATGTTCTGTTTACAGCAGAACACAAAAAACACATCAAATGTTGATATTGAGTTTTTTCAGAGTTTCATTTGTCTTCTGTTTTACTTTGAATACAATATTTCTTTTTTGAGACATGTAAATCATTCCTTTACTTTCTTGGTGAATTCTGCAGTATTTCTACATAGATATTATAGATTTATGAGTCAATTAAACAATAGGGATACAGTTGCTTCCAAATAACTAAAAAAAATACATTTTGCCCACAAAAAACCTAAAAGATGATCTATCAATTTTACTGGCAGAGCAGTTATTTGTTATAAGTTTGTAAGTACAGGTATAAATGATTACAAAATTATACCCAATATTTCTTCAAAGGGCCAACAGCTCATTTATTTAAAGCCTTCATCAACTACTACTACTACTACTACTGTATCCCAGGAAGCTGTTAGTCTCTAAAACATCTACCGTGGGTAATGTCAGTCTCCTCAAAGGCCCGTACTTGCCTAGCAGCAGTTCTGCTGGCACAGGGGCAGTAAGGGGATCTACAGGCTATCAGCAGGCCATCAGGGTATCTGTGTCATCTCTGGCATGTTCCAACTGGCTCTATTTTTATTACTACGTCACAAAATTCAAGATGAAAGATAGGTGCATGCCCGGTTCCAAGCAAGCCAAATCAAAAAGAAGTGATCTCCTTATAAGTTTTGCAATTTAGTCAATGCATCTCTAGTTGCTCAGTATTTCCACATGCTACCAAAGTTTTAAAACAGTGCTACAGCATACCCTGCTACCACTTATCAGGATAAGACTGAAGAAAGTCAACTGTTTGTTAAACTTCACATTTTTAGACACACTTGAACACAAGCGTCAGTTCAGTCACTCACTCACTCTGTCAGATGGCATCAGTCTGATCTTGCATAAAACAAAAACCTAGAAATTTTAGACAAGTATAAGAACAAGGCAAAACTTTGTCTAGCCTACCCTCCACCCCTCCTGTACACACACACACACCCCACCCACTGACCCCCACCACCATGTGCCAAAAATTATCATACAAGTTTCTCTTTGTATCCATATTTAAAGCTTGATGGAGAAGAATTGAGCTTTTATATTTGGGGAAGGCTGTATGTTTATCCAGCAGCGCCAGCACCAGGAAACAAGAGAAAGCCCCCATTGCTGCTTGTGGAAGCAGGAAAAGAGTCTGAGACTGCGAGGCTGGTGGGAGGGGAGGTGAATGGAGACACGGAGAGAAAGGAACTCTTTGAGTGACAGTAATTTAGCAAACCAGATTTTTTTTTATAATTTTCCTGCTTTTGGGAAAACATTCAGACTTCTGGGTATAGCACTTGGGGCCAAATCAAAGATTTCTTTCACCATCAAAAGGTGTGTGTGTGCGCACTCGTGTGTGTGTGTGTGTGTGTGTGTGTGTGTGTGTGTGTGTGTGTGTTGCAGGTCAGGGTATCTGTATGTAACTTGCACGTCTGCTTGTGTACTATAAATATATAGCGAACTTCTAATCTAAAATTTAAAACAACTTTTTTGTAGTGAAGTGTAATCTGTAGGCTAAATATTCTGCAGCAATTGGGTTCACTTTATTTTTTTCACAAGACAATCCAATGATATATTAATATATACTGATATATCATATATTGATATATATGATGCATGTATTGGACACTTAAGTTCCAACGATGTGTACGGTGAGAGCTCATAAGAGGTGTTTTCCAAGGTGAAAGCTAATAGACATTTGAGAACCAGTGCTTGTTAACAGACCATATGTTAGCTTCTGTGATGTGCTGCTAACCTGACTTTTTCATAGACCTCTATTTAGACTTAGAGGTAGCAGTGGCTCAGGTGGTAGAGCAGGCTGTCCAATGACTGGAACTTTGGTGACATGATAACTACACATATAATGTCTGTAGTTATTATTATGTAGTTGCATAAATATGTGAAATATTTATGCAACATTTCACATATAACCCCACCATAACAACATCATTTTCAATAACAATTTGATGCTATTTACACTAGAAACTTTGTGCATACAAAACTTATTTGAAAGAAATGTAACAAAGACAACAATAACCTTTTCAGACTGTAGGAACCTTTTGCAGTTCCTACAACCTTTTCAGGAACCAGGCCGTTTTTTCGCGCATTCCGACATATAGGAACTAGGGCTAAAGAACTGCGTTCTTAGAACTTCTTTGTCGGAATGCACCTAATTGACTAAAGGTGGCACTGGGCACCACCATCTTTGAATCTGGAATCTCTGGGTCCTCTGCAACTTATGAGTTCTCTGTTTGGAAAAACGGGGTCACTGTCATTACCTGCAAAAAAATCCTTCAGAAAACAACTTCTAAAGACAACTGGAACACATGATTCATGCAGTTACATAGGAAGTGATGACAATTTTTTTTTGTATTGTCTATGGATTGCAGTGTGTCAAGCTCCATCCTTTTGGCTTGGATTTGTAAGATTGGGACCCCAACGGAAGGGTCCCAAAAAGTTGGACAGATTGGATCAGATTTGGTACGCATCCTATTTTTTACCTATAGAAATGCAAAAAATAAAAAAGCATACCAAGCTGTCCTGTACCGACACAGACTCTTGGTAAACACGTGGTTTTTGATGTTTGTGCATTCAGGCCTCACCAAATGAAGCAAACTTTCCAAACAAATTAACTAGAATTCAGCCTACCCTACAAATGTTACTTCTGCACTCAAACTAGAGAAACAGCCTGTTAGTCATTTTAACTAGAAAAAATGTTATTGTAAGCTTTACACGAATAGTTTGTGTACATTTTACATAAACATTACAACTCAATATTTACTTCATGCTGAACTAACATAAAGGAATCAATTTCAAAGACAGACATGGGAAAACAACTCCAGAGAAGAAGAGAACATGATGCACTGCAGGCAACTATGAAGATTACATGGAAGGTAAACTGGAATGATTATCCAATGGTCATCCAAGAAAATGAATTATCATGCTTGAATGTAGCTTAATATATAAATAAATATATATATATATATACATACATACATACATAAATTTAAGTATTATTTGATTAATCAGTTTGTCACTGTACAACGAGGAAAAAGAAAAAAATGTTTACCTTTTTAATTGTTCTTTTACAGAGGGATGATCAGGGCATCGAAAGAGACATGGCAGAAACGGTCTATGTGATTCGTCAGGAGGTGCAGACCCTGAGGATATCGCAATCATTTTGGAGGGGGTAGAGGTACTGAGTGGTTTGAGAAATGTCCCATTTGCAGTGGCAATGTTTCTCGGACTTGTGTATGCTCTGAATATTAACTACCCTCCTGAGTTAAACAACACATTTGAAGCTGTACAGAAAATTATTATGAAAAGTGGAAGGAAACAGATTGTCAGCCAAAGCACAAACTCTCACAAACTGCTGGCACGTTAATCACTACAAAAGAAAAGCATTTTAGTGGCTGCCCAACTTATTGTTCTTTATCTACAGTTATATTAAAGGTTTCATGTCATTTTTATGTGCCTCAAACATTTTCTATATTGCTACAACTGTCTTCTTTTCAGCCGTGATATTATAATAATAATATCAGTAATAACAAATAACAATCCTCTTTGATGTCTTTAACTTCATAATTTACATTGTGAAGTTATAAAAGTTCTGTGAGGTGTAAATTAGCTTGTTTGACCCATGGAGGAAATTTCCAGTATGACATGTAGTACACAAGCAAGAATCAGATAATTTACGCCAACAAGAGAGCCGAATGACTACAAACATGCCCCAGGGCACCTAAATGTTAGCGTGGGTTGTTAGGTTTAGGCAATAACTGCCCAGTTAGGGTTAGGGACACAATCCATTTCCACGACAAGTTAATTTAAATCTTCTATTTTCAACAGACAATAAGTTCTACCCTATTAGTCAATGATGCAATCATGGATAAGTTCAATTTAATTTCTTTTAGGGTAATGATAAGTAATGAAACAAAAAACAAAGGCTCAATTTGTGCCATCTGTACTGGTAAACTAATTTTTCTGCTAGGCCTATTTCCCTAATCAGCATGAGACTGGGCTGCCCCACCATGGCTGGATTAACCCTAATAGAAACAGGGTTAAAAATGTCTTTTCACATATGTACAAATGCTTGGAGGACCTGGCATCACAAATGGACACACAGGGTACCGCTCTATTTTAATTTTTTTGTGTCTAGTATTGTCAAACAGACCTTGGAAGGTCTTCAACATCTGAAATAGGAAACTATATTCAAATGCTGTCTCACTTATGTTAAAGCCATCATGAAACTTCTTATGATGGTATCCAAGAGAATGCAGCTGTGAGAGGTGAGTACTTAAACTTTGAGTTAATACAGTGGATGTATTTTAAGCCTCAACATCACCCATCCATCCATCCATCCATCCATCTATCCACTTTCTTTACCGCTTTGTCCAATTCAGGGTCGTGGGGAAGCTGGAGCCTATCCCAGCAGTTAGCAGGCAGAGGCAGGGTACATCCTGGACAGGTCGCCAGTCCATCACATGGCCGTATCAAATTCATTTTCTCCTAAATTCAAATAGTTAGCCAAGCCAGCATATCTGAAAGCTAATTTTGGAAAAGGCAGGAACAAATAATAAAAAATAAATCTAAGTCTTATCAGTACTTTGGATAGCATTCTTGTCTATCACAAGCTAACTCCAACTAGTTAAAGTTTTTAGTGTTAAGTAGCTACGGCTTCTGTTTTTTGAAAGTCAAACTATTCTTAAAGTTGGTTAAAAGAACAACTAGCACATTTTTTCATTAGGAAAAACTATAGTTTTATTGTTTGTTCTAATTTCAAAGCAGTGATGGTATCATCTTTGGAGCAGCTGCTGTTGGATAACCAACTAAATAGTCAATAACCCAACAGTAATAATTGGGCCTCTCATTGTTCTAACTGGTGTTTCATCATATTATAAAATTACTAAAACACATGTAGGTTGTAGCCTTATTGTTGATGATAGTGTGATGCCAGCTTCTCACAGATATATTTAAATGATTTGAATTAAATGGTAAATGGTCCGTACTTTTAAAGCGCTTTTATCCGAAGCGCTTTACATTATACATCACATTCACCCATTCACATACACATTCACGCACTGATGGCGGAAGCTGCCATGCAAGGCGCTCACCACGACTCATCAGGAGCAATTAGGGGTTCGGTGTCTTCCCCAAGGTCACCTCGACATAAACTCGGGTTACAAGACGACTGCTCTACCTTGCTGAGCCACGCCACCCCCAGGCTAGTCTAGTTGACTAGATGTAGCGTTTATTGTTTTTTGCGGTTCTTCTCCTTATTTCCCTTCTTCATCTTTTTCATAAATCTGCAATCAAGTCCAAAAAAACCTGGGCAGGTACCTACTTTGTACACTTAGTAATCCAGGCCTGGTTCCTCCTCAAATAAGGCTGTTCAGCCAATATTATACAATTCAAATACATTAAAGTAACTAATGTCAGTACATGAGACAAATGCCGCTTTCATTAAATGCTAATATTTCCTCCTTTCCTTTCCTACAATTCAGTGAGGAGAAAATAAGTTTCTTGAGATTTTTGATCATTATTTCCTGTTAAAGTCACAAACTCTGAAACTACAAGCCAGAGGGAACAAAGCGTAGGAATGTAGGGTTTCTAAATGGTCCTACTGATGGATCTTTGTTTTTGCTCATGTCAAACAGACCCAGGTCTGAATGGGCCTCCTCATGACCCTCTGGCCTCGGTTCCACATTTGGGCTGCTCAGGAAGGCCGGCGGCTTCGAGGTTTGAAACCACAACGAATTTCTCACTCTGTTCGTTTCATTTTTGGGCTTTTTTTTCTATCTCGAAATGAGGATTAATGGATAAATTACGTTGACTATGAAGGGCCCCCTTGTTCAGCAGCAATAGTAAAGAAAGGACCGTGGTGTAGAACTTTGCAGTAATTTTTTTGAAGTGTTTGAGAGTGTGTCTGGCTGGTGAGCTGGCTGACTGAGGCAGTGTAGAGAATAGAGATAGAGCGGGGGAGAGCCTGTCTCATTTCCCTATGATGGATGAGCCTATTAGCTGTTCGGTGTTAGCGCAGGTTTAGCCTTACATCTCAGTGGCACACACTTTGGGTGATTACAGAAGAGTTAAGGAACTGTCAGGGACGGGGTAATCAAATTTTGAAAATCTTCCAAATCATCTTCTGTACAAAAGCAACAAGTGAAAATATGCTCCAGCATGGCAGAAATGTAGACTGTCTTCCTCAAAATACAAACTAAAGCTCAAACAAGCCGCTACAGTATCTCATTGTCTGTGAATATATTACAATACAGGTGGTATTGCCTTCTTCCTCTGCTGGTTATATTGCTTCATTGTGCTGTTGACCAAGTCTGATCTCACAGAGTTTGGGGCCAAAACATTGGACCAAACATTATGTTCAATTTGGACTCTCATAAAACATTGTTAAGATTTAAAAACACCACTTCAGTTATATTTGATAACACCTAAATTAATTTAGCCCCATTACAAGACTGTAACAGAGCACTAACAAAGCATTTTGTTGTTACGCTAGTGGCAAGACAAACTGAAACCACTCCACTCTTCAAAGATCAGTACTTCCCACTATAGTTGTAGCAGTTTATGACCTTGGTGACTTTTGTTTTGCAGGTGGACAAGATGAATTTGTTAGTCGTGTGAGGCTGAACAGCCTGTTGTGGATCTGCAGAGATATAGTGGCTGAATGATTTACATTTACTGGCCTGTCTGGTTTTTCTCTGCTCATGTCACCTTTAAATGGACTTTCTCTGTTCCTCTCGGCTTCAGCCAACTAATTTTTAAAGACTATAAAGTACTCTAGACCTCACAAACTTGAATTGTTTAAAGATTTGTCACTTCAGGAGTGAGCACTGCTCAACTTCGGAGGAATACATTAGCAAGTATGCATACAATGATGGCTTTAAAAATTATAACTATAACATTTTTCACTTTTCTTCAAGTAAAGTAGGTGTATATTTTTATCTATCTATCTATCCTTCCCTGACTCCACAAATGCCCAAATTAGTCTCAACCCAGAAGATATGCGGTTCAAATGAGAGTAAATGTCATTTATGAGTAAAAAAAGATAAACTGTTTGAAACTCAGAATCAAGCTGAGAAATATATCTGATGAAAATAATTTGTATGAATAGATTTCACTGGTTTATAACCCTGGTGGAATTTGTATGCAGGTTAGGCTACCTGAAACTGGAACAAATATGTGAGTTTCTTATGATCTGTGATTTGCAGCATAACAATAAAGAAAAAAGCATCAGAAAATGAGACTTTCTGATGTGGTGAACAAAACTGTTCAACAAGCAAAATCTGAGATCTAATGCACAATTGCATTGTTTTGTTTTGTTTTTGTTGTTTGTTTGTTTTTTCATTGATGCTTTATTGTTTTGCCCACTAAAAACCTTTATACAAAAAACAACAAAAAAACACTGATTTGTAATAGTCAATTTGTATGCTCACAATTAAATTTTGCCAATAGCAGGTTCAGAAATAGCAGGTTTCAGCTTGTTTATCCACAAATCTATCTCAGAGTCCACCCACCCAATAAAGGTGGGTGTACTAAGTGGACAACTTAGTAAGTTGATACCTCCAGCACCAATGTGACTTGGAGTGCCCTAAGTGGATAACTTTGAGGGAAAAGGATCTAATCAATGATCAAAACAGTATTAATAATTAAAAAGGAAAAAAAAGGATTATCCTTTTTCAACAACTGAAACATGAAAGAGAAGAAAATCTTCCAGTCAAAAGTCAGAATCTCTTTACACATTTCAGCACATTAGCACAGCAGGTCAGTAAGTCTTGGGCCGCATTCCAGTGCAAAGGCATGGGAGCAAATGTGCATATGCCAACTTCCCACCCCTTCACACACACACACACACGTATATCAACATTAACACATACAGCTCATACACCCTTCAGATGTGGACTGTTTCCAGAGGAGAGTCCACCTGATTCCTTCATCCATCCACAGGTTATAAATAGGACTTGTTTGACATACCCGTGAAGAGGCGACAGGGTGGGCAGATGGGGTTGGGGGTGGGGTCACAGATAGCTGATATCCCTGTGCTTGTCCTCTAACCGCTTTGTACAACCCAACCCAACATCCCCCCTCCCCCCCCATGAGAGTCTGCCTTTCTTTTTTCCTCTTACTGTCAGTGTCGGCCCACCATGTGTCCTCCCTCACTCAGCCTGTGTAACATGTGTCACTTGCAATCTCTGTGGCATGCTCTCCATCTCTCTCTCTCTCTCTCTCTCTCTCTCTCTCTCGGTCTCTCTCTCTGTCTATCCAGCTGACAGCATGTAATTGAAATGGTCAAACACATGAAAACATGACAAATGGCTGGAGGAATTTGTGCTTCATCATCATTGTGCAGTGTCTTCATCTTGTTGGGCCTTCAGCTGGAGTTCAGTTGACAGCTCATAATCAAACTGCTCAAGAACAGAACAAATGGTGGGCGACTCAGAGGAGTTTTGTACCTCATTGTTATAATGGACCCCAGACTCTCTCCTCCCCTTCACGTATGTAACTGTTTTCACAAAGAATGAGTCAACACTTGTTAAAAGGAGAATTATTTATCTATGATCTAGACGTCATATTTACCAACAGAGACTACACAAGAAACAGGATGTGTAGATTAACAAGATTACAAACAATCTGATGGATTAAAAACTGTGCCTGAGAGTGTGGAGAACACAAATTGTTTAAGCCCGTCTTGAACCTTATCCGTCTTGAAATATTTGACTGATATTGCATGATCACTGCTGATCCACATCTGAAGTCCTAAACTAAACAATGCAAGAAGAAACTTCCTGGTGCCACGTTATCCTATAAACTGAGATAAGACAGTAATCTGGAATAGACAGGAGGTGCCATGCTGAGCCACTGGCCTGGGTTTGATCATCAGCAGCCAGCTCAGACAGTTGTCCCCAATCACTGATAAAATGTGTTTGGTTAGGCCACTTTGTGTCCATCAAATCAACCACATAGAGGAGTTGAGTGCAAAAGGAGTAAAAATCTGTTGCTGTAAATAGTTAAGTGAATAAAAGAAGGCATTTCGACATAGCAATATTTAAAGCAAGGTTACTTTTTAAACTTGCAGCCTCTCTTCCTGCATAGTCAGTGATTAGTGCAATCTGTAGTTAATATCAAAGCTAAAAGTTACTTTTTACTGACAAAAAAAAAGCTTTTTAATTATTTATGGAATTTTTATTTGTTCTTTTTAAAGATTCCTGGGCCACCTATACATTTTTCTTTTAAGGTTAATTCACATATATTGATGTTGAGATCAAGGATCATGTACAAACTGTTGAAACTTGCGATTACGATACGACCTGCAATTAATAAAATAAATGAAGCTGCTGCTTTGATGTTTTCACATGGAGCTGCACTGACAAACCTCTCAGGCACATACGTCTGCTGAACTTTATAGCTTGTGCTATAATAACGCTAGTAGCGTGTTTTAGCTAACGCTAGATTCTTGTAACTCTTCTTCTTAATAAAAAATAATTTGGTCAGCAATACAATCATGTACTATGGTGTCCTTTAGCCTTGTCGGCAGATATGAGGTAATTAGGGTAAAGGCAGCGCCGCAACCACAATACATCAAGGGGATTTGTCTATAGCTCCTTGTAGTCGTACTGTGGAGATTAAACATTTGTCCTCTGGTGTTTCGCACAAGTTTTCGACATGTCTTGTAGTTCAAAATAGCCAACACGCTGTTTTGTTTAGCCACGAGTTCTGCTTCTTCTTCCACATTTTCCTCAGTCCTCTCGTTACCTTCCGCCATTAAAATGCTCACTCTATGTGCTCCAGTGCGGCAGCCGTTTGCATCTAGAGCAGGTGTCCGGGACAGTACCGGTTCATTTGAGACGCCACTGACGCACACAAAGCATGAAGGCTCAGCAGCGTTTGCAACAGCATCGCAATACTTCCTTAAAATATGCAAATAGGTACTACGACTTATTGCAGTTTAGACAGTTGGGCTGGTATTGCGATGAAGGTAAATTTTCGATATACTGTATTGTGCAGCCCTACATTTCATGTCAATCAGGAGTGTTTGAGCAGGGAAGCATCTAAAACCTGTGTAACAGTGATGCTTGAGGACTGGAGTTGGACATCATTAGTTAGAGTCCCATTGAGGGCATGAGCCAGACATCATTTTGCCTGCTACCATGCTGGACGGGACAAGTAAAAAAAAAAAAAAAATGAAGAAAAATAGTCACATTAAATTTTATATTTGATCGACTGTTAAATTCTTTTTGTCCTGTTAATCGTTTTATACTGAAAAATTATTAAAACCTCTTGTCAAAAACTTTATGAAGTTATTTTTATTGCAGACTAAATTTGTCGGGGAATTCTATCTTGTTATGTTAAGTATTTTTCTTTTTCTTTTTTTTATCAAGGTATCATTTGAATCAGGATCCAAATTAAGAACATTGCTTAAAGGTCCTTTTGTTTCATGAGCATCACTATGCACTACAACAGGCAGATTTAAATTATATTGTCCTGCTGTTTTGTTGATAATAATTTGATAACACGACACTACACACAATTACATGCACGGGAATGCCAGTAGGGAATGCAGCGTGTGGAATATCAGCAACCCCTCCCTCTTGCCAAATGCATAATCAAGTTGTTTTGGTATTTCCAGCCATCTAAAGCAGCCATCTTTCAGCTATCCAAAGCAGCTATCTTATGTCTCTGTCCCGTCCGCCATCAGTCGGGGACAGAACAGTGAGTGGCAGACAACACTGGATACGTTGATAGTACTCGGGGCTTGTTTTCCCATGTGTGCTGCCAGGATGTGATGTATAAATAGGCAGCAAGCTGTTTGTGTGTGAGTGCAAGCTTAAGCTATGTGACTATAGCTTGATAGGAGCTGTATGTGACTGTGAGACTGCGGCTGAGATGAAGCTATGGTGGGTCGGTGTCTTCTCATGTCCTGAGATCTGAGAGGCCTCGCCCAGGAGGTGGTGACGGGCGGCAGAAGGGCACAGATTCAGAGTATTTTGGTGTTAATTGAACTTATTGGTCTGCTATTCACAGCCTTGACGTGATTGATTTAAAGGCTAGAGTGAGGCTGCAACTTAGCTGACCTCTATATTGGCGGCTTCTTAGATATGGCTTCAGGATCACGCAGCTGTGGGGAATAATCCTCTCCCTCCAATTTTTTTTTTTTTTTCTTGAAGAGTGAGGAGTCCTTCAGTATTTTATTAGTTTTCTGACAGTACAGAGAAAGAGAAGGAGAAGGGTAGGAGAGGAGGGAGAAATGAGAGGGTGGCAGAGACTTGAACATGAGCACCATGGAGCATTTTCTATAGTGCAATAGTTATACTAAGAGCTATTAACCATTCTAAAGGACTAGTTCAGATTGGATTTCTATCCAATTATAGGAGTGGGTTTGATTGTTTCTAATAACCTGATTCCTGAAAATAAAATAA
>JBAMHW010000009.1:22748612-22761671 GCA_037177495.1 Rhadinocentrus ornatus | reverse complement strand
ATAGATAGATAGATAGATAGATAGATAGATAGATAGATAGATAGATAGATAGATAGATAGATAGATAGATAGATTAGCTGTAAATTTAAGCAAGTTTATGCTTGTTTTAATTTACCCTTTTTTCCTCGCTGAGTGCAAGTGGCTTTTGTTTCAGTTTCACTAGCAATCACCTATGACTATATGTTGAAGCTTCAAATTTCCAACTTTTACTCTCAAATGATTGCTATCAGTCTTCTTATGTAACTCCAGGGATGCAAGTAGGACATATGTAACCCAGTGTCAAACTTTTTACCAAAAACTAAACCAAAGAAGTTCAACTCTAATTGTAAAACAACCTGAAAATGTTTTAACTAAGCCTCAAATCTTGATCCACAACTGCAGCCACCTAAAGATGTTTTGTGACTTGGATACTAATGCACCCTGATATGTGTTGCTTACCTAGGAGAAGGATATCTCTGATAATAATCTGAGGCCCTGTATGGGCACTCTCAGGCTACCCCGCAAGGCCCTCTCCAATGACCCCCTGTCTTTGAAGTGTTACTTTAAAATGTTAAAGTGGAGAGGCTGCTAGGCCATAATGGAACCTCAGTCAAAGCATTTTTGTTTGATTCACCAATAGCCTCAATGCTGACGCATAATAAGATATCATCTCAGAGTCTGGAATGCCTTTCCTTCCCCGCTCGATAAGGCTTAATTTGAAGTTGGAGGTCTGACAGCAGAATTTTTAAAAACCTGCTGTCATGCAGAATAATCTTGCTCAGTTTGCCAGAGGATTAAAAGTAAACCTATTTTCATAAAACACAGGCAAATTGGTTGGCTATTACAAAGGGCCAAATTTAAGCGGCAGTATTTTCACACACATAGAAAAAGATAAAACGATATATGGGAGTACAGTAAATCACTGTGGGGAAAGATTTTTTTTTCCATGTAGCCAACATTAAACACCATCATTCTTTTCATGTTACTTTCTTTAAAAAAAAAAAAAAAAAAAGAAAAGAAGCATAATTGAACAATTTCAGCTCTTTATACAAAGGACCAGTGTCTTATTCCTGAACATGCTGCCAACACAGATGTAAATATGACAAACAACAGGCCCTTCTCAGGGCAGACAGGTGCAAAACTACCTTCAGCAGACAGACTTTTAACACAGGCTAATAGAGACAGTATGCAGTTGACAAGCAATTCAGTCCTGCAGGGCGAGAGGCCAAAATCCTTGAGTTCCACCCCTGTTTGAGAAAAGATCAAATGCTCAGTGCAACAGCTGTGGAGCTGCAAGGTCTTCACATCCAGCCACTAGATGGAAACAATAGGCTGGTCCGCATCACTGTTGCACTCATTTGCTACACGCAATTCCTGATTCTGTGCATGCCATCTCTTTTAATCAAATCACCCCATTCATGGGCTCTGTGTATGTATGTATCTGTGTTTTTAGAGCAACCCCCCTTCAACCAGCACACCCTCAAGCACTTGCTCCATTTGAAGAGTCATTTACAGAGGCTGTGAAATCCTTGCCAGGTGCAGAGCTGCTTTGTTTTGAAGGGAATTGACCTGGAGGGCTCAATAAAGTTTCACATTATATTGCATGAAAACATTAGCAGAAATGGTGAAAGACTCATTTTGAGTCAGCAACAGTGAATTGCCATTGGGACTATCGTTTTACCAGAGGAGTGGGTCGTTTTCCACACCCACAGAGGAGAAAAATAAACTTACTCAGTGGCAGTTTCTTATTAGTGTCCTTGAGGGGATAGATGCTGCCTCACCTTTATATTTTTTTTTCTCATAATTACTTAATTAAGGTCAATAATTACTTAAGCTACATTTGCTGGGGGTTCTTAATGTGATCCACTGGGTGGATGCTGTATTCCATACCCTGCTAGCCAACAGTGTAAAGGAAAGCATTTTCTGCTTAATGTCTACTTTAATTGAGTTTGTCTATTTTATGTCTCTATATTTTTAGCATAGAGGGAAATTTACCTTTTTTATTATTCTTATTTTACAGCTGTTATCATGAAGAACTCTTCATTCAGTTTTTATTTCCAAGAGAAGGTCTCAACAGACTCTACTACTGCATACATCAACAAACATCCAGAAGAATAAAACATGTCACTTACTGTATCTGCACCTGAGTGGGTTTCCTCACTCAGTCAAATCTGCCACATAAAAATGTTATGGGTTATTTTTTTCCCAGTTGTATGTTAATTTTGAAGTTACCTGCATCATTTTCTTTTTTCGTATTAGCTTCCCCTATTTGTTTCAAATTTTAAGTTGGCACTGGTGTAAATTGTGAATTGTTGCATAACTATTTCTGTATAATAAACTTGTATAATACTTTAGTGGGTTTGCTAACGTACAGATGAGTGGGGGACTAGATTTGGGTTGGTTGTAATTGGCATTTTGATTACCAGGTATCTCTAAATGCTGCAAACTCCTCCTTTAAGTTCTAATTAGAATTAATTGGAGCGAGCAAAAGTGATTTTAGCTCCGTCTACTAATTCAGCTCTGTTTAAATTTTAGGATGAATCACCCAGAACTAGAAGATCAGCACTGCAACAGAACATTGTCCTGGGAAAACCTGCATCCTGGCATGCACATGGATGCTACTCTGACATCTAGACAAGTCATATCACCCATATGGAAGCATCAGATGTCACGAGAAAGCAATGTTCCCTGGAAAAACTAAGTAGGATAAGCTGACAGAATAAAGACTGTTCATTCTGAGAGTTTTTACTTCGATAATAGATTACAATCAAGTGCCATATTATGAAGACACCCGAAATGTGCTTTCTTGTGAAATTCTATTTTCTGTACTGCTTAGACCAGTTAAGGGTCGGGAAGCTGGAGCCTATCCCAGCAAGGCTCTGGACCATCGCAGGGCCAAACAGGGACGGTGGCGGTGCTAACCACCACACCACCAAGCAGCCCCATTTAAAACCTTATTTAAGTATTCATCCTTTATAGAAATGACCCCATAGGCGCTGTTATTATAGCTAGTGCACGTCACAATTTAAACATTTAAGTTTTATACTGATCTATTATTCCTTTAAAAGTGGTCTTCTCAAATAACGTGCATTATTAAGTAATTTATTTGTGCATTTGAAAATTCATGTATGAGAGTAAGATGATTAACTCTGCTGATCCAACCTTTGCTTTCTCTGTAAAACTGTAACTGCTGCTGCTTTACTCGAGTAAAGCCTGAGAGTACTATTTGGAGCAATGTCAGAGGTATTTGACCATGTTCCAGCATCTGTCTGATCATTTTCCTTGTGTGGTGCTCAAGTTGAAATGTGAGCGTCACACAGCACTCCCCTCCTCCTTCTCCTCCTTCTCCCGCTGTCCGTCTCTCCCAGACTGAAATCCCTCTGAGCGGCTCTCAAACTTCAGTGTCGAGGCTAAAAGCGGAGGACGAGGAGCCGGAGCTTACAGATTCACAGCTAACCAGCCACTCGGACACACAGACTTTAATATCACAGCTTTGGCTGCTTTGAGGATTCACGCACCGCTCTCTGCGTTACTTTATATTTTATTTTTTACTATTTTTTATTTTTAAAGCGTTTCCTTGAAAAGCTTCGATTTGTTTTATCGAAGTTTCCGGCTGTCACGTTTTAGTCACGGACCTGTTTCTCGGCTCCTTGTGGGATTAACCGTTTTAATTGAAGACTGAATCATTTAACTGTGAGCTATTTGCGCGTGCAGCTGTTTTTCGGAGCTTTTCCACGCGGAGCGGTGACGGTTCGGACCGAATTACGACTTGCCCTCGACATGGGAATATAGCGGGGATCTCCGACCGCGTGTTTTTTTTTATTATTATTTTTTTTTTCTTCCACTTTTTCATGATTTTTTTAAGGGACAGGGCTCAGTTATTAGTTAAATAATGAGTATGGACGGTTGTCCCTTGCAGGTGGGGATTTTCTTGTGGTGTCTGCTAGTGATTTCTGGCTCCAGCTTTGAGATAGGCTCCTATGACCTGGAGCGAGGCAGACCGCCTAAGTGTGAGCCCATCGTGATCCCCATGTGCGATGGGATCGGCTATAATATGACCCGGATGCCCAACTTCATGGACCACGACGACCAAAGAGAGGCTGCCATCAAGCTGCAGGAGTTTGCCCCTCTGGTGGCTTATGGCTGTGATGTGCACCTCCGCTTCTTCCTTTGCTCTCTCTACGCCCCCATGTGCACGGACAAAGTGTCTGCCTCCATCCCTGCCTGCAGACCCATGTGCGAGCAAGCCAGGGAGAGGTGTGCCCCCATCATGAAGAAGTTTAGCTACACCTGGCCCGACTCACTGGATTGCTCCAAGCTGCCCACTAGAAATGACCCCAATGCTCTGTGCATGGAGGCCCCTGAGAACGAAACAAGGACAGAGGGAAAGAAAGGAGAAGGCATGCTTCCGGTGCCCGCTCGCCCCAGGCAACCAGGCACCAGTGGCCGATTGCCAGGCAGCATAGGCTCCTGTGAGAACCCAGAAAAGTTCCAGTTTGTGGAGAAGAGCCAGTCATGTGCTCCACGCTGCTCCCCTGCTGTGGACGTCTTCTGGTCCAGGCAGGACAAAGACTTTGCTTTCATTTGGATGACTGTGTGGTCCATCCTGTGCTTTGTCTCCACTGCTTTCACAGTCCTGACTTTCCTCCTGGAGCCTCATCGCTTCCAGTATCCTGAGCGCCCCATTATTTTCCTCTCCATGTGCTACAACGTCTACTCTGTGGCCTTCATCATCCGCTCAGTGGCAGGGGCTGAGAACATTGCTTGCGACCGTGAGCATGGCGAGCTGTACATAATCCAAGAGGGGCTAGAGTCCACTGGCTGCACCATAGTCTTCCTCATCCTCTACTACTTCGGCATGGCTTCTTCTATTTGGTGGGTCATCCTCACCCTCACCTGGTTCCTGGCTGCAGGGAAGAAATGGGGCCATGAAGCTATTGAAGCCCACAGCAACTACTTCCACATGGCTGCTTGGGGTATCCCAGCTCTTAAGACAATCATTATACTCACAATGAGGAAGGTGGCTGGAGATGAGCTGACGGGGCTGTGTTATGTAGGAAGCATGGACTCAGGGGCGCTCACAGGTTTTGTTCTCATCCCTCTGTCCTGCTACCTGATCATCGGCACATCCTTCATCCTCACAGGCTTTGTGGCTCTTTTCCACATTCGCAAAGTGATGAAGACGGAGGGCACCAACACTGAGAAGTTGGAGAAGCTCATGATTAAAATTGGCATCTACTCCATCCTGTACACCGTGCCAGCCACCTGCGTCATAGTATGCTACTTCTACGAGAGACTCAACATGGACTACTGGAAGCTGAGGGGGCTGCAGATGAAGTGTGGCTCTTTTAACGGCCACACCAACAACTGCTCGCTGCAGACATCAGTGCCCACAGTGGCCGTCTTCATGCTAAAGATCTTTATGTCGCTGGTGGTGGGCATAACCAGTGGGGTATGGGTGTGGAGCTCCAAGACCCTGCAGACCTGGCAGGGCCTTTGCAGCAGGAAGATGGCAGACAGGACTAGCAGGAAACCCTGCAGCGGTGTCAGCTGTGGCAGCACACAATGCCACTACAAATCTCCTGCTGTGGTTCTGCACATGGCCAAGACTGACCTGCACTCAGACAACCCCACACACGTCTGAAAGGGAGCACACACGCTTACGCATACCCATGCCCTGTGTAAGGAGCTGCTAAAAGACTTTAGAGGAAGGTTGAAATGAACTATTACTCCTCTGCTGCTGCCAAGAGACACGCAGGTACAGCTGTCGCTATGAAAAACTATCAATAAACAGTATTCAGTGCATAAAGGGAAATGTTAAGTAGTGTTACCCATACTTTTCTGTTCATAGTGTTTGTGCAGTAGACATGCCCAGTGTTGCAATAAAAAAAGAAGAAGAAAAAGGACTTTTATGGGAGGATCTTGGGAAATATTAGTGTATTCTTCTCCCTGAGTGGCATAATTAACTGTAAATCTGTATAAATGTTTTATTTATTGTAAATATATTTAATTTAAAGTACACATTGGTTCTTATTGGGTTTGTTGCTTGGATACATTTATTACAGGTGAAGGTAAATGGAGTGCCTTTTACAATAGCTCTGGTTCTGGTCGTTTTGGAGGTTAATAAATTGGTTGAATTTATGTTACACCGTCTTGTGGATTAGAGAAATGATTTAACCACTTTTAACTACCTTAAACATTTTGAGTTTTAGCACAAAAAAATGATCATGCATTGCAGTTTTGTCTCTCTAAATTCCCTGCCACCCTTCTTCAGAGATTTCAACGACACACGTGTTGTCTTCCAAGCGCCATCCCAGAGGCATCTTCCACAATAATCCTCAAAGAGAATCGCTGATGAATGGAGTGACAAACCGTGGCAGGCATTAACGTTTGCGTCATCAGCTTTTAAATGCAGCAGCAGTTTGCAGAGGAATATATTTAATTAATGGCTGTTTTAATCCTTCCACAGACACTGCGTTGTTGCCCTCTCGCTGCTTCATTTGATCCTCGTGTAAACACTCGGTACTTTGATCTGAGAGCACAAATCTGAAGAGGATTTCACACTTATTGCATGGTTTCGCTGACAGATTTAAGTTTAGCAGAGCCACTCAAAGCTGGAGTAACTCATCGAGTGGATGGGTTATTAGCTCAGTGTTTATGTGTGGTTTGTGGCTCCAGCAATGTCTGATATGAATTAAGGGAATTCCACTACATAAGGCATTTTGTTTGGCTAAAACAATGTAGGCCTTTAGAAACTTCCACAAGGTAAAAATAATCACTGACTGAGTCATAGAAAAAATATGTAAAACATTATTTTCATTACATAAATGCTCAAAGTTGGGCCTTGCAACTAACTTGTCAGTAATAAAGTCAGTTTTATAATGCACAAGAGCCACCATGTGCTCAGATGGTCCATAAAGAAGTGAAAATAAATAGCTTTTACATTACGATGCTTCATCACTTAGGTGCCAACGCAAATTGCAGCCTCACACAGCAAATTGTTCCACAGCAAAACGCTGTGGACACGAGGGTGTTTGACAGCAGTGGAGCTGATTGTTTATTATTATGTCTGTGTGTAATTGTGCACGGTGTCACTAACCCCCACCCCCAACACATTTGGAGCAGTAGTTTGGAAAAATTGTGATTACCAGGAGCTTGTTTTTATAACATTACTGGAGCGTCAGCAGGGTGAAGCAGGGGTGTGCTTGCTTGACATCTGCAGAGGTTAAAAGTTGTTTTGTTTTAAATTTTCCACCATTTGCAGCCTAAAAGAAGATGTACTGCAGCTTGTTCTGGACACACTCATATTCGTTAACAGCGCATGCCAGACTGACTCAAAAGATGCTGTCAGTGATGTAATAAGTATGCAGATCTTTTACTAAAGTGCTCATTTAGAGGTTTTAAATCCTGCATGAAAAGTGAATGAGCATTTTCGACAGTGGTTTTTTTCGTACATTAGAATGATAATAACTTAAATCTTTAGATAATAGCACAATAACAATAAAAAGCACAAATAATGCTTTTGCATTTTGTCCACGATCCAAAAAGCTTGTTTAATCTATAATTAATAAATAATCTTTAGCAGTGTGTTGATATTTTAAAGCTTGTTTTAGTTTCCAGTGGTCGAAAGCTTCATTTCAAAGCTAACTAGCTGCTACAGAAATCTAGCAGAGCATAAACTACAGTATTTCTCCTTGTAATGTAGTAGAATAGAAGTCTAACTTCTTCAGAAATGTACTTAAATACACCACTTGAGTAAATGTACTTGGTTACTTTACACCTTTGGAAGTGTAATGTCTCTGTAGCAAATTAACCACGTTTCCACTCTGTGAAGAGTTATAGCTCTGCAACGGTTGAGTTAACTTAAATTACTTATTGCCTCTTTCTTCAGAACAAGACGAGGGTTAACTACCAGCAT
Source organism: Rhadinocentrus ornatus (assembly GCA_037177495.1). Classification (NCBI taxonomy): domain Eukaryota; kingdom Metazoa; phylum Chordata; class Actinopteri; order Atheriniformes; family Melanotaeniidae; genus Rhadinocentrus; species Rhadinocentrus ornatus. The sequence goes on along the minus strand of JBAMHW010000009.1, from coordinate 22,753,774 downwards.
CCTCCCCCTTTGTGTTTTCATTACTCAGCCTTTGTAGACGTTGTCCATGGCTTGGCAGATGAGCGCTGCTAGTCCTGGACTCTGACACTGTGGATCACATTTAACTATTAAAAAAAGGGGTGTTTTGCTTGGAGCACGCTGGCAGCCACAGGCTTGGCTGGTGGTGTTTCAGCCACATGTTCCAGTTCATGGGCGCCTGAAAGGGGGCGCGTGCTTCCTCCCCGGTTTACACTCCAGTGACATGACCCACAGGGGCCAAACACTTGCTGTGTGAGACACAAACCAGCTTGTCCCACCTGCGCTAAGCTGGGCTGATTAGATAGGAAGGAGGTAGCTGCAGAGGGTTAAGCACAGGAGGGTAATAGAGAGGGTGTTTGTCTTCTGCAGCAGTGTTTGGTTTAAACTTTTTTCCTTCTCAGCGTATCTTTTTCAATTTCTGTGTATATTTTCTCATGTATTGCTGAGAATGAATAAGAAAGGGGTTTTCCGAGTCATCAGAAATGTGTAGGAACATCAGATTCTTCCAGATTCTAAATATAAATATAAAAGCTATCACTGCATTTCCAGGTCACTCGGTTATTTTTAGCCTCTTTCTTTAACAGAGAAAAAAAAGGTTCACAGTTTCAGATAGAGGCAAGAAAGCAATTTTCATTCCAAAAACAGAGTTTGCTTGAGCTGTGGTTTTTTTGGCGCCAGAGAAGTGGCTGCCGGGAACACCTTCCTGTCCCCCGCACACACGTACACGCACACACGCATGCACACCTGAGGTCTACAAAACTGGAGCAGTGCCAGCCAATAAACACCAAGCATGTTTTGAAGAAGACCCCACCCCATCTACAGTAATGTCCAATTTCAGGAGTAAGTAAGCTCAGTCTCGCTCGAAAGATTTAGTTTGGCTGAGTCTCCGAGCTGTTTTTCTTCTCCTCTGGCTCAGGAGGTTAAATAGTGTCAGAGTCACTGAGCAGTAACTTTGTCTGGGCCAAAAGTGAGACTACTCCCAGAAAAGGCAACATTTTTTCTTAAAGTTTTCTCAGAAATATTTTATTATTTTCACTTTTAGCCTTACATGTATTTATTTATTCCTAAAAAATGCAGAACAAGTCTGTTGATGCAGGATTTGCACAATTTATTTTTGATAAAAGGCGTGAAAACACCTCAGCAGTTCTCCCGCTTCGGCTGCTAAAACCGTGTTTTTGTCTGCCGTGGAGAAATCCCTCCATCTGGTCATGGGTCTGATTAAAGGCGATCATTATAGCATCAATGTGCCTCCCTCATAGACTTCAACCCCTGCCCACTCCTGAGGGTAAAAAAGAGAAAATAAAGCATCCTTCATTACTCTGCCCTCTCTCCCTCTACAGCCCCTCACCCCCCTTGAGCACTATCCCTTTCCTGGGCTGTTTTGATGTGTAAATGAGCGTATTGAAAACCTGCAGGCCCCCGAAGAGATGCTTTCCATGAAAATGCGCTAGTCAGAGAGCACCAGAGTTCACACAGCTCGCCACTCTTCACAAGCAGACCCCAATCAGACGCCCAATACGCCACTGATGTCTCGCCTGTCAGGGCAAAACACACACTCTTACGTACAAATCAAACATGCACACAATTGTTCATGAATTCTGCCTGGTATTATTATGCAACATTGACATTTACACGCTGACCCATGAGGATAATTCCCTCCTGAGGCAAAGACGTTGAGAATTTGGCTTTACAGTGACTTAGTGCTGAAGTCAAAATGCTGTGCAAAAGATACAATTATTCCTGTAGTATTTATTAAGTCAATGAAATCAAAGCAGACAGGCTTAGAGATTGAAGTCTGTCTTGGAATAAAGGGAACTTGTCAAGTTACCCTCTCATATTGACTACAACTTTCACCAGTTTTTCTTGTTATCTTCCAAAATAAAATTTAAAAAAAGAAATTAATGTTAAAGTCTTACAACAGGAACGGCTAATCTGGTGCATTAAATTAAAGAAATGAAACCTCATTAAGGAGGATTTCAGGGGGTAAATCTTTTTGGGGATTTTCACCTAATTAGAAGTTCCAGAATAAAATTATGAAAACAATCACTTTGTTGTACTTTAGTGTCTGAGATGATTATCAGCTCAAAACCTCTAATTTAACACAACCTACTTACTTTCTTTGGGAACATTTATGTTTGAAAATATGTCTTTAATATGTCTAACCTGTTCTCCTGTCAGCTGTATAGAGCAACACTCATCACTAAATCGCTTCAGATGACATAAGAGCACATTTTTAAGGAAAATGTTTCAGAGGTGGTCGAAAAAGCCTGTTCGCGTGTGTCAGACACTTTTCATCTGAATGCTTTACTCATTTTAAGTATGAGTCTCTAAAAGGTTAAAGGTTGTGCTTTGAATAGGGATCAGTACTAACTGCCTGTAGCCCTACAGTGGAGAAGAGGAATTTAATTATTTAAAAAGTAATGTTTTGAAGCACAATTTCAAAGCTCCCTCCACCCTCATGTTATACTTTTTTGGCATAGTATGACATATTTAAAACATTTCCATCTTAAAACCGTCACAAGTTCTATGCATTCTTGTGCACTGGCACAAAGGTCTTTGAAGGAAACATGATTGACTATAATCACACACTAAACACACACCTGAGCAATATTCATGTATGAACTTTGGACATTGTCCAGAGAATTAGGTGCAGATGTTGTTCAAAGTTCTGAGTTCACACAAGGACAACACAACAGGAAGTTCTTTTGGGTAATATTCTCTACACTGAAAATATGGAGAATATTAGATATTGGCATCTGGGTACACACCACACAATCATAATGTTTTGTTTACACACATGAAGGCAGGAAGAGAACCAGGCTATTAACTTAAATGATCTGAGGATTGTTTTTGCAGCAAAATAAGTGCTGTATGTATTTGGACATTTAAAAGAAGACCAGAAAATATGAAGACAAGCAGAAAATGGAATATTACCTCTCCCATTCACTGACTGAGAGCTGGCAATAAAAACTGCACAATCTGAAATGGACATTAATGTTCTTTCATATACACTCTTGAGATATTAACCCTAAAATTTCAGAGCTGCAGTGAAATCTGCTCTCAGAAAAAGCACTACTAAGCCAGTGTTGAATTTTTCTTCGCTGTTTTAATTTTCATAATTTTCTATTTTTAAAAAGTTGCAGTTAAAGTCATAAATTTAGCCCCACAAAACACAAACCAAAATCTCCTTGTAATGCAGATTAAATTATGAACATTAAAGATGCATACTGCTGAAAACAGAGCAAAATCAAAACAGGTAGAAATGAAGGCAGATTATATAAAGAGCACTTACACAAAGTAAAAGTTTCAAGAAAAAGTTTACAGTATTTTGTTGTTTCATTTTAGTTTTTCTCTTTTTTTTAACATCCTTTGATCAATCAGATGATAGAGAGAAAAAGCTTCCTCATCCTTCTGTACTCATTTTTTGACTGCCTGTGGCTAAAGGATGAATCAGTGAACAGAGGGAGGTTCCTCCGCTCGCTCGTGCTCTCTGAAGCCTACAGTGTAGCTGTGATCACTGTTAATCTCCTTTGCCACTCTGCTGCCATCTCCTCAAATACATTCATCTAATTTTAAATAGCATTCACGGCCTCTTCCTCCTTTCTAATCAGGCACTGTCAAGATTTCAGAAGTCATCCTTTGGTGTTTAGCAGCAAGTAAAATCACTCTTTGAGCAGAGGGGTCAGTGATGGCAAGTATTTGTTTGAGGGTTAAATCGCAGCAGGCCTTTCATCATGTTGTTATGTTGCACGATCAGAGGCTTGGGATTATATAGGTCAGACGTTGGGGAGTGAGAGCACCCCTTTTGTAGCTGCCATTTTTATCCAGTTGCTAGGCAGCACCCGCTCTAATCTCTTGTACCAAAGAGTCTCCCCAGAGAAAAGAGAGGGAGCAGGAGTTACAAAAGAACGAAAAAAAAACAAAAAACGCAAAAACAGCATCAACAAAGAACACAGACCGATGCAAGGGTTGCTTTTACAGGCACTCTAAAGGGAGGGAGTGAAACTGGGCAGGATAGCAAAGTCTAAGCTTGGGCCTGAAACCTGCTCTGGCCCTCCCGAACATCTTTAAACCCTGGCGGTTTGATTGTCCTGTTGAGTGACTAAATAAAGGATCACACAGCTTTACTAGCAGGTTAGAGTCAGGATCCAAAATTGCCACCCTTTGCACATATTGCAACCCAATGAGTACAGTTTTTCAGGATTGTCGATGCAAGTCACACTTCTGATAATTGTGAGCAGATACAAAAATGGACCAGGACCACTCCGACCCAGATGTCGGCTGTCTGGTGAATGTGTCTGCTGTCACCGGGCTGCTGCACTCCCTTCCTAAATGTGCTCATGTCACGCTCCGCCATCAAAGGCTCACCCCTCGGCTCTGTGTTCTGAGAAAGAAGGCACATCCCTCCTCCCCCACAAACTGATCCTCCCCCTCCCACCCCAGCCTCAGGCTCAGTGAGTATCTGTTATTCTTCGTTGCATTTCACACCCTTTGATTTGGGGTTTTGAAGTTTGTTCTTGTCCACCTTTTTTCCGCCTTCTTCTCTTAGTTGCATTTCAAACTGGCTGTTTTGACTCTTGAAGTTTTCTGATGATGCTCATTCTTCCAACTTGGTACTATAGCTCTGCTGACTGAAGCTGGGCAAAAATGAGTGGCATCAGTTGCTTATTTATCTACACAAATAATCCACAGCTATTCTAAAGAATGTAAAATATTCTAATTTGATATGGTTGCTGTAAACGCTGTTACTTCTACGAAATTGACCTGGTTTTCATTCTTAGTTTCTGCTCATGACTTCACTGAATGAATTTGTTAATTCACCTTGAATTTTTTGCACATTATGTCTGGGATTATTTGTTTCTGGTGGATGTGACAGAATATTCAACAGGACATTTTGGGGCAGTTCAAACACACTGAGCCAAAAACTTTCCTATCATCAATTAAACCCTTTTTTTCCGGCCAGCGCTGTTGACTCAGGCTGATCACTGTACATTAGCCACTCAGTAAAGGGAACCAGCTGGGGCCACACTTACTCTAACAGTGGAACTTTTGTCAAAGCACACCCCCCCACACACACACACACACACCCAGACACCAACACAAAAACCCAAAAGCAAAATAAAAAAATCGGTGGATAAGAAATG
>JBAMHW010000009.1:22716307-22741133 GCA_037177495.1 Rhadinocentrus ornatus | reverse complement strand
AAAATGACCTCCAGCAGGTCACAAATGTGCATGTGTCTGCTCAAACAGTCAGAAACAGACTCCATGAGGGTGGTATGAGGGCCCGACGTCCCCAGGTGAGGGTTGTGCTTACCGTGCAGGTTGTTTGGCATTTGCCAGAGGACCCAGATTGGCAAATTCACCATTGGCGCCCTGTGCTCTTCACGTATGAAAGCAGGTTTACACTGAGCACATGTGACAGATGTGACAGAGTCTGGAGACGCCGTGGAGACGTTGTGCTGCCTGCAACATCCTCCAGCATGACCGGTTTGGCAGTGGGTCAGTAATGGTGTGGGGTGTCATTTCTTTGGGGGGCCGCACAGCCCTCCATGTGCTCGCCAGAGGTAGCCTCAGACCCCTTGTGACAACATATGCTGGTGCGGTTGGCCCTGGGTTCCTTCTAATGCAAGACAATGCTAGACCTCATGTGGCTGAAGTGTGTCAGCAGTTCCTGCAAGACGAAGGCATTAATGCTTAGGACTGGCCGCCCGTTCCCCAGACCAGAATCCAATTGAGCACATCTGAGACATCATGTCTCGCTCCACCCACCAACGCCTTGTTGCACCACAGACTGTCCAGGGGTTGGCGGATGTTCTAGTCCAAGTCTGGGAGGAAATCCCTCAGGAGACCATCCGCCACCTCATCAGAAGCATGCACAGGCATTGTAGGGAGGTCATACAAGCACGTGGAGGCCACACACACTACTGAGCCTCATTTTGACTTGTTTTAAGGACATTACATCAAAGTTGGCTCAGTCTGTAATGTGTTTTTCCACTTTAATTTTGAGTGTGACACGAAATTCAGAACTCCATGGGTTAATAAATTTGATTTCGTTGTCAGCACATTCAACTATGTAAACAACAAAGTGTTTAATAAGAATAGTTCATTCATTCAGATGTAGGATGTGTTATTTTAGTGTTCCCTTATTTTTTTGAGCAATGTATATTTGTTAGATAAGACAATAGTGGCAAATTAAATTCACTCCAATGCAAAACTATATCTGTGTAATATTCACTGTATTTTCCTGAACTTGCTTTTGAGGTTTTAATTGTTTCAGATTACAAAAATGTGCTTTTCTGTTGTGTCTTTCAGACTTTGAGCTTAGTTTGCTTACTTCTTTTCGTCCTTTATACAAAGATCTGCTGTTTTTAGCAACATAAATATGCCATATTCCCCATTTCCATATTTGTCCAACACACACTGATCCTCACATTCGCGTCATATTTTTGACGCATCTGTTTTTAGATGAAGCATTTCAGAATTGTGAACCGTTTTTTTTATGGTACAAATTGAAAGCAATTATACAAACATGGTTAATCAATGGTTATAATTGCATATGATTTAATGTAAAGGATCCAGTGTGACCAATGACATATTAGACAAATGCAAAGTTGGAGGATTCAGTTTCTTATTATATTCTGTAAAGGGCTGAGGAACATGAAATGTGCTTTCTATTGTCCACTGCCAAGCTTTAAAAAGGTTCCAGAAATATACATAAGAAATTCAACATTTGAGATCACTAGCTTGACTGAGCAGCAAGATGAACCCTCGGTATGAATCATGAAAGGCCTCAACCCACTTATTACGTCTACAAGTTTGACTGCCTTTCATCTTCCCCTCAGCGGGCTCATCCAATTGTTGCTGCAGCCATATGTGTTCAAAGAACTCCCTGGGTGATTCTGAGGTTATTCGCTTCGGTCGTTTTAAAAAATTGCCTGTAACATTTTTCAGGTTTGTATATTCATGAAAAGTAGGATATTATGGATAAGGAAGACAGTAAGATGAGCATTTACCTGTTTGATGACAAAGTCAGCTGCAGGATTAATGAGTTGTGAGCAGGCCAAGCGTGTGTATTTTGGCACTGATGTGTCTGCTCGCCGTCACGGCAGGGAGGATATATGGTTGATATGTAAATGCAGCTGTTTGGAGCCTGGTCTACGGGAAGATTCAAATTGTTTTAGAAGAGAACATGATTCCCTTTGGGATAAGAGCTCTGTCTTCCCAAGAGAAAAGCCATCCTCTAAACTCTTCCGTCTCTGCACTCCCTCGCTTTTCTCCTCTCTTACTTTGGTTTTTATCATCAAAGGGAAAGGACTCACATCAGTGCAGAAAATTGGGGGAGAAGACTCGGTTTGGTGAATAATGATTTAATAATCACTTGTACTTGCACTTAAAAGAGAAGGGAGGGAGAAATTTAGGGCATGTCACTACTGTGGCCTTATGAGTTAGCTCTCACATGCTTCATTTTCAAGACACCTTTACACTCAGTGAATGATTCTGTTACTTCACTTCTTTCTGTTCTGGCAGCCTGTCAGGATTTTTTGTCTTTCTTTCCCCCCTTGTCCTCATTTTCTGAGAGTGCATTCCTGCAGCTGCCAGCATCGTAGACTATTGACTGTGCTCATTTTGAAATGTGGCATAATATGACACAAATTGAGTTTACCCTTACAGCTCCAAGCTCCCTTCATGCACCGTGACAGCGACTACAACAGCAGAAGAGCTCAAGTTGCTGTTTCATTCTGTGTGACGGCACCAGTGGGAAAGATGACAAAAATGCAACAAATAGATCTTAATATAACCTCATCTCAAGCTGAAGTCATGTTTAAAACCTAGAAGGGTGCATATAAAGAGTTTTATAAAGTTCTCAAGAGTCTAACAGTGACAGCTGTAAAAGTAAAGATGGCTGACAAACCTCTAGGTAGCCCTAAAATGTTAGAGACAGTACCTGAAGGAGGTGCATGTAAGAGCACAAAAGTCCCAGTTGGTCAGAATTGTCTGGACTTTTTATCTCACCATCTTCCTAGAACAAAGTGCAGGCAATGTTTGAATGAGATTGTGTATAAATAGACAAGAGAGAGTTATTGCTGCTGATATTTCTATTATGATGCAAATCTTCATGGACATAAATATCTTACACTCACTAATAAAAACTAACTGGACAGTTTTTTGTTTTTGTTTTTTTACGTCAGTGAAGTCAAAACAAAAATCATCAGACAATTTCAAAGAAAGAAGAAAGACTTGGATGTTTATTGCAAAATTATGACCCATCTGTAACATCTATTGCATCATCTGTTCCTATATTTTTTAATAGACAATAACCCCAGTTCTAGAAAGGTTTAGACACACGTGTAAAATATAACCTAAACAGATTGCAGTGGTTTGCTTATAAACCAATATTTTATCAACAGAAGAACACCGAAAAATATCAAATGTTTAAAGAAAAAATCTTCCCTGTTTCGGGAAAATATTAGCTCAATTTGATGCAACATGTCTGTCAAAAAGGGGGCAGTGGGGTCAACACAAGGCTGGCAAAGTACCTGATACAAAAAGAAACAGCTGGAGGAACATGTTGCAACTATTAAGGAAACATTTTGACCACAACAGGCAACAGGTTTAGAAAGTTGACCGAGCTCAGCTGACTAATCACTTTGGAAATGGTTGGTCAGCAATGTGCAAATAACTAACTCTATAAGCTGTGGCACAATTTCAGAATGATGTTCCTCAGCAAAACAAATTACAAAAACCTTGACTTTTCCATTTTATAATATCATCAAAATACTTAGAGAATATGGAGATTGTACAGTATCTTATTTAGCCTCTTGTCAGAATAGCAGCTGCTAGTTTCTGTAGTCATGTCAGGTTCATCCCACATCTGGTGGAATGACAGGAAGAGACACACTTTATGCCTCACGCCCTCTACTTCAACTGGGACCATGGGTAAATATTTACAGGAAGGGGGGGGGGGGGAGTTGCTTTGGAGCTGTCCCTCGCTGCTTCTCTCAGTTTGTTCTGGGTTCAAAGATCAGCCTGGACATGGCTGCTATTTGAAAGCAAGGTCACCTGCTGCCATCAGCTTTTGTACAGTACAATGTGTGATCACACGGTAAAGGTAACATTAATGTAAATTTCCAAATATTTACTCCTAAATGAAAAACTGTGACATTTAACAGGAATTTATTTCAGTTTTTGCTTGTGTTTACTCACGGGTCAGAGACAGAGACATCAGGCAGGATTCCAGCATCATCAATGATTCACTGTCTGACACAGGTGGACAAACGAACTGTGTCCGAACTCTTACAGTACATTATTTTCACATGAACCTGCTGCCTTCAAATTTCAATTAAAATACAATGCACAACATGCCACAGATTTTGGAATGAGAGGAAATGTTTCATCCAGAGTGAGGCAATAATGTCAGCAACTTTCAAAGCAATCCATCTTGTAGCTGTTGATGTATTTCGGTGTGAAACACTGTGATGACCTGCCAGGAGTCGTGTCATCAAAATGGCTAAGAGTTCAGGAATATGCGAGGCTATTAATAAGATCACAGTCTCATCATCGTAAAGGACGCTTTCACTTTATGTACTAGTGTGTGAACTTTGAACCCTCTGGCCCTGCTGCATGTACAGATTATTTTTCCTGGTATGTGACAGCGTGCTGGGTGACTGATGTATGCTTCACTGTTTAGGATAGACACGTTTCATCCAGGGTGCAAAAAAACTAATAAATTCTCTAAGTTTCAAACGTATTTTGTATTTGTATACAAATTCTTGAGTGTTGAAGAGAGTGAAGCTTCTCATTATAAGGGTTTATTTTAGTTGAAATGAGTCTGAGAATTAACAGGAGCAACAATGTGATTTCTCCTCCAGGCTTATGGCTCATAATGACATCAGTCTGCTTTTAACTTTACTATTGGGAGATTATGGGACCTGCAGCCCTCTTTCATAGCTCAAAACGCCTCAAATGTTAATGTGCGGTTTGACTTAAATGACTAAATTAAGCCTGAAGTTATGAGAAATGTACTTTTTTACTAATTATATGGGAAGTATTCCAATGCAGCAGAGGGCAATAAAAGTCACTAAAGTGAAAGATCATTGAAGGTTTAATATAGCTAAATGCAGCTGCCGGCTTGCTTGAACTGTCACTAATCAAGAGCTGTTTCCACTGACTTTTCACAACTCTGACCTTTACTCTGATCCATCTTAGCCTCTACACCTGTTGCCAAATTACAGATGGCTCGCAACCTGTCACCGCTTCACCACTAGATATTTCATAAGGTCCTGTAGACCTCCTTGGGCTCTCCTTATACTTCACAGATCACACTTGGGCCATTTCACCATGGAGCCACAGCTGGCGCAAACTACCTGAGCAGACACATGAGAGTGAAGACTGCTGTCACCATGGTGTCTTTCCATCACGCCTCCCATAACATTGTCCACAACTGGTTTAAACTACCACCTAAACTCAGGTTCTCAACTAAACAACCCTTTCCACATGGTACCAAGGAACAATTGTTCATTCTTCTGTGGATAATGACAGGATGGAAGATATTTATCATCAGTTATGGCTTCAACATGTCAGTGTTTCTGTTCGGAGTAAAGAGTCAACACCAAAGAGAGGCCCAACTGTTTGTTTTATTAAAAAGCATAGACATAAGTCAGTAATCAAGGCTAGCCCACTTTGCTCCCTTAAAAAAAAAAAAAGAAAAAAAAATTCATCTCAAGTTTTACAGATGGCAGTGATTTCTGTCAGATCAACTCGGCACAAATAAATCAGGGAGAAATTGGGTCTTAATCCATAGCCTTTATTGGAAATTCTTTACATGTAAATCCTCCGTTCCTGCCCAAACCCAGCTTTAGACTATAAATATATATATATAAAAAAAGAAAGTGTAAAAGAATTTTGCATTTTCTCCAAGAATAAAGAAAGCATTTACAGTCGAATCTCACTTGGAGAAGGGCAGTCAACGTTTGCTTGTGTGTTGAATTGTCCAATGATTACAATAATGATTTTTTAACAATGGTTAATCATGTCAGGAATAAAGCCTAATTTAAACTAAATAAAACAGGACTGGGTATATAAAAAAAAAAAGAAGTAGGTGGGAACTGGGGGAAAGTCTGGTTGATAACAGCACTAGGAAAACAGGTAAACAGCACAGTACAGACAGAAAAGGGCAAACCAACTGCCTTATCAGTTTACACAAATATACATATATTTATATATATGTATATACACACACACACACAATGCTGGCAACCTCAACAAAATATAACTTCGTCACCTTGAGATAAAAAATTCTTTGTGAACCTTGTGTTTAATAAGAACATTTTAAGAAACGACACCGGCACTGTGATGCTGTGATGTGTCCGAGTACAAAGCAGTGAGTCAGATGTTATCCAGCAGCAGCACTGGGACTGAATCCATTTGAAAATGTTTGGGTAAGAATATTAAAAGTGCAAGAATAGGGCGCCACCAAGTGACTGAAATGGGACATGTCGTGGAAAACCTTCAAATCTCTCGAGAGGCTGCTTAACTCATGTTTGCATCACTAATCTTAAACTTAAGAACAGAGATACCATGTGCTGCTTACAAAATGTACAAGTGACACTTTTCTGCTGAGTATGAAGAGTAAAATAACTGACTGACTGAGGGGAGCCCAGGTTCAACCCTGTAATTTACTGGATGTTCTTAAAGATCCACAAACAAGTTCTCATTTACAATACCAAAGAAAAAAGGTGCAAAAAATATCAAATATTCAGAAATGCCCATCTTTTTTCTTAACAAACATCACATTGGTTGATTTAAACACCATTTACAAATGTTTATGCACAGAATCTTAAAAGAATGGTCCTGCAGCTGCTGGCATTGTAGGTACAAAGGAGTGCAAACTGATGGATCAGTTGAGGTACCGGGTGTTTTAAAGTGGCAGGGCACTACGGAGGAAGAGGAGGAGAGGCTGCACAACTCAATGGCCCAAAAGTTAGACTCCAAGTCGGGTTCCTGAAAATATCCTGGCACCAAGAATCGAGCTGAAGCAGTTTGTTTTTGTTTTTTTAAAAAGAGGACAAACTACCAGTCTGATCTGCAGTCTCATCCCAGCTACTGACCATGACTTTGATCCAGGGTTTGGGGGGAAGGGGGTATTCAGGTACATAGGCACCCTCTCTTGTAGTGAGCAAAAACACAGTAACATGTAACAGATGTGTGTGTGGGACAAACATCTGGCAGCTAGATTTACTAATCCTAAAAAATGTGGCGGCTGACTATGCGACAAAACCTTTGAATCACCTGCACTGATGTTTGCAGACAGGAAATCTAAGTGGTCAACAGTGAAGTCTACAGTATTTCCTCCACTTCTGTGTGAGGTTGTCAACATGGAAATGAAATTTAAAGCAAAGAGTCTTAAGAGCTATGAGGACCACGACATTGTCCAAAATTTCTCATTCTTGATTGGAAAAAAATACCAATATTCAACATGTTACAAATATAAATTGGTTTTCTTCTGTTTGTTTTCAAAATATAAACAAACTCATCAACACAATAAAAAGTTTTTTTTCTGAAGATTAAGTCCTGCTGGTTGTGGGGGGAGGAGGAGGAGGAGAGCTAGTGGTCGCTTTTCAGAGAAGCGGGACAGATTTTTATTTTTTATTTTTATTTTTAAAGCAAACAAATGAAAAAACAAAGCAGCACCCTGAATTTCATGAGCGTTTCTGTCTCTTGGAATGTCGCTGCTGGCTGGACCGGTCCTCATCGCTGCTCGCCCCCCCAGCATCGCGCCGACCCCCCCGTTGACGAGTTCTTCGTGTCTCCCGCTCATCATCGCTATCCTGCTCCCTGTAATCCTTCTTGCCAGAGGTGGCAGAGGTTCTCTTACTTCTCCTCCTACCATCGTCCTCCTCATCACCATCATCATCCTGCTCCTCCTCACTTTCACTCTCCTCAATCTTCTGTCTCCTGCTACTTCTGGCTTTCTTCCCGTTTGATTTGCCGTTCTGCATCTTCTTTTTCGGCTCTTCGTCTTGTTCTTCCTCTTCCTCTTCAGAAGAAGAAGTAGTAGCTGGGGGTAGGCTCAAGCGTTTGCGAGAGTGCCGACGGAGGTAGCTGAGGCCAGGAAGCAGCTTCTGGAGCAGCTCCGTAAACGCCTGCTCTGTTTTCACCATACAGGAGAGCACCGTGCTGCCCTGCCGGTTGTACTCTTCTGCATTGGCGAACACCAGCTTCATGTCTTCCAGGAATTCCTGGGCATGGCGGTACGAGCCCTGGCTGAACTTGCCCAGCATTGTTTGGAAGTCCATGGGTTGGGAGATGATGTCCAGGTAGTCCTCTGCCTCATCTGGGGAAACCGGCTCCCTAAAAAAAGGGACAAAATATCCAACGAGGGCCATGTTAGAATGAAGATTATTTATACATCATGCTCATTTTCTGGGATTCTTGACTAAGTGCAGTGTTTCCAGCAGTTCTTCATGGAATCATTACAACCAAGCATGGAAGTTAAAAAAGGCTGAAAAGTCACATTTTGGCCCAATCAGCTGTTGTACAGGTACTGTCAAAAGGAAGACGTGTACTACAGTATTGTTAAAAAAACAAACAAAAAAAAACAAAAAACACATTTTTAGGTTACTTTTATTTAAATGACTAAATGACTCATCCAGATGAGTATTAACAAGTTTTTTCCTCGTCCAGAGGAGACGGAACAGCTTGAGGAGGTATCAGTCTGAAATAAAGTTGAACAGTCAAATGGCTGTGGTTGGTAAATGTTATTAATTAGTATATAATTTCAAATGTCCTAGGCATCTAACAGTGCTGAACAACTCAGTGCTGTTCAGGATAGGCCAAGAGGACAGCAGCTAAAACGCTGCTTTAAGACAGGCAGCTGCTGACACAAGATGAGGTGGGAACAGATTAGTTCTCTTAGTTCTCTTGGTGTGTGAAGGCTTTTAAATTTTGTTTTTAATATGCATAATTTGTTTTTATTATGTAAAGAACTTTGTGTTGCTTTGTGGACGAAAAGTGCTCTATTTATAAATAAAATTTGTTTTTATTTAAAATGCTTTTTTTAACACAAAGAAGAACCAAAACTTAACAGGTGTGTAACATTTAAATATTTGGTATTTGATTAGATTAGTTATTATACATAATTTCAGAATAAATGGACTGAAACATTAACAGGTTGGTGTTACAGCATCACAAGATTTAGTTTTATAAATATATATGTGGCATGGCACACTAGCATTATAAGTGTGGCTATGTTATTCAAAAACAAGATATTTGAATTAAGCGTATCCATGGCGACCTTTTGGAACTCTTCACCCAAAGCACAAACAGTGCATTTGTTCAGCAGGATTGACCACGAGTAAAGGGTCTCAAATCCATTTCTGGATTTACACAATTTTGTTCTTGTGCGCTTGTTCTGTATTGTGATATACAGAAACTAAACACCAATGGAGTTCATTGAAAAAAGCGGGGGAATCTACAAACCCATTAAGGTATGTGAGATGCCTTGCTTTACTTAATCAACCCAGTTTCATCTCATTTTAAGAGTTGGTTTAAACAAGCAGGTGACATTTTATCATGTCTTTCAAAGGATTTGTTTGATACACACATGTATGGGTTGATTGTGAGGCTCTGCTGGTCTATGAGAAGTTACAAGACTCAGGCAAGAACCGACATCCTTTACAGTCAATCTTAGATCAAATGGAAAATTAATTCTGACCAATATGTACATGTTTTTCTTCTTCTTTTTTTTTTCTTTTTTTTTTTGTTGCAGATTGCAGTGTTAGTTGAACTCTTAAAGCTTCACCAAAAAAATGAGATCCCATCTGAGATGACTGCTGAGGACATGACCGAATATATATTTCAGCAGAGTAAAAACACAAAGATGGAAAGGCAAGTTTGAGAGACACAAACGGACCATCTACCTCCACATCTTCAATTCTGCTAATGTCAGTTCATCGATCTTTAACAAATATAAAAAGTAGAAGTCTCTGTTCTGTTTTTGTTTAAAGCCATTGGGCATTAGATCTGGAGGATTTGGATGAAGACGATGACATATCTCTTCTCATGCTGGTAAGACTTTGCCGTAAATTATTAGACTACTCCAGTTGTATTCTCCAAATATGTCAAAGCTGCACTTCATATCTGTTTCAGGTGTGGGCAGTAAACATCAGCAACAAAATGAGGGATGTTGAGTTTGAAGCCAAGATGCTCTTCACGTTCCCAGAGGCCATACCTCCAAAGTTTTTGTGAGTTATATTTGTGACATTTATTAATGAGACGGCTAAAAATTTCTGATTTTCTGAGGGGATTCTAAACCAATGACTACAATCTACAGACATCCTAAAGTCCTGAGCACTGCCAGTTACTTTGCAAAAATTCTGCGAGAGAAGCAGCAGGTGGCATCCAGCTCCAAACATCTCAGTCCTCAAGAAGTGGTGATTGAGGTTGTTCCCAGAGTTGTGCAGGGCTTCTGGGAGCTTCCTCCTCGCCCAATCTTAAAAAGGCCTTCCAAGATGCTTAGTAAACTGTCTGTTGGAGTTACAAAGGCCACTATGGACAAACTATCCAATGCTCTCACAAGTGTGGAAAATCAAGCCACCTTCTCCCGCTGCATCAGGAACGCTGTGATTTTGTCCATCCTCACAGAGATCAGACAGATGTACCCTCATGACATCCTGCTGCACAGCATCAAGAACTTTGCACCAGAGTTGCTGAGCAAAATAGTTGATGTTTCAGTGGGACACATTTGTGAGATGTTTAAGGCTGACAGTGCCAAAGTGCCAGCTCAAGTAACATCTGCCACCAGTTTGGTGCAGGAGGACATCAGTGCTGATGTCACAGAGCAGCAGCAAACACCTGGTCCAGACACAAACTGCCATGTGGTTTCATCTACTACACCAACACCTCCCGCTGAACCAGATTTCTGTACAGAGATTCAGGCTGATGACAATGAACTTCAAAGATCTTGTGTTGATAAAGACTTGAAATCCACTAAAGAAGAAGAATCTGCTGAGATTTTACCAACCTCACCTGCAGAACCTGCATTCTTTCCTGAAATACAGGCCCACAAAAATGAACTTCAAAAGTTCTATGTAGATGAAGAGTTCAAATCTAGCAGAGAAGACTCTGATACGGTTTCACCTGCACCACTGGATGAAAAGTACGACCTGAAAGAGGACTTTGATGTTGTTGTGGCTTCACCAGCACCTCCAAGACCTCGTCAAGAACATATGGTCACAGAAACAGACCACTCAGAAATCCAGAAGACCAAGGAGAAGAGAAAAGCGGGCTCCTGCTGCCTCTGTCAACTACTGTGATGCTGTTGCTTTGCAGACAGTCACAAAACAACTGATTGTCTAGCTGTTGAATCATATTTGGATTTAAAACCAAAACGTGGTTGTGGATTGAAATGTTTGAAATACAAAAAAAATAAAAAAATAACAGGATGTTCTCTATGCCTCTATTTTAATAAAACCCCAAAGTATTATAACATAACTACAGGTTTACATTTTCACAGGCGATCGTGAGGAGAAAAGGTGATCCTTCTTGACAGAAACTCAGGGCGCTTAAATACTGACCGCATCTTCAAACACGAAGATTATGTTCTTTGCTTACCTGAAAGGCCAGCTGTAGCGAAACTTTGCCAGTTTCTTGAGGATGTCCTCACACCTCTCCAGCTCCAGCACCTGCTTGCGCACTCCAGTTTGGGAACTTAGTCGCACCTGCAGATAAGCACCAACAGCAACTACTAAAACCAAAATGCTGACCACAAATGTTTGCACAGTTCCAAAAACATAATGCAATTCTTTCTAAAAATGATTCCTGCATATTCCTTCTTACCAACTCGTCAATGTCTGCAGGGCTGCTGGGACCTGTCCTCTGTTTGCTGCTCTGGCTGCTAGAGGAGCTCGGCTTCTTGGACTTACTCTTTGAGCTTTTCTGCCGTGATGAAGCCTGCTTATTTTTTTTTCTTGGTCTCACTGTAAAGCAAGAAAGGTGTGATAAGGACAACATAAAGAAGAGTAGAATCTGAAATGTAAGCTACATTTAAGCTGAACTGAACATCACAGACAATTTAAGCTGAGCAGATCTAAACCTTTTTGATTTAAACACTACACTGCAGGAGCTGCGCGCTAGAAAGGAGAAAATTAACCAGTTCACGCATGCTCCGACGTCCTCCCATGAACTGCTCAGCACTGTTGAACCGAACACCTATCGTTACACTTGACACGCAAGTCTGAGCTGACGGGGGGGATCATCTTGCCACATACTCTGAGTGAAGCCAGAGTGAGACATTCAAAGCTTCAAAGCAAGGTTTAGACCTCAGCTGACAACACACCGACAAAAGAGACAGAAAGAGGACAGGGGCTGAAATTCCCATTAGCATTCCTCTCATTCCATTAACACCCAGAATTCATTTTTACCAAAACCAGCTCAGGTCTCTGTTGAGACCATCTGACTTCTTCACTGGTTTATGGCGGTTTGTAAAAATAGTACTATTAGCCTCAATAAAACAGCTAATTTGGCAATGTTTGGGAAAATCTGTTAAATGGCAGAGAAATGATGTATAAACTGGATTTAAATTTGTCTTCAAGATACTCACAGCTGTGCCCCATGGCTTTGTAGTCATTCTCTTCCTCATCCTCTTCATCTTCTTCAGAGTCCTCCTCTCCAGACTCCTCCTCACTCTCTTCTTCGTCTGTGTCCTGTTTATAGTTCCTGGAATCAAGAGGTTCAAGTCTTCAAACAACATATAGAAAAAAGAAACCGACTGCAGCAATTTCTGCAGCATGGCCTCTTACAGCAGTTAAACACTGCAGCCCTAAAACTATCGTGTTACATTTTTAGATGAGGTGCTATACTTCCAAATACCCAAGTAGCCGTTAATGTCTCAGATCCCTCAGTCTAATTTAGCAGCTTGTATAGAAAATTCAGAACGAACATCACCTTGAACGGGAGCCACGTCTGGCCATAGTGGGTTGGCAGGCCGGGCACAGCCACTCTCCAGCAGGGATGCGGTACAGAGCCGGCCGCAGGCAGAACAAATGGAAAGCCTTGTTGCACTCATCACAGAGGATAAGTTTCTCATCATCACCTTGTAGAAATCAACATAAAAGATTTTTTTTAAACCAAATTTACTAATTTATATAATATACAAATTTTTCATACTATTGATTCTTCTACTTTTCACTCCCTAAAAAGACCTTGACATCTCTCGTTCATTTTCCCTGTGTCTGTGTTGCTGTGCAGGAACTAAAGTTTCTTTCCTCTTAACACTACAGGTTCACCTGTGGGCTTGCGGAGCTGCTGACCCTGTATGCAGACCTGCCTGACATAACTAGTCTGTTCTGCTCTGAGCTTCATTCTGCTGCCCTGTCTGGGTCTGGCTTCCATCAGCTTCACCACTGATAGTTTCTGCCTGAGCACTAGAGAGGGAGCAGAGAGTTGTTCGGGCAGAGCAGCACTGCTTCAATGAAACAGAACTGCCTGTCCACGATACATAAACAAAAACAAAAAAAAGTTTAAACAAAAGGTAACAACACATTAATTCAGTTAATCTGGTACTGAGAGGAGCAGGGTTGCGTCAGTTCGATCAAAGTCTCAAAGGTAGATTTTGTCCAGAGAAATAAGTGACACCAAAACGCTTCCTATCTTTGCTGATGGCGGGAAACACTTCTCACCTTTCCTGCGACAGACTTTGCAGCGAGCATTCTCAGCAGACATGTCCCACTTAATGCACGCATCCAGCATCCCCAGCAGCACGTGCATACGGGAAAAGGTCTGGGCGTCCCTAATGGCCGTCTTCCACTTCTCCACCGCTGTTGCTACCTAATGGGATGAGGTACATATTGCATTACATTTACTGACTCATTCACTGACTTTGACAGACTTTGCTAGTTGCACCACTGACTAAACACATTTCTCTTACCCTGGCTTCTTCTGCCAGTCTCTTCTCCTCATCCACCTCTTCAGCCTTGCTGCTTTCTTCCCCTCCTTGCTTTTTCTTCTTTTTCTGTTTAGGGGCCATGAACCCCTGTAGGAACTTTTTGATTACACAGGCCTGAAGAGTGATGATGCACTCACCAAAGTCTTTCAAGCTCTCCATGTCTTGCAACTGAGACCAGAGGTGAAGATATGAATTACAATTTAAATAGTAGAAAGTTTTGTGTAAACACAGACATCTCTGAAGGCTGATAATTAATTACAATGTATAATAAAACAGATGCTAAAAACCTAAATAAAATATTGTTTCAAATGAACATTGGTGATGTAAAGCCATTTAATCTTGTATAAAAGTTAGACTCACCTGATCTTCTATGTCTACATTGTCATCTAGGTATCCCAGGCCTCCCTTCTGGAGTCTTGAAGCTATTTCCTGGATGTCACTGCGCATGTATTTGAGCAACTCTGTGTATCCATCACAGGTCCTGAGGCCCAGCTTGGCCTTACGGGTCAAATGGATGGAATGTACGATGTCCTGGTACCTGATACAGCCAAATGTTCAGTTTTGTAATGGTGCTACCTTATGAACTATATGCCTTTTAAGCTGTTACAACTAGCTATAACAGCTTCTTTAAGTTTTCTAAACAATCCATTGTTGGATGCTCTGTTTTTCATTAAATGTTTACCTAAATTAAACAATAAACAGTGTTTTGCACCCCTTTAAAAATAGTCTGTTCTAAGCTAGTAAAGCTACAGGACTGGATTGCTGTGTGTTAAAGTAATTATTTTCTATTATAAGAGTGTATTCACCTGCTTTGGATCTTTGCCTTTAGTTCGCTCTCTCTGACCCCCTGAGGATGAAGACTTTCCACCAGCTCTTCCAATTCAGTTGTGTTGTCAATAATGAACCTGGATTCAAAGGAAGGAAAGTTAGAACACAGAAAAGAAAAAATCAAAATAAGAACAAAACAGGTTAGGCAGAAATCATTAAAAAAAAATAACATAAATAAAAAGTTAAAAGTAGTTCCTACCAAAGGTTCTGTCCCTGTTTGGGAATAGTAGTTTCAATACAGAGATCTGGTGCTGCTCCCTGCTGGACTCCTTCACTAACAGCACCATCTATGCTGCAGTCATCCTTATCAGCTTCTGCATCAACATGTCAGGACCATGAGTTTGTTACAAATATAAAGTCACACAAACACAGATAGTATTAAAAAAAACTTTTTTTTGAAAACATCAAAACTGTAGGAGAAAAGCTAAGAAGTTAAACGATTTCACTAAATTCAACTTTAGTTATTGTACCTTGGGAATCAGGTGCAAGAACAGCTTCACCATCTTCCTCTTCCTCCACCTCAGGCTCCGCAGGTTTCTCATCAGATTTCTCCTCAGATGGAGGAGTGAAGCTGTAGTCAATGCTTTCATTGACCCAGCCTTTCTCAATGTACAGACCAGGAACCACGTCAGAGAAAAGCCAGTATCTTAACAAAAACATTACACAGCCATCGTTAGAATTATCAGTGTAACTGGAAGTACTTATAGTTGTGGAAACACTGATGGGTCCCAGACATTAGCTCTGTTCTATAATATGTTGTCAGTTCTTCAACTGCTATCAAAGATTAGTCTGACTTAATGTCAAGGACTCTGTAAGACCTTAGAAGAGGATCTGTAGCATCAACTATTAAAAAAGGACAAAAAAGTCCAGTTTTTTTTTTTTTACCCGGGGCCTGGGAGCTGATGAGCACTGAAACGTTTTAGATCACTCATATTTAGCCCAACACACACATGGCCACCAACCACCAAACAGTCACATTATAAAATAACATGGAAAAGTTCTGCAGGAAAGCAGAGAGCATGGGTTCATTTCTCCTACACCCTGGCAATGACAGCCATTTAATAAATCCCCAACCTTGGCACATGCTGCACTTGCGACAATCTGCATCATTTTACCTGTAACCACGTGTTTGCCATACCAACCTGTTATGATTTCTGTCTGTACCAAGGGGAGTCCTGCGCATCACAAGTCTGGCTTTGGTTATTCCGTCCTGAAATGCTCTCTCTGCAGCGGCTCTCTGTTTACGCATCCGCTCCTCCTCTGCTTCCTTCTCCATACGCTCTTTCGAGGGACAACACGATAATCAATATTTAGTCAGAGTGATGAATCATAAAAAAATCTGGCTAAATAATCTTAGCTTCAAATACCACATCCACAGTTAAGCTTGTGTATTCAATTAATATTTTTCTATAATGAAGCACATTTCAACATAGATGCACCTTCTGCAGCAAAGTCTACCTTTGTTCTGTCTGTCCAGCTCCTCCTTCTCCTTCTTGGCTTGCATGGCCATAAGGCGCCGACTCTTCACTGAGCTGATCATGTCCTCAGGTTCTGGTTCTGGCTCCTTTACTTCTTTCTTGCTCTCCTTCTTAGTGCCCCCCTCCTTTTTCTTTTCACCTTTTATCCCAGAAAATGCTATGCTTAGTTTAACCTTTTGATTCACAGCTATATTTCAAACACAGGTAAACCACTGATCAACTTACCTTTGCTCTCCATCTCCTTTCTCTTCATCTTCTCAGCCTTCTTGCGGTCGTTGACCTCTTTCAGCATTGCCAGACGCTCCTTCCACAGCTCGGCGGACCGCTGATGCATTGCATCAACATGGTCTTCTACTGAGTAAGTCATAAGGATGCGGTGGCACAGAGCCACCAACAGGTTGACCTTGTCTTCAGCGCTGAGCTCAAACACCTCAGATGTCTCAAGCTTGTCCAGGAACTCGCTGGTTACCACATCGTCAAAGCTACCCACGGCCCCAA
Source organism: Rhadinocentrus ornatus (assembly GCA_037177495.1). Lineage (NCBI taxonomy): Eukaryota > Metazoa > Chordata > Actinopteri > Atheriniformes > Melanotaeniidae > Rhadinocentrus > Rhadinocentrus ornatus. Next base: position 22,724,588 of record JBAMHW010000009.1, on the reverse strand, counting down.
AGTCCTCTGATCCCTGGCCGCTCTCCTCACCATGAGCGTCACACGGTCTTAGGCACAACCGTGCCAGCTCTGAAGCGGAGTGCATCGTAAGAGGAATCTCAGACAGGGGCATGTCGAGCTCGCTGTAGCCTTCAGCCAGCTCATCCTGCAGCAGCGTCTGAAGTAGCACCACCAACACACGGTTCAGATAGAGAAAGCCAGACCGATCCCCTGCCAGGGCTTCCATCAGAGCCACTGCTGTGATGGGATATTGGTCATTTGGCATCAGCAGCCCTGCATAGCAGTGGAGGAAGTCCACAACCATTGCTACACTTCCAAACAAGGTGTTGGGCAATCCTTCAGGCATGTCTACAAGCTTGAACGTCGGCAAGGCTTTGCCAACTTCAATCTCTTGGTCCTCATATCTGCGAGATTGCTCACGGCGGACCAGCATCTCCTTCTCGCGTCTCTCCTTTGCTCTTTCTCTAAGCTTCTCTTTGAGTTCCTGGCGTTTCTTCTTCATCTCCTCCTTCTTTTCTTCTTCAGTCATGGCTGCCCATCGCTTCTTCTGCTCCAGAAGCTCCCAGCGTTTCTGTACAAGCTCCCTGAGCTCCTCTGGTAGACGGCCACGATCATCTGGAGGCAAGGTTTTTGCAGCTTTGGAGATAAGGGAGGAAAGGGAGTTCTTTTTATCCTCTTTCTCCTTGTTTTCTTTATAGTAACGAAGGAGGTGGAGAGCCATAGGGTGCAGTGGCTTTCCAAGTTTAGGTGTGCCCATGCCAGTACTACGTGGTCTCTTCTTAGGACTCCCTGCAGGGGTGCCTTTAGCCAGGTGTAGCAGAGTCATCTGCTTCATCTTTGGTGTCTTTGAACCAGTTTTGCCATCTTTCTTAGAAGATTTGAGGACATTGAGCTTCTGGTCACCACCCTTTCCACTTTTCTTTCCTTCTTTTTTGCCAGATTTTGGAGTTGAGGGAGCTGAGCTTTTCCCTTCTCCTTTCTTTGGAGTTCCAGAGTTCTTCATCTTGAGTGGAGACCCGTTCATTTTGATTTTCTGAAATGACGAGCAAGCAAAGTTTTGACATTAAGAGATATAACGGGATCTTGAGTGAAACTACATAATGTACCAATGAACCAGCTAACCTGCATTTGGCCCCAGATGGTGGGACTAAGAGACATGGGCAGAGAATCTTTCTTTTTTTTCTTCTTCTCTGCCTTCTCACTGCCTGAATCTTCTCCAGGAGTTTCAGATGGCTTAAGCTTCTTGGCAGGTTTACCATCAGGGGACGTCAAGCTCTTACGCTTTTTTGAGGGATTTTCTGCCAAAAACTTAGGACAAAAAAAAAACAAAACGGTGAGCACAAGAGTCAATCTTTAAAATTAAAATATGTACAAGAACCTCAGAGTAAATTACCTTATGTGGGTCCAGAAGAAAGTCACTAAATTTGCTGGGCAGGTTAAATTTTTTCACCAGCTCATCTTCTACTACCCAAGGAGCGCTTTCTCCCTTGCCCAGCCTCAGAGCATTGTGCCTGATGAAGTAGCGCACGATCTCCTTGGTAGGAGGGCGCTCTGTTCTATAAAGACTGTCTGAAGGGACATCACAGATCACCTATAAAAAGGGCACAAAGAGTACAATCAGTTTTTGTGACCCTCAAAAGACCATAAATTGCACGTGGCATTTTGTGATCTCATTTCTGAGATGAGGATGAGGCTGTCATCTCTTAATGACCACAAACTCATAGAAAAAACAAGACAAAATGAACTTATCTGACACTAAAGTCTCAGTACTGATGGTGAACAAACCTTATCCTCATTGATGAGCTTGACATCATATTTATGAGGAAGGAATTTTGGCATTGCCCATTTTTTCTTCTCTTCCTTCATGGCAGAGCTGAGTTTCCTCGGAGAACGTCGAGCTCTATCACCTGGGGGCAGGCAAAGCAACATAACAGTATAGACAAATACATTTTACAAAGCAATTTGACAGTTTTTAAAGGAACATACCAGAAACTAAAAGAAGGGAAATGAAAACATCCAACCAGAAATAGCCTGCTTAATCAAACACCAGTAGCTATGTGCCCTTGGTATTATCATTGCTTAATAGTACTATGCTCTGAACTGAGTGGTACTTACTCAGACTCTCCCTCTTGTTCTCCTCCTCTCGGGAGGGAGGCTCTTTCCTCTGGTTCTCCTGGCTGGCGTTCTCCTTGTCACTGGATGGGGAGTCACAAGCACCTTCAAGTTTCTTCTCCCCCGACTCTCCTTCAGGGTTTTCCAAGGGATGTATCTTTACCACGTTCACTCGTAAACTTTTGTCTTTTCCAACCTACAAAAAAAACAAGAAAAAAACAAAACAAAACTTTAGTGAGGCTAAAAAACACCAGTTAAAACACAGATTAATCAATATTCTAAATATTACTGTAATAAACATTTTTATTTATTATTTAAATTTTACAACTAAGTTCTTTGTAAAGTATTTTGAAGAAAAGATTAACAGTGACAATGTATATTTTAAGCAGTGAAAAAAAAACACTTTAGGAATTTGTTTTTGTTTGTTGAACAATGGAAAAGTTGAAAATTACAGAAGTCAAACTAACCAGGAAGTCACACTCTTCACCAACAGCATACTTAGTGAGGATTTCCATCCAGGCCATTTCAACCAGTTTGTCTAACGATACTGTGTTGTGATGGACCATCTCGAGGACTGGCTTCTCAAACCACTGGGGATACTCCTCCTGCAGACTGCACAGACAAATAATCAGTGTCTCTTTTTTTTTTAATAACAATATAAAATAAAATAAAAATTAATAAAAAATATATATAAATAAATGGTAAAAAAATAAATAAAAATCTTATTTTGTACTCTGGAATATGGATGTTACATTTGTGTTTAGATTTTTGATATTTTGATTAATGAAATCTGAGCCCTAAATAGCAGGACAACAAAGGAGGAGAGAGGACAGCAGGGGGAGTAAAATCTCCGAGCTGATATAATTAGACAGCTTAAATACAGCTTATGATCCAGAGTGACTAGAGATCTGAGCAGCCGCGCGCTGCTCTTCCCGATTTTTCGTGTGACACTTCCAACATACAGTCTGGTTTACTTTCCCTTCCTCTTACTGCCAACATACATGCACATTTTTTTTTCCTTCATCCAAATCAGAATAAAGGAACTGTCACCAAGCCAAAGCAGATTCAAAGATGACTCAAACATTTACACTGAACACAATGAGAGGTGGAGCGGAAGATTTACTCAGTTGCAACAAAGCAGTGAGTCGTATGACCTTCAGTGGCAGCGTATAGTTCTTCCTCAAAATATTGAACCTATTGCAACCATGTAGGATTAGACTGATCACTCTTATACTAACAGTTCTGTGACTTCTTGTTCCTCCTCCCACGCCTCTTTGTGAGTGAGCTGTAGGCTCCCGGTGCTCTTGCATGTCCAGATGCGCTCGTCATACCTCTGCAAACGTGCCTCATATTCTCTGTACATATTTTGTCAAGGAAATCACATTGTTCACACCAAAATAATCCCACATTTAGCCTATTGCTTACTAGAAAAAATAGCTACTAGGGTTGATAAATTTGAGTCACTTATACATGTAATTCAGTAGTTCTCAAACTGAGTCATATAGAACGATTTGGACTTAAAAGCAAAATGACGACTTCTTGATGTGACTGCTGACCTTTCTTTATCAAAGACAGTAAGTTGCATTCCCCAACGTTAGTAAAGACTGATAAAAAAAAAAAGGCTAGGTTTGGGTGGGGACATCTAACTACTGCAGCAATGACAGGTCAAAGGAGACCTGAGAAACAATGTACAAGCATTTCATCATCACAAAACTAAACTTGATAATTCTACTCAAACATGCCTGGAAAGAGGTTAGGCCAAGAAAGAATTAACATGGAAAGATGATGAGCAAATGTCATTAACTACCAATACAAAAAGTAAAAATTAATTGTCTAACAAAGTAAACATTTCTATAGTCAGTAAACAGGTCTTGAAAATCTGACAGCAACATGTCTGATGATTGCAAAACAGTTCAAAGTGACATTTCTAGTGTTATCAGAGATGGAGAAAAGTTAGATGGGCAGCCGGAAGCAAATCCAGACTAATTTAAAAGTTAACGCCATACAGACAATTTACTTAATATCACAAGCATGTCAACAGATAAATCCCCATCTTCTGAAACTATAAAGAACGTAATGAGCCACAACAACTCCCAAGATATATTTTGTCACGTTGAACAGACAAAACTGGCTACGTAACCTTGCTGTCAGTTACGGAACTCTGACGCTTGATTCACATAAACACCCTACAAACAAGCGGGTTGAGTTACTCAGTAATTACACCGAAGGCAGTGATAGTAATAATAAAAATAATAATAATAATGTCTATTCTTTATCAGTTCAGTGATGTGATTATGTGCTAACACGATCAGCTAACTGAAGCCAGCACAGCAGCCGCTTCGGTCTGTGAAGGCAGACGAGGAGCTATTGTGACATAATGGGATACCTTACGTTAGCAGAGTGCTAGCTAGCCTTGTTAGCTTTACTGGCTGACAGCGAAGCCGTAGAGATGAAAGTGAAACACACTTCTCCACAATTTAATAACTACTATGACTGTGATATGCGCAATTTAAAACATTACATTTGTCGTTAACTTGGTTAAATGGGCAACTAAGAGTTTTAATGAGCCGATTAGCAAAACTGTGTGAACGTTAGCTTACAAGCCTGTCATCCAATGTAAACTGTGTACATGCGGTAAAAACACTTCAAGAGGAAATGTCAGGTAATGTCAAAATCTTTAGTCGGCTTCACAATGCAGTACGTGTAATTGTGGTAACATTTATTGAGTCAGCGATATACACAAAACCACACTTGCCGACCGACTGGCTTGATAACTCGGCTCTAAGCATCAGCATCACGTTTAAGGATACTCTTTGTTCCTGAAGGCCTCCTTGGTGTGCTCGATGATGTAGACCTCCTCTCCCGGGCCTGGTGGCTCGGCTAACGGCTTAGCCAGTGGGTACGGTTTCCGGCCCAGAAGCGGTGCCATGTCGAATTTAAAGATGGCACGAATGCCAGAGGTGAAATCTGACGTTCTAGCAACAAACTAGTACAATAAAACACAATGATGTGTCCTTAGCATGTATCCAAGTGCCCGTTACACCGCTGCCGAATGATAGCACGTCTTACGTTACCGCCGGCAGGCCCGGCACTCAACGTGCAGTAGCTAGCTGATTAGCTAGCAGGTTGGATTGCTATCTCGTTGCAAAACAATAACAGTGCGTTTCTTGCCACCGGCCTCATCTCATCATTGTGCACTTCTGTAGCTGCGCTGACATAAATGTTCTACGCAGTGTCTTAAGATGTAAAAGATTTAACCGGAGTTGTATCCTGGGATAGTTTGTAAAGTTTTACCTCCCTCGGATGAACATAAAAGGATGCGAACAAGACCGAAATCAAACTCGAGGTAACAGCCAAAGCTCAGTACAGCAATGTCTGGCACTGCACAATCCCAAACAAGTCTTTGCAATTAAGATCTGTTCCCGCTTGAACTCTCACCGCTGAATATCTGTGCAATTGAACACAGACAACAGCGCCCGCAAGTATTTCGAGAAAGTAACTTAAATCAAACAAGAGGTTAATTCCCTGTCGAAATGGCGGGAGTTTCTAGTCCACCGGTACAATTCCGTACAGCCTCAGCGCTCCGTTTCCCCGGCAGCAAGTGGCGCCGCTCTCATATCCCGCCCTTTCTCGATGTTCATTGGCTGTGTTAGTGCAGCGCCCTGCTCGAATTGCTATCGCAGTTTCTAATTGGCTGATGTGTTCTGTCAATCATCAGTGTTACGCATCTACTTCAAATAAACCAAGCTCACAAACTATAAATCAGACAATTAACCAAGTGTAAACAGGCCGCTTAAACAATAGATTGCCCTATATATCTAGTACAGTAGAGTGATTACAAAATAACATAAATGAATCTGAAATTATTCATGGAAATGAAAAATAACGTTTATTATGAGTTACAAAAGATTTTGAGGAAAAACATGGGAACTTTAAACAGCTTTAAATGCATTTTATTCTAGTGTGACAAACCAAAATGTTTTGTTTCAGAAAAGCACATTATATTTAACACATACCCTAATAGCACACTTAAAACAATCAATCTGCATAAAGCTATACAAGAAACACATTTTCAAGACATTCAGTAAACCTGAAAAAACACCAAAAAAAAAAAAAAAAAAAAACGGAGCAAAAAGGTATGGAAACATGCTAAACTTTAACAGAGGCAGGTGCAAGAAATTTACAACATGTGAAAGAAAATACACAATACGGCTTTGTACACATTAAATGTAAAAAGTTATTTCCATTCTTTTAAAAAATCATTCAAGCTAGCAATACTCCAAAGACTCTAAAATGATATTGAATAATAATTTAAAAAATGAATACTTTTTTTTCATTAGCTGAAATGTAATGAGTGATGTTTGGGTAAATATTTTAAGAGAACCAGAATCAATTTTGAAAGATTTGTTTTACAAAAACCGAGGACAGGTAACTAGTGCATTTTTGACAAACTAGTTATAAATAAGCTATCTCAGAACAGCGTTTTCTCCTGTGCAAATCCTTTTTAAAGGAGGTGCTCCTGATTCATCCAGTTCTTCCTGTTGGGACATAAAAGGAACAAGAATGGTTATTGTGCTGAAATGTCAAAATGGTTCTATTTTTAATTAAAATCACATTTTTTTATCCAGCAGCAAATACTAGATGTGTAAAATTCCTAATCAAGGAAAATGTTTTTAGTCTTTCTTGAAATTAAACCTGTGTGTCTGGAGTATTTCGCCTGACAGCTCCTGATGAAAGAGGGTCCTCCTTGATGAGTGTAGGTGGCTCATCTGCGCCTTCCTGTCCTGAATGAGCTGGCTCTGTATTAACAGGGAGGTATGAATAATAAACCATTAGTTAAAGCATCTATTTGCAAGTCACATAACTGAACACATCTTTTATTTTAAACAGAACATTAAACATTAAACAATGTGATTTAAGGAGCCATCTACGTACCATCTACACTCTCCTGGCCTAACATGGGTGGCTGAGAGTCTTCGGCTCGGAGACTGTAGGTATGTGGGGGGCTGACCTGCTGCGAGCTGGAGGTGCTGCTGCTGTTATCCATTTTCGACTGATAAACATCTGATAGAAAGCTCTGGTTGCTGTTTTCATCTGGAAGCACAAATGAAAAAATGAGGTTCAGGACACCAGGCGACTAACCCTTGCAGCAAGTTGCAAACAAGCAAAATCAGGAATAACAACACCTTTATTATTCCTTTATTAAAAACTGCCTAGTAACCTACCAGTGAAATCCAGCAAAGAGTTAGTGTTTTCCAGGACCACATCTTTTAAACCCCTGACATCCCCACCAGTGGATTTGGTTCGATATATCTGTCACAAAAAGTGTATTGTAAAACTCGTGGAATGGATGCCAACAAGTACCACGAATGAGCTGGAGTAGCGTTATTGTGCATGACAGATGTCCGCACCTGCTTTGTTTCTGTTACTGGCACCCACTTGAATATGCGCAAGGATGTGTCTCCAACTGTCACCCATTTCTTCTCCCTGCGGACAAAATTACATTGATTATCACCCGAGGGGAGCTACGTGTAGCATTCATGTTTTCTTTCCATGGCAGAATTGATAGCTCTTGGTATGCTCAATAATAGCATTTGCAGCAGTACAAATCATGACATTTCCGGCGGTGCTTCTTTGTGACACCGTGATGAGACTAGAAATGATAGATCGCTGAATTACAGCCCGCCGCATGTGAAGCTGCTGGAGCCATATTGACAGCTCTCAGCGGAAAAACTCAAATAGCCCCGCCCTTCTAGCCAAGCGAGGGTGCTGATTGGTCAGCAGCTCCGTCAATCATCTAAGTTTTCCGACTGAAGTTTGTTGAGCGACGCAGCAAGATATCAGGCTGCGGTCCACTAACACATTACCCTCCATATTGTTCCCCACACGGCTTACATACCATTTGCGCACCTTCTCGATTGCCGCCAGGACCTTTTTAATGTCGTCTTTAGCCCGACTTCGGGTCTCAGCGCGGCCTGAACGTCCCGACATCTTGATGGTGTTATGATTCATCTACAGATGCATCTGAAAACTTCAAGACCAAACCCCAATCCTCGTTTACGGTGGTAATCTCGCGAGACCTAATGTTTTGTTTGTGGGGGGGGGGAGGGGGGGGGGGGGGGGGGGGGGGGGGGGGGGGGGGGGGGGGGGGGGGGGGGGGGGGGGGGGG
>JBAMHW010000009.1:22701314-22716207 GCA_037177495.1 Rhadinocentrus ornatus | reverse complement strand
TGAATCCAGAATGTATGACATTTCATGTTTTTTAATTGCATTACAGGACATAAAGAACTTTATCACAATATTCTAATTTTCTGAGACAGTCCTGTATATATATATACACACACACAGATGGAGAGATGTTAAAGGGAAATTTGACCAGTAGCTTTTTTAGTTTCAGTATGAAAATTCTCCAGCTAAGTGCTTGTCCACATTTTGTTGATATGTTAGCAGAAGAATTATAAACAAAAGAGAATGTCTGTTACTATCACAAAATTTAACCAGAGAAAATAGCCATATTATAGCTATTATACTATTCTAACCAAATCTTCAGTTGCATATTTCACTTGGGATTCACATGAGATCACAAAGGTTTTCAGACTGTAACACTGAGGTCTTTTAATAGGGATTTTATTTTATTTTTCTACCATCTTGTCCTCTTTTTGGTGCGATTTTAAAATCGCTATTTAATCGCTTTTCCATGGGAGTTTATCAGAGTGTGTGTGATACAGAAAAAGGCACTGTGTACTGTACACTGTAAGAGTGCAGATTAAGTTCTGTGAGTTTGTTTGACTAGGTGGATGTGGTTTTTAGTGTGAAAGCAGTTTGGGAGTTAGCAAATCTAAAACAGTGCTATATAAGTACAGTCCAATTATATTTTCATGGAAGTTAAAATTGGATTATCCTTTCTACCCAACATAGCCTACACTGTGGTTCCCACATTTGACCAGCAGAGGGAGGAATTGAGTCAAGCAGAGCAAATTTTCTTCTTGTAAATCAGAGCAAAGGTTGAGTGTTGTAACTTTGATTTATTGTCTTCATTAGACAACTAACTGAAAGAAGTTATTATTTACTTGCTTATGTACGTCAAGGGCCATAAAATCAGAGTCAACTCTTTAAACTGCTGCTTCCAACTAAAAAGTGGTCCTCCTGTGATGTTTGCTGTGGTTGTGAATATGTTTTTTTTTTTAGTTCCAACTCAATTGTTTACAATATTCTCAACCCTGTCTACTGTACATGTAGCATGCATACTCATCAAAGCTCATTAAATTCTAAAAATACATAGAGAATGCATTTTACAAATTGGGCAAAAAAGTGCTATACTTGTATAATGTGTGCATATTGGCGTTCTATTCCCTAAGATCTCTTTGTGCAGCATTTAACGCAACAAACCGTTTAATAAATTCTGGAAATCATTTGTTTGCTCACTGTAGGTCCTACTAAAGTATGTTTACTGGATTAAGATCAGGACTTTGGATATTCCACAAATATTTAATCTACTTTATCCTAACCATTCTTTACAATTTGGGGGGGAAAACTACAATCTTACTGATAGTGCAATTTAGCTGTATGCTTTTTTGGGGGAAAAAAGCAGAAAATCATTATCCATTCAAGTTTTTTGGTAACTAACTAGTCTCATATTGTAAGGAAGAAATGAAGTTTAAATGCTAGAACAACTATATCATTCATAAAAAAATGTTTATTGTTGATATGATATATAAAAGTTATTTATTTTTCATCTGAAAGCAAAATCTGCTTCTTAACAAGCTGGCATTTTGCTAAAATCCCATTCTCTGTAAAAAAAAAAAAATCAAATAAATAAAAAAAAAAAAATCCCAATTTTGGCTAAAATTTAAAAAAAAAAAAATCTAATAATAATATATCCAAATACATTCAGACAAAATTTTCCTACTTCCAGTGGACAGATGGTAACAAGGAGTAGAAATGGAGTAAGATTTTAGACATCATACAGTTTGAGTGTAGAAACCCTATCCTGAAGTTAGAATCCGGTGCATGTGTGCATGCAAAAGAAAGTAAAAACATATGGCATCAAAACTCGATGACACGTGACACCAGTAGCATAGAAACGAATGGGTAGAATATTTAGAGCTAGAGCAGAAATTAAATTCAACCGTGTATTTTCATCAAAATATTGGGGAGGTGATTTTCTCTCTTTCAGTTTAACTGAATTTTTTTTTATAAAGACTTTTTTTTTTATAAAACACTCATTTATAACGTGCTTAAAACGTGCTGTAAAGCTGTCTTTGTTGGATATGACTGGTGTTGTCTTGAGTTAAGGCAGAAGTAAATAAATCTCTACATTTCTGATGGTGTGGGCGGACCCTGCTGGAGCTTCAGCCAGTGGCTGAAAACACTGGGAGGAGTCAGTGACCGTTGCCAGAGAAAATATCCAAATACCAGCGACGCTCATCCTCCTGCAGCTGGGAGACGTCAAGTCGCTCACAACAGCAGTGGGCTGTTTCCTGTGTGGACGCTGTGCGTAAAAGCCCCTCATTAAGCTCTACCTTTGCAGAACTTCTTTAGGTTCTTTGGGGTTTTATGTGTTTCCACAAACACATATTTAAGTATTTTCTGCTGTATTTTAGATTAAAATCAAATGAGAAATATTGACATAAAGCAGTTGACTTAAGCAGTCTTTGCTGCTCAGTTAAAACTGACCTAAAGATAATTCAAATACATGCTATTTATCACCTTTGATAATAGCAATTGGTGAATACACAGAATATTGCTTGGAATTTTGGCACATTTTTGGGGAGATACTAACGAAATCTTTTGCTGTTTCTTATTCTACAGAAGTAGAACAAATACAGTAACACAGTTGAATTCAATAATAAGTGAGTAAAGCTATGTAAAATGGCAAACATGAATAAGTAAATCCATAAATGAACAAATCACACACGTTTTATATATTCTTTTTTTTTCCTTTTTTTTCTTTACCGCTTAGTCGCGGGTAAACTGGAGCCTATCCCAGCATTTAACAGGTGAGAGGCAGGGTACACCCTGGACAGGTCACCAGTCCATCCCAAGGCCAACACAGAAGTGGACAAACAGCCATTCACTCTCACATTCACTCCCAGGGAGAATTTAAAGTGACCAATTAACCTAACATGCAGGTCTTGGGATGGTGGGAGGAAGCCTAAGAACCCGGAGGATTATGTCGGTTACTTTATTGGAACCTTATTATGAAAAGTCAAAACGGAAGTAGCGTCTTGCCGTAAGCATGCGTCACTTTACGTCGATGCTGCTGTCATTGAGGGACCGTTGGACAGAAAGGCCGAGCGATCCAGTGAACGTGGGAGACCGTTCCAGAGAAGCATGGACGGCTGCCCGCCATAGTAGATGCTGCTTGTATTTTATTTTTTACACTCTCGCCTGTTTATTATTTTTTGTTCCGCTGCTTTCTTTTCTTTTCCTTTTTTTTTCTTCCTCAGACGACAATGGATCGAGTGAAAAGCTCCATGCAGCAAGTCCCCAACGCTATCCCAAAAGTAATCCGACGGACCGGAGGGGCCAACAGCCTGGAGCTGGAGAGGGAAAACTTTGAGAGAGGGCAGGTACGGAGCGCAGCTAGGACTATATTAACACAAGAATATTATTCTGCTGGAAGTGTGGGATGGGGGGGTCCTGCCGGAGAGCAATTATATGTGTCGGGAGGATTAACAGACATGTCTGAACTTCACTGATTTTGCGTCAGAGATACAAGAGAAGATACATGGGCTCTTATTTATTTATTTATTTATTTGAATTTCTCTTTGCCATTCTTCCAGTTTTTACTCTGCCTTTGTTTCAGATAGTCGTTTCTTACCCACGTCTGTTTGCTTTAGCAGATACAAATTAGTCCACTGTACAACAAAAGATCTGTTGAAATGTGGGGCAACAGTCTTTTGAATTGAGATAACGGTGCTGTTTAGCCTATCTTCTGTACAAACCAGGCTGGATGCAGGCAAGCTGAAGCTCCATGGAGCTGTCACGTTTGACAGCAGCTTGTGAAGGCCAGCAGTGCTGCTCCGAGGAGATCTGGGAGGTGATTTTTGCATGAAGAGATGCAAGGTCCTCTCTGTTTTAGTTGTGTTTGAAGTTATGGCTCCTCATGAATTATGAACACAGCTTCAAGAGCAACATCTGACCTTGCATGAATTGCTCTCCCAGTGAGCAGATATATGTAGGCTGCTGTTATGGTGCTGAGCCCGCTTCTTCCTGTCTGGTGGTCTCCCCTCCCCTCTTCCCAGACCAGGCACAGGGGAGGGAAGGGTGGGTAAAAAGTAGGTCAGATGAATCCATCCAGCCAAGCTGCCATAGAAGTACTGCAACGTGCTTCTCCCATCAGCGGCTGCAAGCTAGAGCAATCCAGTCAACAGAGCCTAAATGTGCACAGCAGATATTTGTCAACTGTGCATCTAGATGGTCTTCGTGGATTTGCAAACCCTTCACGCCGGATGGTAATAGCATGGATTAGAAATGAAGGGAGAGCATGTGTGGCTTTATGTGTCCTGAGCCAAGCGTGTGTCACTTAGGTCACTGCCAGAGTCCTGAGATCATACACCCTGTCCACCGTAACAGTGTTGCAGGACAATACCTAGGTAAACAGTGATAACTGGGTTAAAAACACTGGAAATGTTTCTGGGTTTTTTTTAGCTCCCAGTCATCTGAAATTCTTTGATTATTTTGCAGCTAATCAGTTGGTGTTGGCTGCTGCTTTTCAGGGAGATGAACATTTTCAGGCAAGATAAAACAAGCCTCGTGTGTGTTTTTCAACATGATTGGCATTTAGCATCACATCTCCATCTGCCTTTATTTTTGTTTATGTTTGGGTTTTTTGTGCTAATGGTGCCACTTTCTCTTCTGTAAAGCAATTATAGGGCTTTGCCAGGTTTTTGAAGTTCCAGTTTGCCACCACTGTTGGCAGGTTTCTTGTGGTTCCTTTGTTTCAAACAGTTGATGTTTGACTAAAGATCCAGAGCTGTGCTAGGTGGTGGGGGAATCAATGAATCTGCTGTCTACTTTACAGGGGATAAACAAGAGATAATCTCATCTGATCTGTTGTGCTTCCAAAGCTGTCTAAATCTCCTGGGTGCCTGACTTTCACCTCCTATGTAGGAAAACAACAGTTTGTTTTAAATTTTTAGTCATAATTCATAAATTACATTAGCTACATCTTTAGTAAGCTCATGTAAAGCTACATTTCTTTGTAGTTCACTTGAGAATAGAGACTGTAAGAATAGAGTAAATCATTCATGTAAACACTGTAAAATGCTTTTTCCTAGAACTGTGTGCCTATCTCTCTGAGTTGGGTAAACAACCATGGTGTGTTCAAAATCCTCTCTGTCATAGTGTCCACAACGGGTTATAAAAAGCATGAACCGGGGCAGCCAGATAACACACAGCCCTGGCTTTTAATGATATGTTTAGCTTCATAATAGCAGCTGACTCTTTAATTTAAGTTTTTTAGGGAGGGGGTGAATCTCTGACTTGTGTGTCTGTCTCAAATGGCATTGCATGTTTTGGTTTTTGCGTCCAACTGTATTCTCAATAGTCAAAAGAAAACCAGCACACAAATAACAACCTAGTGCTGAACACTCCACATTTTTATAACTTTAATCTTTCGGCTCCAGAATGCGAGGGATGGCAGCTCCCGGAGTCGGATGCTTTTTTATTGGAAAGCTGGGCTAGGTAGTAATCTCAGGACCAATACGGATCATAATTAGTGTTTGTGAGAAAACTTCTGGGGCACCATTTGGGAAATGGAGTGTGAGACACTGAGTGACACCATATTGTATGTTGCATAATTAAAGCCTTAAATTAGACTGCATGCCAGCCTCCTCCTTCCCAGTTAGTCCATACTGAGGACGCTCTGTCTGTGCATGACTGTATACAGCTGTGTTTCCAGATCTAATGAAAGTGTTAGTATGTTTGCAAGGGCAGTGAAGTTGAGCTACAGTTACAGCTTGACTAAGTTATTTAATAGAACTACTCTCCTTGTCTCAGTATGTAAGTCGGGAAAGAAAATATGTCCAACTCTGATATAATAGGTGATGATATGCTGTCTATTACGTAATGGACAAAAAAAATGATAACCAAAGTTCTATGCATTTTATAGATGCTATTTACTTTGTATTTTTCTGAATTAATGTTTTTAGCTGTTAAGTTCAATTTCAGTCAGCCTGACACTTGAGTCTGGTTATAATCAAACTAACTCAATAAAAATAATAATTTATTGTAATGTTATGTTAAACATGAGTACACTAACATTTAAAGTAGCAGAAGCTGGAAATTTCCCGGTCTTATAATCCACTTTGATCTATTTCAGCTCGGTGCTTGGTGCACATTTATCCCTTGTTTGGCATTATTTGTAATAATTATATGTGAGCTCAGACTAATGCACCCTCTGCTGATATTGTTTGGTGCTCTGACAGCTGTGGAATTCATGGGAGGAGCAGGTCTGCAGCCATCAGACACAAGCAGGACTTTTTATTTATATCGTTCTTTCTTTTGTTTTTCTGCAAGTCTCGTTCTGCCCCTTCCTCCGAAGCTCATTGTATCAGATCCTCCTTTCCTTCTTTTACATCCTGCAATTCACAAAGCAGAGAGGTTATAGAGGGATATTCGTATACATGAAGTACACACTCAGACAAATGTGAGCATGAAAGAGAGACTTTTAAAAGCACTGAGGCAGCAGAAACAGCAGGCAGTGGTTTGTGGCCTCATTGCACTGACTGTGCGTGGAATAATGGCGCTGGTCGTGAGTGACAGGTTTGTAAGTGGAACAAAGTGTGGCGATGAGTTCCTGGCGGCAATAACAAAGGCCCTGATTAACAAATTGTTTTGGAGTTTTCTTCTGTGTTTTACAGCACCATAAAGTGGGAAGGGAGGAAGACGGGCATGAAGCATTGCTTTTTGTTTCATTTGTAGCATGGGTCAAAAGTCAGACTGCAACTACTATCAGTGGTGTAAGTACAGGGTATGCAAAGTAGCCTGCTTTAACTCTAACAGCCTCTTTTAAAAAGAGATTGCAACATAGTCCTTAGCTATGTGACAAAATACATACATCACTGACAGGCCGGTGGTGAGTCCGGATGTTTTCTTATAAAGTAAGGCATTTCCACACCGATCCCTTTCAAATAGTGATTGGCACAGTTTTTGGTTTCTCACTTATCATTATTGAAATAGGTGCAATTATTTGATAACTCATTTTGATAATTTTATCAGGGCATAGGTCCTTCCAGGGACAACGGATGGGAATTAGCCTTCAGCTAAAGTCCAAGGTGCTTGCATAACATGCTTCCATGTAATGTTCATTCACTTTCACTGTTCCAAATGAACTGGAAACTTGAACATAATTCCACTACTGGTACTCATCATGCATTATTACATCGTTGTGGCTTCTATAGCAGAGTGAAAATTAAAACATATTTATGCTAAAATGATCACAAAAGTCTTCTGCCTACTTTCCCATGTGTGATACCTGCTTTGCTGCAGTAGATTTCAGCCCATGTGATCACCACAGAAAGCATTTTCCCCTTTCAAAGTGCATCTAACTAGAACTAAGTAATTTCTTTTATTTAAAGTATAGCTTTACAAGCAATTTGGGTTCTACTCTTGAAGGTTAGTGGGAAACCTGGCCTATGTAAAGTGAAAGGTCACTTGTAGAGGTCCCCAAATATCACAAAGGTTGTGCGAGACCTCTGACCTCGTGGACCACTGTCCTGCAGGTTTTAGATGCTTCCCTGCTCCTACACACCTGACTGAGATGACAATAATCCAACAGCTTCTTGTCAAATTCTGCACAATGACCAATTAATTTAAATCTGGGAAATTTCCTGAGGATACTAGCCTTTGAGAATCAGAGTTGTTTAAAAATTAGGTTTGCACATGTTCAAAACAGCACAATTACTGGATAATCTGTGGTTTGTATGATGATGGAGCACTGCTGCAACACACTGAGGTATGCTAATTATGGTACTCACACAAAAATCAGCTGTTTGTGCAAATCAAACAATGTTTGTCTTGAATCGAATCCTATGCAGTGCAACAAAAACATTAATGTAATAAATTTGGAAATATGTCAGATTTACTCAGCATGTGAACATCCTTTGAGAGGAAATGAGGTCTTGTTATGTTTTTTATGTAACTGCATATAAATCAGAGAAAGTGAGTGTTAGATCACTATGTTTCCAGTCTCATCGAAGGAAAATACCTCAGCTGTGTGAAACTGCTTTTTTGCTTTCTGGCTAATTCAGTGTCGGAGAAATACTTCCAGAAGAAGGCCAACCAAAACTTTTTCAAAGTATTTGCTATGTACCTGTCGGAGTAAGACAGGAAGGGCTGGCATCTACTTTTTCCCATTTCAGCTTCATAAATATTGAATTTGGTTTTTGTTCTTGTTGGTCTGGGCCGCACCATTTAACCACAAATGCTCATGGCCACCATTGAATATAACCTCTTTAAAGAGCAGGGTTTTGGGTGATACTGGTCATAATTTGAGCTGTTTTAGAAGATGAATAATCCTCATCAAGCTCAGTAAAAACAACCTGCTCTGTTTTTGCTACACATGTTTTGATGTGAGGAAAAGATACTGTCATGTTATTACTTTATTTGATTCATTTGAGCAGAGGGATGTCACTGACTGATGACACTGAGCCAGCTTTTCTTTAGCTGCTCACCATTTAATTGTTTATGTTGATAAACTAACTGTAGTTATTGGCTTTTGAAAACGTATTTGGGCCCCACGGCTGGGCCGGCTGGACAAGAACTGAAACTCAGACATGTCGTTTAGTCCAGGTGGGTGGACTTTCTAAGGAGATGGTTTTGAGAGTGAAAAGCCAGACGGTGACAGAGTGGGACAGCTGTATGTTAGAAATGCTCAGCCTTCGGCAAAGAGCCCACGCCGTACCAGGAAGTGAAGAGACTCGGCGGAAAAATAGTTGGCATTGTTCGGAGACAGACTGCTCAGCAGCCCTGAGGTATAATGTGCTGCTCCAGTGGTCTAATGAGAAGCATATTGATTATCGTAGCTAGGCTGCCCTTGGCTGGTCAGCTGATGTTTTGTGATGGTACAGAAGAGGGTGGCCTGGATTTTAAAAATAGATCTAGTAGGCTTATAGTTGTGTGGCTTTTGACTGTTTCAGTGTCTGTTCATGTAATCCCAGAATGACTCGGTGATTGAGATCTATTGAGATTTATTTTTGTGCACCAGACCAAAGCGATCCTTTTGATAAACGAACATCTAATTTAGTTTTAAATTGAGTTAATGAGCCAGTAGATACATCCCTCAACAGCGGCTGTAATAGATTATATTTTAGCAGGTGTATGACCATTGTTAATGTCTCTGTGTAGACACACACACTGTTCTCCTTACCATCATGCAGCTTGGAATGACATTTAATCTTCAGGGATAAAGTGGAGATGGGACCCTCCAGCAGACTGGAAAAATGCTGCTTGTTATGAGTTTCAGTTTATGCGGCAACATTCAGATGATGGAGGTCTTGCATTTTGCGAGCGTCTTAATACCAAAATCTTGAGTATTGTTGTCCAAAGAACTGCAGCGCGCTCATTTTTAAATGGCCACTTCAGTAAGGTATCACAAAGTGCGTCTCATAAGATATGTGATCTCATCAGATTCAGGTGGCCTTCACAGTCCACAAAGCTCAACAGAACACCTTTGAGATGCAGTAGAGAAGGAATTAGCCTAATGAAGCTGCTGCCCACATTCCTGCAGCTGCTGCATGATTCAAATATGTCTATAAGGAATAAAATCTTTGCAATAAGGCTGCTCAAAAGGCAAAATAAGTTTAATTTCTCATGTGCATCACTTATTGTGTCTAGAGAAATGTGCCTGAAAATGCACAGCAACACTGTGGGTAAAAGGCCAAGATCTGTTCCTTTAAAGAGAGAGAGAAATGGTAATAGAGAGTAAGGAGTTTAAACTTTCTGCCGTCACAGAGAAAATGACATCTCTGAGAAAAAGATGTGTAATTTGTCTTATTTCTTGTGGTGGTGATAACAGATTTGACGCTTTACTAATAGGTTGATAGACATCCAATTTGTTTTCTTTCTTGTTTAGCTAATTTAGGGAGATAACAAAACCATTAAAACCATTCAATTATTATAATTTTGAACAAATGCAGCAGCTAAAAGAAGAGGAGCTTGAAGATGTAATAACAGAACGGAATTGTCTCCATAGTAAATAAAAATGAGGACATCCCGAAATTGTTCTGCAGGCTACTCCAGATTGCAGGAGCAGTTTTAGTTACAAACATGAATTTTTTGTGATATTTACACACTTATCTCATTTTCTGCAGTGATAATGTGTGTTACTTTTAGTAAGACATGCTGCTGAAATCTTGTCACTTCCATCACACAGCAGAGTTAAGCTGACTGAATCCAAGACACCAGATGGGGGCATCACTTACCCAGAATTGCTTTATTTGTGACAGCAGAGCTTTTCCTCTTTTTTTTCCCATGTTGAAAGTTTCTCTTTTTAAGGCATTATCATTGCAGTGAATATCAGGACTAAGACCTAGATGTGATCTGGATCAGGCCTAATTCCTTTACAAACAGGATTATAGGACGGGGTGTTTTCTGTGGTTTGTCTACTACAGCCATTTGTGTACACATCTGATTTTTATTGGGGTGTTTGCTGTTGTCAGAAGAGGTGGAGGGGTTTCCACGCCCTCTTTTTTTTTTCTTTCTCTTAGTAAATAGCTCTTAAATCTCCGACAACACTGACATCATCCGCACCCTCCTGAGGAAGATGATGTCAGGGTTTTGTTTTCATTGCTGGTCTGTTTTCCTGCAGCTGCAGGTGATCATTTGTAATTACAGTTAATGAATGAAGCAACGGTGGAAGTTGAGCTTTTGTTTCTCATTTCCTGGACGCACCCCCTCCCTCCAGCAGGACCCCCCGGCGGCCCCCGGACCCCAGCTTGGGAACCACCGGGTTTGAACCATCCCACTCTGCAGGCTCCATTCTACTATTGTCTAAGAAGAGAGCGGGCTATTTGCAAAGTAAAGATAGCTTACTATCACGGCTGATTCCTGCGAGCAGGGTGGGTTTTTTTTAACGTAGCAGCGGTGGGCGGCTATCACCGGCGGTAGTCCTCCGGTGTTTTCCCCCCTAGATACCTTCGGCTACTCGGCGGTCGGATGCTGGAAATCTTCGCCTACCACAGAGCACGTAGGGCTGGGAGAGAAAGTCTAAGGGACACGGAAGAAAGGAATGAGGGATAGAGGAGCATTTTAATACCAAATCGGGACACATGTTGAGCTAACGGCCCGCTCCACCTCCCCACCTTCTCCTCCCTCGCCTCAATCTCTTCCCTGTTACTAAGCGCCCCGTTAGGATATAAAGCGGCGGCTCTTCTCGCCTCTGACGGTCCTGGATCACTGGAACGAACATGGATCTGAGTAAAATCGTAAGTTAACAGCCAATTTGCTTTTTTATTTTATGTTATTTATTGTAAAGGAAAATAAACCAGCAGTGGACACTTAGAGGTTGTTGTTGTTGTTTTTTTTATAGTTCTTTTTTGGAGGTGGGGGTGGTGTCCAAGAAGTCCTGCTTCATATATAAACCAGGGCTGTTTAGAGTTAAGGGCTCATTGCAAGCAGATATTCACAGGAGGAAAATATAACCGTAGGAAGTTTAGTTTTTATTGTGGATTAGAATGCAACAAGGTCCTCGAAGGAGGAGGGTGTGCTATTAAATACAGCAGTTGAAAATATCAATGTGAAATCCTCAGATTTCACTTGTTCCACTTATCTTTGACTGTGGAGACTAGATTTTATTGTAAAGCAATCACACCTAAAATAAAAGGAGGAAGGAAGACTTAAAGCTTGGGGGAGGTCTGCAGGCTTGGTATAAATGTACCATGAATATCAATTACAGATTAAGTTTTCTTGAGGACAACTTCTGTGTAGCAAAAACTGTATTAAAGAAATTCAAGTGACGAGAGGTGTGAATTTAAAGTCCACTGAGATGTCGTCTACATCACAAGCAGTTGAACGATGAGAACTTTATTCCACGTTTTCAAGGCCAAGCAGACTGTGCTTTTGACTCAGAGTGTTGTGAATGATGCGATAGAGACTCACAGGTCGGCCAAGTGTCCGGGCTGCACTGCTTGAGCAGGTGCACATAAGTCAGAGCAACAAGACTGGCCTTTCACTGCCAGCATGGATGGATGGCTGTACTTTTAGCTCTTGTGTAGGTGTGGGGGAGGGTGTATGATGAAAGAACACTCGCCTACAGTCCTGTAATCCTCTACCAAGGGAGACAGAGAAGTTTTGTGGAAGATTTTTTAAAAGAACGATAAAAAAGAAAACATTTGCCTCTTTTGATAACCGGAACAGGAAAATCATTCTTTCAGCCGTGAGATAAAACCAATCTGCCCACATGAATTCAACAGGGGCCATCTAGCTCAGACATGGTGTAGGTGTAGCGATGGAGTGTCTTTTTGAGTTGATCTCCATTGAAATTCAGGAAGCAGGTTATGTTCAGACAAACATGTCTTTGTTTACGGGGCCTAGCAGGACTCGCCAAGACTGCCCTGCGTGGTTTTCTTCCCCCTGTTTTTTTTTTCTTTTGGCATGTAGTGAAACGCAGTGGTATGAAAACAAACTGCAGATAGATGGAAGAGGAGAATGAGCAGAATCTACATCCCCCCTCATTTATCTGGTGAAGCACCATATTTATAAATGCCTGCTGATAAATGTGATTGCTATCTTAAAAGGCATTTTTGTTTGATGCTGACATGTTTATATGAGACTGATATATAAAAAATAAAAGTGGTTAGAACTTGAGTTAGTGCAGAAAACATGAGTTAGCTGCTATGAAAGGTACAAAATATCTAGCTAAATGTTTCATAATTACAACACATTTGCTCATTTAAGTTGTCATTTTTTTAGAATAATGACAGCCCTGTAAACATGTCATGGTATCTTCAACTTAGACATCTTTCATCATTCTGAAAATCAGCCCATCTCTTTTTTTTGGATATTTGAAAAATTAAAAGACTTGCTAGCATCTGGGTTTAGGTGGTCATAGGGCTGGACGATATGGCCAAAACTTGTATCACGATGTATTTCCAAATTTCAGTCGATACAATATAATTCTGATATCGATTATAAACAAAAAAAAAACTCAGAAAAACAGCCAAATATGCCCACAACAGATGCTGTAAAACAAAAAATTATTTTGCCAAGTTTAAGAAACTACTTCAGGAAAAACATTTTAGAAATAAAAACTGTACAAAAAATTAATGTTCACCTTTTATTTTTATCTAGCAAGGCTAAAAAGGCCTTCAAACAAATACATTTAAAATCACTGTCAAAGGTCAAATAAAACTTTTACCATTCTCAATAATAATAGCTTTAACTTTAAACTACAACTTAGGCTTATTATGTTATTCTTAAAGATTTAAACAAAGGTGCTTCAACTAGGCTTAAAAAGAAAAGTGCTCAAAATTGCTGCAAAAAAAAAAGTGAGCAACAATTGGTGCTTCATCTTCTGACTCAGCATATTCTATGAGTGGAAATGCTTCAGATGCACTGTTGCCTGGTCAGCAAAGAATAATAATAATAAATATTTTTTTGCAAGAATTTGTCCAGTATGAGCAGCATGCGAGACAGGGAACTATCCAAAATGTTGCGCTCTACATCACCTCCCTGCTTTATTTCTCAGGATGGTCCATTTGCTTCACACTCGAACTGCACCAAGGTTCACTTGCAAGTGAACAGGGAGTCCCTGGTTTTCGAGTTGACAAGAGTCTCATTACCTGTGTTTGGTGTATTTCTGTATCACTTGTAGACCTGACACTTATGTGGGTCACACATGTATGTATCTTACTGTAGAATGTGAAGCTAATATTGGGGATTTTTATTATTTTTTTTATAACTATCAGATTGAAATCCTGTCTATACTTTTGGTATTGACATGGTATCTTCTGAAAAAGTCCTTAAAGAGAACAATTTTACTAAATCTATCAAACTGAGCGGACATTTGCCAGTCACACAGACACCACTGAAAACAATCTGTTTGCTGTAGGAGCTTGTCTGTGTAAGCGGTGTCAATTCAAACATTAAGTTCTTTCCTTTTTTCCGGACAAACACAGACAAGTTGTGATTTTTTTGTTGTGGGAAAGCTGTGAGTAAGTGGGCTGAGCTGAACTGCACAGATGTTCCTTTTACAAAGAGTTTTCATGACAACATGACTGGTCCTGCAGGAAGTTGAGCATCTGAGCTGATGCACCTTCACACTGGCCTGCAGAGAGCTGTCCTGTCAGAGACCATTGCCTGGGAGTTTAATACTCTTGAAGCTCAGACCACAACATATGTGTGTGTCTTCAGCCAGCTGCTGAAGCTCGGTGTAATAAAGTCACACACTCCAAATGGCTTGGAGCAACATCGTTTCCTGCCTTTTTTTAATAATGGGCTCTTAAGAGACAGCATCATCCCACTGGGCTTATCTGCATCAACAAATGCCCTGTTATTAATAGGCTTGAAGATGCTCGGTGCATTCTGTGGAAAACAAGCTGCCCCTGACAGCCTCAGAGACCTGTTCAGTCCATCGTGTTTAGACCAACGGGTGGTTTCAACATCCTTTAAAGATGGAATAAGAAATCCTAACAGATCTTGCTGACAGGGTTGAAAATGGTGCTGTTAAATTGAGAAACTTTATTTTGTTCAGTGACATTTGTACCAGATGAGTCCTTAAGTATTTAGCACTTTTTCTCTGTTTGGTCTTGTCCTCTGTGCATGCAAGTACACAGGGGAAATGCACTCTATAAAAAGACCATCTTTTCCACTGCCCTCTTCTCCACTGTGTGACCCAGGCTGTTTTTAAAGAGATGTGGAGCGACAACATGCAAAATGGTCCCTAAACAAGCAACACAGGCGACTCTGTTAGAGCGCTGACCTTTTGAATCGGGTGGAGCTCCTGTTTGGAAAAATGTTTGGGCCCAAAATGCTTTTCCTTTTTATTATCTAATTTTTTTTTTAATACAGCTGCAGAAAGGGCTATTTTTATGCCGCTGTAGCCTATGGTGTGTGTGTGTGTGTGTGTGTGTGTGTGTGTGTGTGTGTGTGTGTGTGTGTGTGTGTGTGTGTGTGTGTGTGT
>JBAMHW010000009.1:22687880-22699871 GCA_037177495.1 Rhadinocentrus ornatus | reverse complement strand
AAGTAGTAAAAGCATTACCTAGACTGTCATTGTGGTCATCAACATGTATGTTAAAGTCACCTGCTATTACAATCTTGCCAGAGTCTAACACAACACTGGATAAAAAGTCTGAAAACTCATTTAAAAATTCTGAATAAGGGCCAGGAGGCCGGTAGATAATCACAAGCAGGGCTGCTTTTTGTTTCTTCCAGTTACGGTGAGTAAATGACAACATGAGGCTTTCAAAAGAGCAAAAAGTGTGTTTAAGTTCAGGACTAAGCAATAAACTAGACTGAGAAATAACTGCTGTTTGTAATCTGCAGAATAGGATTTCTTCCTGGGGGTATTTTGTTTGTGTTCAGTCTTTCTCAGTTGTCATTAAGTTAATATTTAGTTTTTAACAGGAACTCCCGTCTTTCTTATGTGACTAGCCATCGTTCATTTATACTGCACGCTCTGTGGGTGAAACTGATGGACTCAGTATGGACAAGTTTAGAGAAACTGTATATCATCCATTGTAGATTGAAGATTTTTTATGCTCATTTACGTGTTCATAATTTTATTTTATACCTACCATGAGGAGTTCATGGCTGCATGGTGGTTAGCACTGTCGCTATTGATAATGTTTTCCATTCATCATAGCACTCCAATGTTTTTGGAAAAGAGGTTGTAATTTATCTAATGTGTGCTTCCTTGATCTCATTATACTGCCAGAAATGAACCCCAATGATGGTCTTTAGATGACACTTTAGTAGTCCTTCTCCCTTAGTGAGATTAAATAGAGAGGCAAATGGGATCATTGAAACACATGAAGCTGAAAGCACTGCACAGTCAGTTATGAGTGCTCTGAGCGCTACCCTTTTTCTCCTGCACATAAATTATAGTCACAGTACTGTAAGTAAGATTTATTACACTGATCCCATACTAAATAATCAGGGTCACACAAGGATGCCTCCTCTGCCTTCATAAGAACTTAAATCAGTGAGAGCAAGTGTTTCTGAATTTAGTCTTCCGCTTTTACATTTAGCTCTGGTGAGGCAATTTTCCCACGATTGGACATTTCTGGCCCTTTGTGTTGAAAGCAAATATACCACAAAAAATTTTACTTATTTTTCCCTATAGGTATTAAGAACTGACCATGATGAGATGACACGTCTGCAAGACTAACATGGAAAAACACATTTCTATGAAATTGTCACATGCTCTTGTTAAATGTTGTGAGAAGTCACTCAGAAGCGAGGCAGAGGATGGGGAAATGAGCCGGTGAGCGAGGGCTGTTTCACATAGCGGGCAAAGGATACTTTGCTGTGCACTAGCCCTTCAGTGGACATAGTCAGGCTATGATCAGCATATCAATGCTGTGCTTTCTACAGAAGGCCTGATTAGGGCTTGCCAGACCAAACTTAACATGCTTTCAGAACTGTATCAATAACACGTTGTTGCAGAGCAGAGCTGGATGCTTCTGTAGATAGCAAGGGGCAAAAAGGTTTTCAGTGTTCAGCTGGTTAGCCAATGCCGATTATAACTGTTGCATACAGGGATGAAAATGTAAGCACAAAGAAAGGATACAGTGGTGTAGATTTAAGTCTGTATTTGCCAACCTTGAGACTTCCCATCAGTAGTGACAATTTGCTTTGTATCCTGATGATGAGTTTAATTTCTGAACTATTATAATTTGAACTCACTTTTAACTCTTTCAGCCGGCAGAATTTCAAGGATCAAGGAGCCATTGATATACCAATGCCAGTAAGCTACCTCTGCTACTGCCAGGAGTCCCAGGCAGCTGGCACTCCCATTCAACCCCAACGTTGCACTGTGGGCTAATTGGGTCATCATCGTGTGGTAACTAGCGAGTGACAAAGAATAAGAGGAAGTAAAATGATTTCAAGCAGAATAGAAAAAACAAACATCCTTAAACTAGACTAGAAAAAACGTGAATCAAAACCAGGCTTGAACTATGCCTTCAAAAGCTCTCAAAGCCAGACTTGAAAAAACATGACTGAACAACCTTAAAGCCTTGGTGAAATTTGTTCAGATGACTGCATAGATAGTTTTTGTTTTATTTTTAGATAAACATCTGACAGTGACAGGAAATCACACTGAAGTCGCTTCCCACATGCAAAGCACATTTGATCAGTGTAAACAAAATGCTTTCTTTATACACTGAATAGAGTAATGTGTGAGGAAGAATAAAATTGCTGCTTTCTGCTTTACAGAGGTGGTACCAAGTTTGTTTGTTTTTTCTACAGAGCATGTGTTCAAACTCAAACAGTTTAGTGTCAATACTGAGGCTGCAACCAAATGACGAGGAAAATTGACCATTTTGTGGGCTTAAAACATAAAATATTTCTAGTCAAGTCTAATCAAAAAGGTCAAAGTTTTAGCAACAAATTTATTTATTTATTTATTTTTCTATTTGTTTTGCATACAGGCAAACATGAGTAACCGCAGAGACAGATTCAGGTGATCACAAGCATGCATGGCGTTGTTAATGGCTGATCTATGGACTCAAAATCTGCACAAGAACTCTGTCTCATAGCTGAATTATTTCTTCTGGATTCACATGTGCTCATCTTTTATCTTAACAGGGTAGGGCTGGACAATATGGCCAAAACTTGTATCACGATCTATTTCTTAATTTCGGTCGATACGATATAATTCCGATATCGATATAAACAAAATAAAAGTCTCAGAAAAACTGCCAAAAATGCCACGACAGATGCTGTAAAACTAAAAATTATTTTGCCAAGTCTATGAAACTCATCCAGTATAACATTTTAGAAATAAAAACTGTACAATAAATTAATGTTCACCTTTTATTTGTATTTAGCAAGGCTAAATTAGTCTTCAAAGCAAAGAAATTTGAAATCACCATCAAAGGTCAAATAAAACTTTTACCATTCTCAATAAAAATAGCTTTAACTTTAAACTACAACACAGTCTTATTATGTTATTCTTATAGATTTAAACAAATGTGCTTCAACTAAGCTTAAAAAGAAAAGTGCTCAAAATTTCTACAAAAAACAAAACAAAAGAGTGAGAAACAATTGGTGCTTCATCTTCTGGCTCAGCATATTCTATGAGTGGAAATGCTTCAGACGCACTGTTGCCTGGTCAGCAAAAAATAAAACTAAATTCTTCACTCAATATTATTTATTTTTTTATTATTATGTGTAATTTGTTTTTCAATTAGGAGTCTGGAACATGTCAACACTTTAAACTTTTTAAATACTTTTGTCCAAACTCTTCATTATTAGACATTAATATCTGAAGGTAAGCCAGGGAGGGATCAGCCAACAGCAGTTTTGTACATTTCATTTTAAGCCTGGTCATAAAACAGAGCTGATCCGCTCTGATGCAGCTGAGCCGCGTCAGGACCAAGTCTCGTATGAGTGCTTTTGGACGGGGAGGGGTCTGCCAGCACCTGCTCCTCATTGAGAAAAGTAAACTACGTTCATTTACAAAAGTCTCCAATAAACCAGAAAAAGTCGCTAGATCTGTTGCTAGTCGCTTAAAAAAAAAAAAAAAAAAATGTGCTAGAGGGGAGTGAAAATGAACAGGACAAAGTCGCTAAGTTGGCGACGCTGAGCCAAACCACTTCCGTACCACCGAGTTAGCCTTTCCTCTCATCAACAACTTTGTCTTTTTGCTTTTTCTTCGTTTGTAGAAGCTTGTTCAGTCACGTTTGCATTACAGACATTAGCACTCGTTTTGTAGCTAAAACTAGCAGCGTTGGGGCTTAACCTAGCCTAGCCTTCTACCTCGCGCTGAGCACAGCCAACTGCTGCTGGGCTCTTTGTTTATTTATTTCTTTTTACTGCTGCTGAGCTTTGTCGGGGCTCATTGGTCTGGCTCCGTGTCTGTGGTGTACGTCATCACTTGCTTGAGCGGCAATCAGAGAAACGCTGTAATC
Organism: Rhadinocentrus ornatus; assembly: GCA_037177495.1. Lineage (NCBI taxonomy): Eukaryota > Metazoa > Chordata > Actinopteri > Atheriniformes > Melanotaeniidae > Rhadinocentrus > Rhadinocentrus ornatus. Next base: position 22,695,979 of record JBAMHW010000009.1, on the reverse strand, counting down.
TTATACTGTAAGTATATCGGAAATTTGTTCAAAACTCATATTACCGTTATTGAATGAAATACTGCAGTATATATTGATATTGAATTATTGTCCAGCCCTATAACAGGGATTAGGGTGAGATAAGAAGATGAAACACTGCTTCCTGCTTTAGTTACAGATGGACTGAATAAAAGTTAGACATCTTCATTGTGGTTTGTTAGGAATCTGTCCAGTAATCATACCAGATGTGAGTCTGAATTTTTGGTTTCAAGTCAACAGGAAATGTAGCTCTTTATAAAGCAGATGCGCTACTTAAACTGTGCGACCTTTCTTTACTTCCTCAGGTTTACACACAGTCTTATTTCAATCAGTATTAGCTCTACTGTGCATGACCTTCGCAGCACTGATGTATACACACACACATGCACGCACGCACATACCCGCAGAGTCCAGACTCGACTTCTGCTGCTAACTGATAAGAGCGGGACTTTTGGTCGTGTTTGAGGAGCATGAACGTTATCGTCTTCGTGATGTTTTGTGGTTTCTTCTTGTCATTTTGAACACAAGCATCATTTGGTGTGAAATTTGGAGTTTATCTGTGGGCAGCAGCAGCCAACTTCTAAATTCCTCTTTTCCTGGCACTCTTTGCCTCAGTGAAACACGCCTGTGGCTTCATCCGAATTTCACGCAAATTAAATTTTTGTGGACACACAGCTTGTTTGCCTACTAGCTTGAATGAGGATGATGCATCATTCAGCATGACGCGTGTGAAGGATGCTCTATTGTTTGCAAAAAATGGGGCAGATTTATTAGCCTTGTTTGTCTCGAATCCTACTTTTTTTTAAATTTTATTTCAGGGTGTGTTTTAAGGGTATTATAGATATTTCCTGGACTATGTTTCCTGACCTTTTATAAAACAACCCACAACACCTGGTGGCAGAATTGTACATATTTTCGTTCTTTTCAGATCTCATAGTGTTTGGTTTGTCTCATTTGGATGCATTGTGAGCTTTCTTTGCTGCTACATCCTGATTCATGTCTTACTGTTCTTGGCCCATTCCTCATGCTAAATTCCCAGTCCTAACTGCTCACATACTGGAATAGGAGGAGCAGACTTGGGGCATCTGTGGGAAGTGAGATTATAAAATGGTATCCTGTCCTCTGCTGACCCAAGCTGCCACACTCGCAGTTCATGATATCACACAAATGAAAGTACCAGGATGTATAGTTGGCTGTATTTACCGAACACAGGTATTTCAAGCTCTGTTTGAGTCCTTGGTGAGATGTTTAAACTTTTCTGGTTGGATTTTGCTTTTGTGCGTGTGATGAAACATCAACCAGATGCTGCTTCAGAACATCTTGTTTTGAAAACCAGATCAAATGTTAAAATGACCAGAGCTAAGGACTTGGCACACCTCTGAACATTTTCAGGGCTCTGTTAAACTTTTAGTTCACTATGCAGCTTGTTTGACTGCTAAACATAACTTTGAAGGAACTTTCAGAATTGTTCAACGAGGATCTGTGGATGCCAGCGTGTGTCAGGCAGCTTTGGACATTAAGTTTTGTGCAGGAGTGCAAAGCATTATGCCAACATATTATATTAAACTTGTTTACTTTTAAACTTAACATCGCGTAAATATTAACGCATGCTTTTATTAACATTTTCAATTTACTATGTCAAGTTCACGCCTAAAGCTGCTAGTATATGTTTTTTTTCCTGTATTTTTTTGTTTTTTAATTTTTAAATAATACTTTTATTATTAAATTAAACTGCTTGACTTTCAAGCTTTACATCTCCTAAATATGATCAAATTAGCGTGCTATTATTAGCTTTTTTAATGTGAAGTTTAAGCTTATAACCACTAGCTTGAATGCCTGTGACAAAAAATATATATAAATAAATAATAATAAAAAAAACATAAAATGTAAAAGTGTAATTTTGTTTGGTTGTTTAGCAAGTTTAAGCACATTGTCATGTTAATTAGTGCAATTTTAAATATTAAAATACATAAAAGCTCATGGCCATTAGCATGTTGGCATGCTGTAATTTGCAATATTCTTTTCCTGTCATATACAAACTTCTAAAATGGATGTTTATAAGATACATGTAAAATATCAGCCAACAACTATCTTTTTGTTTTGTTGATTAGCAAATGGTAGTATGGATATCGTTATTGACTGAATTGAATCTAAACTAGTTCCTATATAAACATTTAAGCTTGTAACCATTAGCATGTTAGGATACAGTGATTTGCATTTACGCCTTTTATTTCATATGCACATCTTTTTATTTAGTAGGCAAGCTTCTAAAATGGATTTTTGTCAAACTATACATGTACAATACCAGCTTTAACCGTATTTTTTTTTTCACCACTTCATGCAGAGGTTTTTCATGAAAACTGTCATATCTACCGGTGCTTAGACTCCAGTCAAAACTACTGTGATAAAGTTTCATCATAACACAAATTGCTGTTTGGCATCAACCACAACTGTGTCTGCCAGATGAAAGTCAGGAAACTCATATGGTTTAGATGATGCTTTAATTTGAGCTAGAATTGAAGAGGGGGTTCATTCTCAGCCTGGCCAACATTCCACACTAGATTTTACTGCACAGGCAGAGACTCCCCAGCTCATCCACACATGGTTAGTTGCTGCCATCTCATTAAGTCTCTCTGCCTACAGCACTGAAGCCAACTTTTATTAAGAATAGCTCCCATGAAATGTTAAATGCATTTTTCTGGTTTTAAAATGTTTTCAGTCTCTTTTATTGATGGATTTCTGTTGAAACGCTGAATATGCAGAATACGGTAAATAGTTTCAATAGTGTAATTTTATTTTTTAAATTGTAATTCCAACCACAAACAATAGAAGTCACAAACATTTCTTTTGTTCCCATGTCACATTTAAGTTATTTAAGTGAATATATTCTGCGTGAAAATAGTACATATGTAGTTTGATAGAACAGTTCTTTGCTTGTGAGGCTGCAAGGCTCCTGAAAAGCAGCAAGAAGCTCAGACTGCTGCCTTGAATACTAACTCTGCAGAAAATGGGTCAATCAACCTTTTCCAAAAGACACTGCTGCATCCTTTCCTCCATGCATTTAAAAAAAGGGAAAAAAAGCAACTTTGAGAGGTTGAAGGATGTCACATGTAATGAAATGCTCAGGCAAAAAGCAGTGGAATGATTTGTGATCTGCGCTGTTTTTTTCCTACAGGCTGTCAGCATCAATAAGGCCATCAACACACAGGAGGTTGCTGTCAAAGAGAAGCATGCCAGGAATATCCTCATCTTGTGTTGTGTGTAAGGGAAAGAATTGTTAATTTCCATGTGTGTGCAAGGGTTACTTTGGTTTCTCCCATTTCTGTTTTATCAGACACAAAATAGTCATCTGAAATCCTGCAGTGACTTACACACTCTTACATTATCACATCACTAAATTATATATATTTTTGTAAAATATTAAAATCTCATGTGTTAACATAGTATAAGATGTGCAACATATCAGATCAAAGTTATATTAAAAAAAGTTTTCTGTGTGATGTTCGGTAAAGATTTGTTTAGATCTCAGATTTAACTACACACGTAGGTAAGCGAAGGGAGCAAGTGTGGTCAAATTTTCATCAGCTGTGAGCCAGAGTAATATAAAACAAAAACGTACCATAATCTGAGACCTGGTGATCCTTGACTGTGCCACCTTGCATCTTGGGGACTCATCATGAGAAGGGTGCCCACACTTTCTGGGCAGTGGTCAACCGGCTTCCTCTCTCCAGCAACGCGGTGCTGTGCTGGAAGTTCTGCCACGTCTTCCACAAGCTGCTGCGAGACGGACACCCAAACGTATGTTTAAAAAAAAAAAGACACACCCAGTTCCACTCGCACATGGGATCATTTGGAAAACTTGCTAATATTTGCTCTTCATTTAATTATATTTGCCATTTATTCCTTCAACATGTTAAATTAATGCTCGTCTGTTTCCACTGTTACCCTGCAGGTAATAAAGGACTCCATGAGAAACAAGGCTGATTTAACTGATATGAGCAGGATGTGGGTAAGCATAGTCACAGAGATTGTTTAATATCATGCATCATGTTAGGGCATGCTGTCACAAGTTTAAGGAATATGGCTTTATCCCATGATTCAAAATAATCTCCTTTGCTGAAGACCTGGTTATTTTTTAAATGTTGACAATTAAGGAGGGTAGATAAAAAAAATGCTAAAACAGCAGTATACTGCTTAGCTTCTATACCTTTACTTTCGTTTTTCTCTCTGGACAGAAAACATCCCACTTAAATGTATTATTGATGATTATTGTATTAATAAAGTGGCCGAGGATAAGCACACCATGGACGCCCACTTAGAATTGATCTCAACTATCCCTTTAATTTTGTCTGAGTAGCTTATGATGATAGAGTGAACACTCTATTTTTGACAACCACTTTCTATGTGTCCAGAAGCAGTAGTAGTATCTGTCAATGAAGCGTCGAGTCTGTACTGAATGAAGCAGCAGCTTTTAGCTGTGGAGATGCTCTTACTGGAGACTGAAAGTGCCCTTTTTCAGCCCAGCTGGAATTCACAGTACGTTACTTCCTCATTAAAAGCACATTTAAAAGGCCACAAAATCCATAGAAATACTGATAAATAAAAGGCATATTGGCCTGCACCAAAGTGAACGTAGCAGCCTCAGTTCACAGCTAACTAAGTGAACTGTGGACAGTCTGAAAGTTGGGCCTTGTGACAAAGTGCTCACTTGGGGTTTTCATTTTTGAATAACCTTTGAATTTATGTCTTTGCTTACCTGAATAAACAAAAACAAATCACAACTAATGGGCAGTCTAAACTTGAAGCTGTTCAAAGCAAAGGGCAAGTCATTGTTTTCCACATTAGGCAAAGTATTCAGCAGTAGTTTCTGTTGACATTTAAAGTTAAGGAAAAATAAAAAATATTAGGAAGCGTTACAGTCACCAACAGTCCTCCTCACTTTGTTAATTAGAGCAGATCTCATTTACTATTTGTTGTCAACAGGCTGGCATCAGAGACAGAAGTCACGTACCCTGTGGCCTGTGGTGGATGAAAGCCATGTAAAACATGTCAAATATGAGTGACAGAGGTCCCTAATGTATTGCTTAACATAATATTACAGCGGCTAGTGAGTTGCTTCTTTGTGGGGAATTTCAGCCCCACTGTTGTTGTTTGATACACCTCTGATGAAATTCATTTTATTGTGTAAACATTTATTCTAAAATCTATTTATTCTCATAGAGTCACTTCTTAGTCATATTAGGCAACACCAAGTGGCCGAAGGTCGTAATGTTCCTTGTTGAATTTACTTGAATTTATTTTGCTGGCGTCACCAGGGTGGAGTATCTAGGAAGTTTGGTCACTGTGACCAGTTTTGGTCTTTCTTTCCTGTAGTGTTACCAGGAAACACTCTTTACTTTACCAGGAAAGTCTTGCACTCCCAGGACTGAAGAAAACAGAAATTGAAAGCAATTAGGCAAATAGCAATATATATATTTTTTTTTTCCCTGTACAAACTTTTTCTTTGTACAGAATCGACATTGGAGGAAGTGTCTTAGTTTTTGTAGTTCAGTTTTTCACCCCTGAAGTATGACAAAGCACATCCTACATCATTGTTTGCATGTTTATTAAGTTAATTTCCTTAAAAAAAACAAAGTCATTCCTTCATAAAACTTTTACCCAGACATTACTTCAGTCCTCTAGCAGGAAGTCGATTGTATTCTGCCTTTGATCATGTCTCTCTTTCTTTCTGTTGATGCATCTTTTCCTCTTTTTCCCTCAGGGTCACCTGAGTGAAGGCTATGGGAAACTGTGCAGCATCTACCTCAAACTGCTCATCACCAAAATGGAGTTTCACATCAAAGTAAGGTGGCCTGGCCTATAAAACCCAGCACTAGTCTCCCTCATCACTCATTATCTTTACGTCAGACTCTCCTTTTAGTGCTGGCGTGTCCCTGCGGGGGAGTGGGAGGGGGGAAAGGGGGATGGGGGCTCATAGAAAATTCCAGCTTTTACTCTAATGGCCTCTAAAGAATCTGTAATGTTGTCTTTTTATGAGACAGCTGAGCCAAACTGTGGAGGGAGCAGGAGGTAATTTGGATGCTATCACAGGGAGATGTGATTTACCATTTAGTGCTGGTCTGCTGAAAGCTGGAGGATAATATATTCAAGGTTGTCTGTGAGGACAGTTTACCCAGATGCAACTTAAGAACCAAAGCTGTAACGTGACCGTTTGGCATCAGAAAACTTTTGATTCCCTCTCTGTTGCCAGATTCTGCTAAATATTTGATCATTTTAAGCCATTGTGCTCAACTATTGTGTGAAATAATCTCTTCATCCATTAAGGCCAGTTAATTAGCTCTTTTAAAGACAGTGTCAGATAATCTTTTAACCTACAAAGGACTAATATTGATGCCTCTAAAATAAGTATGAACCATGTCTAAATATAGTTTGTCATTTAAACCTAATACTTTTTGGTTTCCTCTCACAATCAGTGAGTTGTGTTTTGATTTGATCTGCTGGTTCAGCAGCAGAGGACGTCAGCAATGTAGCCACTACTTCATCTAATGCTGCGCTTCATACTGGCTGCTTTAATGGGGCTTTCAAACACAGAGAAGTAGTATTAGCTATTTCAGAAAAAGAAAAGCTCTGAATAGACATATATTTATTTAGAAGTACACATTAAAAGTGGAAGCCCAGAGGACAAACTCGCATTAGGCTGGGCAGCAAATGGTAGGTACAGATCTGGGACCAGGGCATGATCCAATTAAAGGTCTCGGACTGAGGTGATCTAATTTCACCTTCGGTTTGTTTAGTTCTCAGAGGCTTTGAGGGACTCAGAAGCTTTGAAAATCTTGTTGATGACTGCAAACAGAGTCTCTGAATTGATTTCCTGCTCGCAGTTTCACATGTTATGGACAGACACTACATGTCCATACCAGTGTTCAGCACTTTTGTGAAGAATAGAACAGTTTAGGGATACTGGTACGATACTATGTGCGTGTACTCGTACTCAGAATTTATAAAAGTGTTCTGATACTACAGAACCTAATACCAGTGTGAAAAAATAACTAGCACTGTTAAAATGAACTTGTTAATGCAAACAGATTAATCTCTGGAATTAACGCATGCATTTTTTCCATTAACAACAATGCTATTACAGTTTGCTACTTAATCGTCACACTCTTGTCTCAGATGGATGTCCTCATGTAAGTTCAAAGTTTCGTTATCCTCTCTTTTAGAACCCTCGTTTCCCCGGCAACCTCCAGATGTCAAACAGGCAGCTTGACGAAGCGGGAGAGAACGACGTCAACAACTTGTGAGTGCTGCTTGCTGCTGCCCCTATCATTGTTTCTTCCTGCTGAGCATGGCCGATGTGCTGGCCAAGCCCCAGAAAGGTCATAATAATGAGCTTTTAAGGTACATGGGGGAAAAAGTGTGAAATTAAAAACTTAAGTCATGACCTGACATGTAAAATTTAATAAGCCAAGCAACACTAATCATCACTGATGACTGCAACTAATGAGAAAAATTAAATGGGAATTTTAAAAGCTGCATCAGGCTCATTATTCAGTCTGATGTGTGACCCACAAGTTGGACAAAAAGTTTGTATAACTGTTAAAGTTGTTACTCACTGCAGCAAAAAGCATATTAGATAGCATCCTTGCTCTCCTCTCCTCCAGCTTCCAGTTGACAGTGGAGATGTTCGACTACCTGGAGTGTGAGCTCAACCTCTTCCTGGGTGGTAAGTTATTCTGGTCTGACTCTGCTACCAGCTGTGCTTATCTGAGCATACACACAGGCAGATTAATGCATGCAGGCTTATGCTTTGACGGATAGGAAGACACAGTCTGATTGATGACTGTACAGAAACAGACACTGTGACACACAGATGTAGGCTAACGAAATCAACCTGACTGCTATGCTTGTGCTGTAGCTCTCTTGTTGTCTGGCAGAGTCATCCGAGGTTAATGTCTCTTAAAGTGAAGCTGGTTAAAAATAGACTCCTGGGATGTGACCAGGAGCCCAGGAGAAATGCTTTACAGGCTGTGCGCTTCCATTCATGAATTAGATGGAAATTACATTCAGATTTCTGGTTATCA
>JBAMHW010000009.1:22642718-22685548 GCA_037177495.1 Rhadinocentrus ornatus | reverse complement strand
ACAAAGTGATAAAATGTGAGTAGTTACTAAACTAAATGATACTAAACTAAATGATAATACATGAACCTCTCTAACAGGGGGTCTCAATGTTTTTGGTTTTTTTCCCCTGTCATGGATGATGAGACGATTATCCTGAAAGTGGAGAATCACAAGGTTCTCCAATTGTCCTATGATTTCATGTCCAGCTACACGGACTGCACTTGCGGGTTGCCCGTCTGATACGCTCCCTGCTTCCCACATAGCTTAACTCACACATTTTATCTCATAGACTCATCCATGTACACAGGTAAACTCACAGTTTGACTTTCCTAGTTTAGCTCACACAACTCACACAGTTAAACCCATACAGTTTATGCTGTGTGTGCGAAAGAGAATCAAATGCTCTCTTTGATTCCACCACTCACTTCAGCTGGTCTGTGCTGGTCTTATCTGCTGTTCTGGATCTGATTCAAACAGCTAATAGACGTGTTTGTGTTTGCAGCTTATTTATATGCTGCTCAGTCTCTGACACACACCTGACTGTGTTTACAGATCATCAGCTGGTGGTACAGTGTTCGAACATCAGCGTCCCACAGTAGTGCCAGTGGCCACACCGGGCGCAGCAATGGCCAGTCGGAGGTGGCGGCTCACGCCTGTGCCAGCATGTGTGATGAGATGGTTGTTCTTTGGAGGTTGGCGGTGCTCGACCCTACCATGAGCCCCTGCAGGTCAGAACTTTGACATCAGGCTTCTTATTGCTTATGGAATTGTTTAACGATCACAAAATTGTCTGAAAAATTATGACATGGCAAAATATGCAACATCAGCACATTTTCATTGTCTAAAGTTGATTATCTTATCAAAAGCTGAAAGTGAAACCTATGTATGTTCTCTTCTAGGCGGCTGGAACTGGCGAATCAGCTGAAACAGTGGCACTTAAAAGTTATTGAGATAGTTAAACGAGGACAACATCGCAAGTCACTGGATAAACTTTTTCAGGGTTTCAAGCCTGCTGTGGAGTCTTGCTATTTCAACTGGGAGGTGGCCTACCCACTTAATGGCATTACATATTGCAGTGCAGATAAGAAGAGCTCCACCTTCTGCTGGCCCAGGGCAATGCAGCTCCACAGAGGCATCAAAGCTGTTGGTGGAGAGCCATCTGAATCAGGAGGAGGCCGAGCTGAAGCTGGGGCAGACTATAAAGGAAGAGGAAGTGGTCACTTGTCACAACAAGAAGTGGCAGTGCGACCGAAGGAGACCATTCTGACCAAAAGGAAGGGTCTGTCACTTAGTGGAGGGGGTGGGATGCTGGTCCGCCTTGGAGGGAGTGTATCTCTGTCCCTGGAAGATAGTGGAGGGAAGTGCATGTACAAAGGGTCAGCTTCCTCCTCTGGAGGAAAGCTAAAACTGACACAGGGAGGTGGGAAGGGAGCATCTGTTGGAGGTCCCGGAGGAAATGGTAGCTTGGGAAGCATTAAGCATGTCAGTGCTAAACGGAGAACCAGCAGTGAGGACAGCTCCTTGGAGCCAGACTTGGCTGAGCTCAGCTTGGACGATGGCTGCAGTCTGGCTTTAGGGGCAGAGGCCAGCAACACTTTTGATTTTCTACCCCCACCACCAGAAATGCTACCCTCTCCAAGCCCGCTGCTCAGAGAATCACCCAAATACAGCAGCAACGGTGGAGGGAGCAAGATTTTTGAAACAAAACATGTCAGCCATGGCTCAGCTGCTCTGGCAGAGTCCGATCCACCCTGCTTTACTTCCAAAGACACTGCAGTGGGGCTTATGGACCCACCCAGCACTGCACAAAAAGATGCAGAGGTGGAGGTAGAACCAGTTCAGAACATAGATGAAAGCATAGATTCAGCTGACAACCACCAGCCTTCCACTTCCACAATGACAGCAAGATCTGGTAGCCCTCAAATATCAAAACATCGGGGCCGCCGGGAAGCAGCATCTGCTGGAGGAGCAACAGAGGCAGATGGACAAGCCAACCAGGGTTCAGAGGAGAGGTGCAGAGGTGGAGCTTCTGAAGGAGAGGCTGCAGGAGAGGATGATTATCAGGCGTACTACCTGAGTGCTGCATCAGAAGAGGGAGCAGACAGACAGCTTATTGACAGCCACCAGGAGGAGGAGCCGGATATCTTCGCAGGGATTAAACCGCTGGAGCAGGAGGGGCGTATGGAGGTAAGGGGGAAAAGTCAAAAACATGTTTTACATGTTAAAGCATGAAAATCTAAGTAGGAATAGAGATTGGCCAATCACATCACTGCTTAAATTGTTGTAAAATTTCGCTTGACAAAAAACAGCTCATTAAATCTGAAGTTGCTTTATCTGTTTGCACAAATTCACAGCGGATTTTACAAATACCTTTAGAAAGCATGAACACCTAAATCTGTTTTAGTCTCCAGTTTTCTTCATGTGGCATTAATAAGAATTATGCAACCCCAAATCCAAAAGGTTTGGATAGTGAACTAATCAGATTAATTATCAAGAGATCAGTAACATGATTGACTATACAATGAGCACCTATGCTCGATGCAGGAGACGGATACACAGACGGACGAACAGTTTTGTCTGTCTCCTGTGTAGGTTATGCATGAAATTTGGTCCGTTTTCAAGAAGTTTAGCTATCTATCTTTTAATGCAGAAGATAGAGCAGAATAGCTGACATGTGACCAGCAAAACAAACAAACGAGAGAAGAAGAGGATCAGGAAGGGGAAAAGAGGCAGAAGAAGAATAAAGACAAGCACAAAAACAGTAGAAATTGTGCGGGCTTTTGAATGAAGACTAAATGCGAGTGTGTAGGGCATGTTGGGCAGTTGGAAAAAACTTTATTTATGCGTTACCACTGCTAAACGGTGGCTGAAACTGACGTCGGCACTGCCCACTAGTGGAGGAATTGACTTAACAACCATTGCAACGCAAAAGACGCATGTAAGTATGAGGACGGAGATGTATGACAACGCTTGAACGGATGTCACTATTTATGTTTGTAAGGTAGCATAAAGTGACAGAGTCTCTCAGAAGTAAAAATAGAGATATAAGACTGTATAAAAACACAGACAAACAAAGAATAATGTATGTAATGTAATAACTAGAAAATGCTGTTATTAGCATAGCAAGTGTGAATGCTTTAATGCTGAAAGATTAGACTGAAATGCACTCAAGTAAGCTAAAGATAGTTGAAAGGGGCTGAAATATGCCTGTTGAAGGATTCTTTAACCTGAAGTGTCTAGTTGAACTAGTTAAAGCTCAAACTGGTGCTTAAATGTAGTTAAAATAGTGGAAAGTTGAATTGAAATGTGCTTAAGATAGTTAAACATGGCAAAAAATTGTTGAAGCATCAGCTGAAGGAATTAATGCTGAAGTAAATAGTAAAAGTATTTAAAGCTGAGTATGAAGGTAAAAATGTGCCAAAGTGAACAAACTTGTAGATTTGATGTGAAAACTTGTAAAATACAACGTGAGAACTTACACATCAAAAATCCGAACCTGTATGTCAAAGTTTTCTGCTGTAAAGAAAACTCACACACATGTGAACTGAATTTTAAGTTAGAGAGAAATAATCCATCTGACTAATTATCTTTCATAGTTTACTTGTAATTAATTTTTTTTTCAAGTGTTTTTGCATTTTGCTTACAACCTTAACTTAACTATTACAACTTCCTGAATCTGCTGCTGCAAGTCAAAAATCTGCTCTTGCGAGTCACAGCGTGACTAAACTGTGGCCTGACTTTTGACACATTCCTTGCGAGATATTTGTGCCAAAACTAACTTGTGTCTGAAGATGTGAGAGCAGATGAGGGAAGGAGGGGGAGAGGGGGCAATGTGGGTCATCGATAGGTGAACCAACCAGAGTGAAGAGTTGGCAGAATGATGTGCCAGAGCTTTCTCCTGCTGGACTTCTATGGCGAAACGAGCTGGGTAAGTAACTTATGGAAAAAATATAGTTTTGACTCATCCATTGTGTGTCTTAGGAGTAGATAAACACATGCAAACAAAACTTTTTAAGAATTACATTAAGCTCTATGAGTATCATGATACTAGTCAGACTTTTCTATATGGTAACACATCAACAACTAGAAACTCTGATAATAAACCTGGTAAATGAGGCTACTTTTCTATTCATGTTGGAATGGTGGATTTTGCTTAGAAAACAATCTTGCCTCTGTGAAAACTTCACTGATGCAATGCATTTTATAAAAACTTTAATGAGTGGTTATTGCATTTTAATTTCCATAGTATGAAGTTTCTATTTATACATAATTTAACTAGTATATCATGTAAATATTGTGTTGCTGTAACAGAAATCTGCACAATGGAAATCATTACATACAGTGTCTGTTATGAACTATTTCACTAGTAAATCACAACAGGCTGCAGGTGTTTCATTGTTTAATATTTTCGAAACCGTTTAATTATTAAAAATATCAAATAGATCAACTTATTGATGTATAAATGTACAACAAATTAGGCTTTACAACTTTATATAGGGACACCTTTTCAATTAAAGGGTTATAATAAAAGTATATCTATTTTATTAAACCAATGTTCAATATTTAATCCAATTTCAACACATCAACCGATCACTTGTGATCATCTACTGAGCTCTCTGCTAAGACCATTGTATTTAATGTGAAGTGTAGGAACCATGAAGGCTGGTCTGCTTAATGTAGAACTGATTTCCTCTAAATGCTAATGTAGCTACGCTAGCTAGCTAGCCGGCAACTTTCATATAAGCCAGAGTGGTCGTCACTTGAGCTTAATGTAATTCTTAAAACATTTTATTTGCATGTGTTTATCTACTTCTAAGACACACAACGGATGAGTCGAAACTATATTTTTTCCATAAGTAACTTACCCAGCTCGTTTCGCCATAGAAGTCCAGCAGGAGAAAGCTCTGGCACATCATTCTGCCAACTCTTCACTCTGGTTGGTTCACCTATCGATGACCCACATTGCCCCCTCTCCCCCTCCTGAACACTTGAGAAAAATTAATTACTAGTAAACTATGGAAGTGAAGTCAGTTGACCCCTCACAGCTGAGAGCGCTCAGTGAGTTGTCATGACAACGGCCCCCACCTCTGGTGACAGGCACACAGAGAGGAGACCAGAGCTGCACTATTCCACTCACTCTGCGCACCTCCTGAACAACTCTTCCTTGAGAGAAAACTATAAGAGATATTAAAATAATTCTTTCATCATGAGAGCCAGGAGGGTCCGAGGAACGCAGGAATGTAATTTATTTATCCCTACTGCGAACAGAATTTTAATTGTGGCGAGTTAATAACACAAGAGAAATGTGTTTTGGTCTTAGAATCCAGCCTCTGATTTGAATGGAAGTGTATAGACCCTTTCATGGCCTACGTAATCAGTGACATCACTACTGTATCCAGAGGCAAAAGAAGAGGAAAGCACATAAAAAAACACTGTAGAAACGAGCTATCTCAAGTGTTATTACGACTTAAAAATGTCGTCTCATTGTGTGTTTGGGTGCCAAAATAAGAGGAAAAACATTCCTGGCAGTAAATTAAAGTTTTTTAGGAAACCAGTTCAGAAAAAATGAAGACAATTATAGCTGAATGCAATAAGACGAAAGGACAGGACAGAGACGATAATCAACAATTCTCATGTTTGCAGCGCACACTTTATATCAGGTAAGATAAATGTAATGCTAAGTGATTGTTATCAAGTCCAAATTAACAAAATTGTACATTATAAAGGAAAATGTTGGATACATAACGCAGCCTTTATCAGCACATTAGCAAGCGCATAAATGCTAAACTTTAGACCGCAGCACACAAAGATTGGGACGCAAATGGATGTTTTATTATTTGAACGTGGCTATTTATGATGTAGTTGTAAGCATCCAGTGATTTATGTGGTTTGAGTTTCTTTTTGCTGTACACACATGGTGTCTCGATTACGTAGATGTAGATGTCTGGCCACTCAACCGTTGCCAGTCCTAAAAGATCTTCCTACCACTCCCGTAAGGTGTCTGGAACAGCCAGCCTGCTTTCATCTAATTTTCTAAAATAGCTGTCACAGTCCCGTAAAGTGAGTGTCTGTACATATTCCGAGATTTCTGAGACTAAACCACTTGCTTGAAAACCCTCCACTTACTAAAATGCCACCGAAAATTGTTAGCTGCCACTTCTAGCCTCCGCTTTTGCCTCTAGGCTAAGCTCCGCCCACCAAAAACGTCACAATGTTTGCAAACTTTGAAACGGTCTATAGGACCAAAAGTAGACTTTTGCTGGCTTGGAGAGGCATAGCTCAAAATGTGTAAGCCCCAGCTCTGTCACGCTTGGTTCCCTTGGAAGCCAACTCAGATTCCTCCGTTTTGATGTAAAATTTATGTCTTTACGATGAAAATTGTAGAAGTTATGAGAATTAGTTTGAGTTGCAGAGCAGGCTGAAAAGTGCGGCTAGAGTCGGAGAGGGGAGTGAAAACCCCCAAATTTCATGATTTTTAAACCGTCATATTTAAAAAATGGTAAAAGATATCAAAACGTTAATAGTTTTATAGCCCAGTCCCTTTTGAGTTGTTTAGAGTTTGAAAGGTGTTTCTAGCTGAAAGTATGCTGAAGTTAAAAGAGCTGAAAGTTTTTGAAGAAGTTGAAGGCTGAAGAGCTGAAATCCCATTCATTTCAATGAGCTAAAAATCAATAAAATGATCAATAATTTTAAAAGTATAACAGATATCAAAAAGTTGAATACAATCACCCATCTCCTGAATGAGCTGAACATTTTGATATCAAAATTGCTGAAATAGCTAAAAGTATGCGGAAGAAGAAAGGTGTCGAAAAACGGCGGAAGAATAGAAAATAATAAAAAGAAACAGGAAAACTTTAGTGTTTGTTAAAAACAGAACTGGATGCTGGTGATCTTGGGGTCGTCAGGCAGCACTGCATTAAAAGCAGACATGATTCTCAACTGGAAATCACTGCATTGAAAGGAATTAATTCTTTTCTTTTGTTTCAAGTGAATGTCTGTGTGTAGTCTGTATGCAATTGTGTTTGGTAATTTTAGTGGTAATTCGTTTTTGTTTTTTATTCACTGGAAATTAGCAGCTTTGCTAAAGCCTGGCACCAAACACGCTTCTCTTTAAGATCAATGTATGGTAGTGCATATTAACCTCTAGCCTGCCAATGGAATTTTCCATAGATTATGCTAACTTATAGTTTTTATACATTTCCTAAAGTTTCAAAAGCCTCTGACCTTTCTTGAGAGATTTATCTGCTGAGCAGTTGCAGCAGGCTAGATTACGCCACATATGCAAGCGGCGGCAGAAAAAATACACTATTATTTAATGTATGTTTTGTTTATGTTTTGTTGCTCCATCGATGCAGAATTGTCCACGTCTGTATCTCGAGGGCAGATATAGTAACTTTAGGTGGTGTACTGCTCTCCTATTATTCCAAATGAATTGACTAAACAAGACTACTGCGAGAATTTATTAACAGGAATGTCAACAATTCTCGCTCTGTTTGCTATGATTGAAAAACTTTGAAAACTCCTAAACAGTTCAGCCCAGAGCTCCTTTCCCCTGAGAAATGCAACCAATGTGCCAACTTTTTTAGCCAAAGAATTGAAACAATGCATGAAATCTGCACAGTAACTTTTTAACTTATCTTGCTTTCTAATCATTTTATTGTAATTTATGATTTTTTTGTGATTTTTGCTATTTGTTGCTGCTTTTTACTACTTCTGAATGCTTTCTTTGCAACGTCTGCTTTTATTGTTTTATATAAAGCACTTGAAGTCTCCTGTACATGAAATGTGCTAAAAAAAATAAACTTTCCTTGCCTAAACAGTTTGTTTTACTCATAAAATAAAGCTGGGAATGGCAGTGGAAGGGTTTGAAAGTACTACAAAGATTTAGACAAATTTGTAATCATTGTAATATTTATTCGGCCTATCATAGATATAGGAGAATTAGACTGAGTCCATAACTTTATCTAAGAAAGGATCATAATTTGCTGTGGTTATTTTATTGAATTCTGGAGTGATTTTATATCCAAAAAATTCTCCAAACCCTTTTATTAATGTCATTAAATTGGGGATGCTATATTAAATTATTTAGAAAAAATAGTGTCATCTGCAAATAAAGAAACAATATCTATATAAATGATCTATATATACTGTATATATAAATTTAGATCTGGAATAGATTCTTTTTTCAATCTCAACCCAGACGGGGTGGGACCAATCAGAAATAATCAATGGCTGATGTCAGTTGGGCAGCCATATAGTACCATCTGAGATTTGGGTAGCTGAATTCCCCTTTCTCTTTCATTTATCTGAGCATTGTGTGTGTGTGTGTGTGTCCAGGTGCTGTTTGCCTGTGCTGAGGCCCTCCATGCTCACGGCTACAGTAATGAAGCCTGCCGGCTAGCTGTGGAACTAGCCAGAGACCTGTTGGCCAACCCTCCGGACCTGAAGGTGGAGCAGCCTCAGACTAAGGTAGATCCAGTTCCACCAGCCTCCTAATTCTTCACACAGTATCATTTCAGGGTTTCCCCGGCATGTAAATGATCGTGGCGCACTGCCATGGCAAAATAAAAGCCATGCATTCAGAATTAGATTTTTTTTCCGAAATGTAAATGTATGAATGGATCCATATGAACATAAAATTTATATTTGTGCACATTTACAGACCATAATAAGAGTGTGAAATTATACTCAGGAAATTTGACACTGCTCTGCTAATAACTTGACTTTGAAAAACATACTAGTCTCAATTTCCTGTCCGGTTCTACTGCGGCTAGTTTGAACCGGAAAGAGGTGACAGATAGGAGTAATTGTCACATCCTCAAGAACAAGAAAAAATGGGTTTTGGTCCAGTCAATTAATACTTAATGATAGTGTTAATTTTGATAATGAAAACTAAACGAAAATATTTTCGTCAACGCACATCTTTCACCAGACGAAAACTAGACGAGACTAAAACCTCCATTAATTAACAGTAACTGGGACTAAATCACGGTGCATTTTCGTGGACTAATAAAGACAAGACGAAAATGTAGTTTACTAAATAAAGACTTGGCTAAAATTGATGGACATTTTAGTTCATGAACAAAAACGGGATGAAAATTATATTATATTATTATATGATATGATTTAGTCAAATCCTGTCTCTACCGCCACACACCTTTCAAACTTGCAGCGGGCAGGTGCATAAACATGGGACAGACAGGAGGTTGAATTTACGGCAAAAGGTTCAAAGTAAAACATTAATGGCCATGCTTTACACGGGGCACGGGAGAAAGAGAAGACATGATATATGGACCTATTTTCGCTACATTGAAGTGGAGAAAAAACCTTATGCTTGATTTTAGTCGAAGGAAAGGAATGTGGGCACAAGGTAGCTGGAAGAAACACAACAAACCCGAAGAGACACGTCGCAGTTTACCACAAAGACAGTGGTAAGTCAACAAAAAGTTTGGTGGTGGTTGTTTATAACGTAACATTAAACCAACAGCTGTAATAACAAACCATAACGTTAAACTGGCCGCAAACTAATGCTGGCTAACTAACTAGCTTCCTAGCATGTAGCGATAGTAGCCACTCGTTGATAGAATCGTGTGTAGGGTTGCCAATTGTCCGGTATTAGCTGGGACGTCCTGTATTTTTAAAAAAAAATCTAAATTGGATTGTCCCGTACGGGATGTCTCCTATCCCGTATTCTGAGTGCTGCTTGTATACTTTGTCAGTGTATCGCGGTCACGGTTGCCTAGAGACAGACGGCACATACCGGCACTGCTCACAGCACCTGCGCCTTTTTAAAATGTCCTCTGCACCCGATACTCCACAATGTCCTTAAAAGCGAAAACGCTTCCATCCTTAGCTGGACAGCGTTGGATATATTTACAAGACGCACTGTAAAATGTGTCGGCGCCTGTTGTAAGTGGCGCGCGGTGTGCTGTCTGATGTCAGACACCATGCATCAGGAGAGCAACACTGGAGGCTTGTAAGAACATGGAAGACTAGAGCTCAGTATTCCAGTTCTTCGTCCCCCATCATCTCCTGAGAATGATCCGGTGTGGGACATTGTATCATGAGTGAACCATGTCCGGAATTTAAGATGATGAGTTTTTAAAGACGAATGAATGATCATTTATTTAATATACAGTAGTTTTAGCCATTAAAAGTCAGATTAATGGATTAACAGTTAATAAATAAACGTTGTTCAGAGAAAACATTTATTTTTAAAATATAACGTTACTTTAAAAGTAAAAATTACATTCTCAGTGTATTTAGTTTATATTTTAAAAATTCTTTGTTGCACACTCCACACAAACAGATCTGCTTTAGTTACTAGTGCTACTGCCATGTAGTAGATTATTTAGTATCTCTTTAAGTAATGTGATTGTGCAATAACTAAGTTGTGTGCATATGGAATTTTGTTATATATTTTCCTGTTGTTTGTTAAGTGGATGCATGTTATTACAGCTTTATGGAGCCTAATTAACAGAACTTTATATGCAATAATGTTGCACAATAATCAATGTGTTCATTGTTTATTAAGCATTTTAAGCTTTAAGTATAAATAATTGCTTTTTTGATCACCCCTTTACTAAAAACACTGGCACAAAATAAAACACACCACTGCTGTGGGTTCCCCACCCCACGGGAGTCGGGCCCTGGTGGTCATGGCCCTCAAGAGCTGTGGGTGTATTTTCACTTTTGAAAGTTGCCAATCCTAATTGTGTGTGAAGTTGAATTTATGCTAACTTAGATATGTTATACTGGTCGGGCAACTATGTTTTCAATGGGATTGCAAGTTTAAAGCAGACAGAGGTATGAGCTAATCTAGGAGGTGCAAGCGAACTATAGTTAACACAAAACACCTGGGAAGCTACACATGGATGCAAACTAAAAACTAAAACAAATAATCTAGACAAAATAAAATAAAACGCCACACTTAATTTAAAACAACTTTAACCTACATTTTCATACATGAAATAGCCTAATGTGGTATAAAAGTAAGTAAAATTGTCTGTGTTTTGAATGTCTGGGGTCGCCAGACTTTTGTGATATTAAAATGGGGTTCCAAGCTAAAAAAGATTGGGAACCACTGCTCTAGGAGTTTGAATCCCAATGTATTAATTTGGTGACATAAAATGCTGTTCCGTTTGTATTCAGGTTACCATCACAAGGACATTTTATTTGAATTGGTATCAATATTAATATGAATAAATGCATTCATACATAAAAATGCATGCAATTATTTCTGCATAAAATTAGATTATGTTTTAGGTATGAGTTTTAAATGGATTTTAATGCTCTACTAATAATTTACTACTTACTATGTATTATACTAGTAACAATGTTCAATATTATCTGCTGACAAAAAAGTAAAAGGGTAAAATGATTGTCCTGACTAAAACTAGACTAAAATGTTGACAGTTTTTGTTGACTAAAAATAGACAAATTAAATAAATTTTTCTTGGACTAAAATAAAGACTAAAATGCTCGACTTATAGTTGACTAAAACTTGACTAAATTAAAACGGGATGAGGTTGACTAAATGTGATAAACTAACAAGCGCGATTGAAACTGGACTAAAACTCAGACTAAATTTTAAAATGGCTGATAAAATTTGCACTACTACATAAGAAGCTTCGTCCGTGATGGGGTGGGGATCACTGCGAGGGGGTCTGTGTGTTTGTGTGCAATGAACAGCTGACCTGGTTATTTCGTATTTAATGTGAAACGTCATCAGTAACAGAGCGGCGTTGTGCACGCGGCAGTGCCCTTAAATGCCAAACGTGATGTATTAATTTTCATACTTTCTCAGAACTTCAAACAACTGTTCATTAAATAAGTCTCATAAAAAGACTGCACATAGTTTCATAAGAAATCCTGGAGGAAACCCTGCATTTCCTCTAAGATAAGACATGTAGGTTTGGATCAGCTGAAAGGAATGAAGCATCATTTCATCATTTGACATGTTTGTTTGATTCAGGGCAAGAAGAGCAAAGTGTCAACCAGTCGTCAGACTCAGGTCGCTACCAACACACTGTCGAAAACTGCCTTCCTCCTCACCGTCCTCAGTGAGCGGCTGGAGCTTCACAACCTGGCGTTCAACACTGGAATGTTCTCCCTGGAACTCCAGAGACCACCAGCATCTACAAAAGCTCTGGAGGTCTGTTACTCCTCCCAGATTTACATATACTCTGTCGAAATATCAAAACACAAGTTTTAAGGAGCAGCTGATGGGATGCAGTTAATGCTGGTTTTCCATGAAACCTACTGATGTAGGGATGCAACTGAAGCTAGTTGTGTGGAAAAAAAGTCACATGTAAAGAGTCCTCATCCACAGATATAACCATGTTGAGACTGAGTGACAGAATGTGTGTGTCTGGACCATCAGGTGAAGCTGGCCTACCAGGAGTCAGAGGTGGTGGCTCTGTTGAAAAAGATTCCTCTAGGTCTGGTGGAGATGTCGGCCATCAGAGAGCGAGCTGAGCAGCTCAGAGATGGAAACCTGTGTGATTACAGACCTGTGTTGCCTCTCATGTTGGCCAGTTTCATCTTCGATGTCCTCTGTACTCCAGGTAAGCATCTTCAGTGTTTGGTGTTATATGTGATGGAGATAAATTACACCTTGTGTTAAGGATGAATGCAAAATTCGCTGTTTTTGGACATTTTCTAACAATGTTTTTATAAGTTTAAATGTGTTAAATGTGGAGCCTGGAAAGTTTTTACGCAGTGTGAAATGGGATTTTTGTGGATGGTGGCATCAACTGAATGAGTTGAAAACAATCCTGAGTTGTTTGAGATGTTAGGAGGAACTAAAGAAGTAACAATGCTTTCTCCTTTCTCCATATTGTTTGTGCAGTTGTGTCCCCAACAGGTTCCCGTCCACCCAGCCGCAACCGAAACAACGAGATGCCCGGAGATGAGGAGCTGGGCTTTGAGGCTGCTGTTGCTGCACTTGGTAAATTTCTACTTCAGCTAGTTTGTATTAGATTATTGTGCAGCTCTCAGTATCACCTGTTCAGCCCTGCATGTCTCTGTACGTCTGCAGGTATGAAGACCACAGTCAGTGAGGCGGAGCATCCTTTGCTTTGTGAAGGAACTCGGCGGGTAAAGGGAGACCTGGCTCTGGCGCTCATGATCACATATAAGGATGACCAGAGCAAACTTAAGAAGGTAAAGCTGGGAGGACTTCCTGTTCGATCACACTGGATGTCATAACTTTGTTGTTAATTTGGCCTCACAAGGATGTAGAGGTATCCAAGTCTGATTTGTTGTTTTAATTTGGACAACAATTCAGACCTCAAGTGCTGCAACAAAAAAGAAAAATAAGTATATGCTTTCAAGTTAAAATAACATCAAATAAAAGTAAATGAAGGTGATAAATACTGTATCCACACTAAAAAGTACATTTTCTGCTGAGCACATTCTGAATGATGATTCATAGCTTTCTCTTACAAGGAAAACCCATAAAATCTGTCTGTCAGGGTTAACTGGCAAAGAAAACGATTCAGCATTGGAAACCTTCTCACCCACTGGCTTTAAAACATCTTAGATTTTGCTTTCCTGGAACAATACTCAACCAGACACAATTACAATATGGAAGAACTTCATAGAACCTTTGTTGAAATAATATACTATGGCTGGTGGTGGGTAGGGGATGGAGGGAGGGGAGTGAAGGGTTACAAGATTTAATATGTAAAAAACGAGGGTGAGATTGTGATAATGTATTTGAAGTTGAAAGAAAAAGTTATTCAGGAAAGAAAATAAGTAAATGCCTGGAAACCATTAAAATTCGAATTGCAATTAATCACTTTACGTGCAAAGTTAATTCATTCAATATCTACCACTTAGTCCATTACGGGTCGCGGGTAAGCTGTAGCCTATCCCAGGATTTTAGTAGGTGAGAGGCAGGTAAACCTGGACAGGTCACCAGTCCATCGCAGGGACAAACAACCATTCACACACACACTAACTCCTAGGGAGAATTTAGAGTGACCAATTAACCTAATATGCATGTCTTTGGACGGTGGAAGGAAGCCAGAGAACCTGGGTGGCAGTGGGTCAGCAATGGTGTGGGGTGGCATTTTTTTTTTTTTTTGGAGGGGGGCACAGCCCTCCATGTGCTCGCCAGAGGTAGCCTGACTGCCATTAGGTACCGAAATGAGATCCTCAGACCCCTTGTGAGACCATATGCTGGTGCGGTTGGCCCTGGGTTCCTCCTAATGCAAGACAATACTAGACCTTATGTGGCTGCAGTGTGTCAGCAGTTCCTGCAAGACGATGATGCTATGGACTGGCCCGCCCGTTCCCCAGACCTGAATCCAACTGAGCACATCTGGGACATCATGTCCATCCACCACAGACTGTCCAGGAGTTGGCGGATGCTTTAGTCCAGGTCTGGGAGGAGATCCCACAAGGGACCATCCGCCACCTCATCAGGAGCATGCCCAGGCGTTGTAGGGAGGTCCTACAGGCACATGGAGGCCACACACACTACTGAGCCTCATTTTGACTTGTTTTAAGGACATTACATCAAAGTTGGATCAGCTTGTAGTGTGTTTTTCCACTTTAATTTTGAGTGTGACTCCAAATCCAGACCTCCATGGGTTAATAAATTTTATTTCCATTGATAATTTTTGTGTGATTTTGTCAGCACATTTAACTATGTAAAGAACAAAGTGTTTAAGAATAGTTCATTCATTCAGATCTATGATGTTATTTTAGTGTTCCATTTATTTTTTGAGCAGTGTATAAATGTGTATATAGAAAGTGATAAGTAACAAAACATTTTTACTCTTCTTTTAGTCATTATGCCTGTCAGAATATCCGGTGTACATTAAGATTGATCTGTTGTCCTCATATCTTGGTCTCCTAAATTTGGATAATGGCTGCCATGATTAAACATAAACAAACTAAATGTTCCGGCGGATGTATGTACATACTTTTGCTTGTCCTTTCCACATATATTCACCAGCAGAAATATTCCTCCATGCAAAGGAGGGTGTGTATCTAAAGGATAATGAGATGCATTTAAGATAATTTCTTCATCCAACTTGTGCTTCCGGATTCTTGCAGAACCCTCCTAACTTCCTGCGTGCATCAGCGCTGTCAGAACACATCAGCCCCGTGGTTGTGATCCCAGCCGAGTCATCGTCCCCGGAGTCGGAGCATGTGGTAGAAACGGATGACCTGGTGGACACCGATATCCCTTTGCTGCCGGTAAGTGCACAAGTTTGGTAGCTGTCTGGCTGCCTGCTTGGTTTCATGTGCGGTTCCAGTCTGATCTGCCAAACATAATGAAGGATGTTTCTTTTGGGAGCAAATAAGGGAAAATATAGGAATGGATTTACTAAAAGACTCTTGATGTTGTTGAAATTTTGAGTAATCTTTGTGGAAAAATTAAATATAAGTTGGTACATATTTTTTACTGGACTCACAGTTCAATGAGAAGTTGGAAAAGTTTTTTATCCCAAAAAGTAAAAAAAAAAACTATATGACAGCTTGATTCACATTTTTCTACAATTATCTTATCATGTATATTCTGAAAGATATGTGAAACATCAGCCCAGAAATTTTAAGACTAATATCTGCAACTACCTTCAGCTTTGTATGTTTTTACTTTTTAGGCTCCCGTGGAGACAAAGTTTGATGATCTGTTTGGCACTTCAGCTCCTATTGATCCGTTCAACTTTAACAGTCATAATGGCATGCGCAAGGATGACAAGTGAGTTTCACCACAGGAGCATGATGAAAAAAAGTCATGTACTGAGTGTAAACTTCATCCAAATGTGTAAATGTATTAATAACGTGGACAGTACTCGGGCAGAGCTCCAGCATGGTCAGCACTCAATCTCCAGGTTTCTTTTTGTTCTCAGTCACGTCCAGCGAGCTGGGAGCAGAGAAGACGACCTGATGAGATGCTTCCTGTTTGGATGCTTATTTTGGTTAGCAGTAGGGAAACATTTTAGAAATCTGAAATCTGTCCTATGACTTGTGAGATTTAGTCTGGACGTGATCTGTACAACTTTGTATAGAACATTTTGATATTAATTTGAATTGATTAATTTTTTTTTAGGCTTCTGAAATGAATTTTGACCAACACGTCTTAGCTTTCAGATCTCCCTCGGTGCAACCAAAACTGACAGGCCCACCAGTAGTTTTTGGTAAAAGGAAAGTGCTGCTTTTTGCTGCACCATTTAGCAAAGCCATTATCTCTGCTTCCGTTTTTGACAGAAAAGGGTTTCCTGGTTTGCAGCTTCAGCACCAGTTTTTGCTTGGGATCATTTTTGGAAAAACAAGTGGAAAACAAAGTGTGACCTGTGGAAAATGTTTCAAAACCTGATGGAATTGAACCAGGGCAGCTTGATGATCACAGTTATGGGGAGTGGTGGCCTGGTGGTTACAGAGGTGGGCTTGGGTCCGGAGGGTTAGAGGACTAATTTTGATATGTTTAATATGTACTGACAAACATAACAGTTTTGATGAAATATAAATTAAATATATTAACCTTTTATTTATTTAGTTTGTCATTTACGTGTACTTTTTTTTAAAATTCTTTCCTCTCAGTCCTGAAAACATTTGTTCGTTTTACACCTGCTCAAATTTAGATACATACAGATACAAATCTTGGCTTTGCTTATATTTTGTAGTATATGAGTCAGGAACATGCAACTCCAAAGAATGGAAACATTAGGGACTGAAATCAGTCACTGAGTCGAGACAGATGGCCAACAGTTATGACAATGCTGTTTGTATGTTTATGTTTTCCAGAGACCGCCTGATTGAACAGCTGACGAAGGAAATCCGTGCCCTGAAAGAGGAGCTGGAGTCTTTCAGACTGGAGGTAGAAACATGTTTATGAACTTCATTTCGTGTACAGAACAGCCTTCCCCTCATCTCATTATTATTCCTTCTTGCTGTCTTGTCCGCCACCAGAGTGGTCGGTTGTGTCAGGCCCTGAGGGGGCGTATCAACGAGCTGGAGGCGGAGCTCGCAGAGCAGAGCCACCTGAGACTGCAGGCTGTCGGAGAGAGTGAGTTCCTGAAGGCTGAGATGGACGATCTGCGGAGGGTCAGGGAAGACACGGAAAAAGAGCAGCGGAGCCTGACGGAGATTGAGAGTAAGGCAGCATTTTATTTAAGTACAGTGGATCCTGTCCTCCACTTATACAGCACACACACACCTGCAGGCATGCAGGACAGAAGTACTGTTGCATAAGCTGGTTCTTTTTTAAGGTTTTTTATGTTTTACATTTTAATGTTGCCTTCTCATGAAATACAAGGGATTTTTGTTTTTTGACTCAGAAGAAGGCAAGTAAAAGTTTTTCAGCAGACAACTGAAAAACCTTTGTTGTGTTTTGGTTTCCTCATCAGAACTCGCACTGATAATACTTCATCGCCTGCTGTGTTTATGTGTTTAACTAGAAAAAGCTCAGGCCAACGAGCAACGCTACACCAAACTGAAGGAAAAGTACACAGAGCTGGTTCAGAGTCATGCAGACCTACTGAGGAAGGTGAGGACACATTATACCCCTTAAGTTACAAGCTAGTCTCCTTTGGTCCTATTCATTTACCGCTATCTGAGGATCAGACCTCTGTCCTGATTATTTTTTTCTGCATCCCTGCATCTTTTTGTGTGTGCAGAACGCAGAGGTGACCCGGCAGATGACTGTAGCCCGAGCAGCACAGGATGAAGTGGAGGTAGTGAGGAAAGAGATGCAAGAGAAGGTGAAGGCTGTACAGGAAGCTGCTGACACACAGGTGAGAATAATATAAATGTCATCAGCTGCTGTTTTGTGAGCTTTCTGAACTAAAATTTATGGCTTTTCTTGTGCAGGAGAGGGAACAGGTAGAGCAGCTCCAGGAGCTCCAAAATGAGCTGGTGTCCACCCAGGCAGAGCTGGACTCCCTGAAGACCACCATGGCCTCGACTCAGCAGGTCACTTTTCAACTTTTTTTTGTTTTTTGTTTTTGTTTTTGTACACTTCTTATACAAAAAAAAAAGTTTGAAGTCTCAAACCTGCAAGTGCCCCAGTTTTGAGGCATCTGAAGAAGCACCAGCTGCTGCAAGAGGCAACAGAAAGATTGATGACATTAATTTTTCCACCTGACTAATAGACCCAGTTGATCCTAGTGGAATAATTTAGTCTGGAGGAGTTCTAAAATTGGACTGCTAGAGATTGTAGACATCATTATTTAATGATTTCATTCACACCTACTTTTGCAGCATCGTTCTTGTGAATCTGCTGTTATTGTTTTTAGTTTAAAAAAAAAAAAAAAAAACTCCCCCACAGTATTCAGAACAGGAAGGAAGATCAAATCTTGACTATCAGAGGTGACAGTGAAGAAGCAGAAGTGGGTCTTTCTTGAACTTTTGTCAGTGAATGTGTGCATGAAATAGCTCCTTTCCAATTTCTGCTAAATTCATTCTTTATAAATTTCAAAATCTCTGTCATGCCTTCATTTTTCTTTTAAAACTGATATAGCTTTGTCTTCAGACAGAATTGATAAGCTAAAATGTTTCTAACCATTAGTTAGTCGATTGATTTGGTTTTCTGAGTGGAGAAGTTGTAGAAACTCTGGCAAATTCTTAATTCTTTCTGTGAGGACCTGAAGATACCAAACTGATGTTTGTAGCAGGCAAAAGAAGGCATTTAAAAAAAAGTGGGGCGAGAGAGAAGAGTCATTTGAAAACACAGACGGGGAAATCTCATCCAAGCAGCTGCTAATGTAAACAGTTTTTTGGGCCATCTTATTTGAGCATTCAATTATAGGATCTTAGGTGCTTCTGTGATAAAATGATGAAGAAGAATATTTATGAGGGGATTACTTAACTGGTTTTAATGTGTTTAATTCATATTGTTAACCCTCACAACCCCTGGTAACTCCACTGACTTTCCCTCCTTTTCACTTTCAGATGTTTTTAGTAAACAGGCAGTTCCTCGTACTTTTTGTGTCTTTCAGCCTCCCAATCTCGATGTCCTAGTTTTGTAGCTGTCACCCTTTCTGTCTTCCTCAGTCTCTCTCCAATGCCCACAGTGTGTTTCATACACAACTCATGTCTCATTGCTCTTGTCATGCGTCTTCATTTCTCAGCTTTTACTGACTCTTTTCATAAAAATGGTTTTCTTCTCTGTTTCTTGCTCATGTCGCTTTTCTGTTGGACCTGCTGATTCTCAGACTGTAAGTTTTTCACCTATTTTTCTAAATTCACACACTTGATTGTATAACTGCAGAAAGGTTAAAAGGTTAAGTTCCCAAATTTTCCTCATTTTGTGTTCATCTAAGACAGATATGTTGAAACTACACTGCTGCTGTAATTCATCATCACTGTATTGCAACCAAGTTGCACAACCACAACTTCCCAATTTGCCTTCAGGTTTGGTTTAATTATTTCAGTGTCAGAGTTAGATATGATTCTGTAAAGTAATCTTCTTTAATCTGATAATAACTTCTAAGTTTAGGTTACCTCCAAATCTCATCCTTCTATAGTTTGTTGGGAAAATTAAACAACTTTTGGTTTACAGTATCTATCTTGCACTGCAGATTGTTACTAAAAATATAGCGTAGATCACAAGAGAAAAATATTACATAAATGTCACTGGAGCATGGATGATTATGAGCTCTATCCTAATTAAAGATTTTTTTTGGTCAGCCTTTAATCTGGCATCCGAATAAATCGATTCCAGAGCCGAATCATTTACATCATTGCTTTACAAGACAGGATTCCCATCCTGAGTCCCCATCAACAACTGTCTTTGCAGTGAATTTGTGAACTCCAAGAAAACACCTCATATAGCAAAACACTCAACTTTAAGTCTTCTATATCTAAACCAAGCTTAGCCTGTTTGATTTCCTGTGCTAAATCATTTACATAGAAAGCAAATAAAGTTGGGGAAAGAACATCTCCTTGTTTAACTCCAAATGGGGTGGGAAACCAATCAGTTCTAAAATCATTTAACTGAATGCAAGCAGCTGGATCCTTGTACAGGGATTTAATAGCACCATAGAATTTACCTCCGATACCAGAAGAAATGAATTTATATTCCAAAAGATCTTTTTTTTATCCAATCAAAAGCTTTTTTAAAGTTGACAAAACAGATACAAGTTTCATTTCCCTCTTTTAACCTTGCTCTCGCAACTGAAGACAAGACATAAAAATGGTCAATACATGCCCTGTTTTCTCTGAAGCCATTTTGTTCATCCGCCATCATGCCTCGAGACCCCAGAAAATCATTTGGTCTATTGTTTTAAACCCCCGAATATAATTTATAAATAGGACTAAGAAGACTAACAACCCTATAATTTAAAGGAACTTGTGGATCCACTTTGGCAGATTTAGAAATAGGTTTAACTATAGATTTGTTCCATGCAGAAGGAAGAATACTGTCCTGGAAACACTTTTGGAACAAACCATGTAGTATCTTTAACATGCCGGGCACATGCCTTCAAATTGTGAACTTGACCTCAACCCATGCCTCTCTGGAAACTCCCCAACTCTCCTCAAACCTCAACTTAAAGAATATTATAACTAGTGGCTAAAGATAAACTCTTTTATATTGTGGGGTCAGAGCACTTATGTCTCACCACATCCTGACAGCTGTGTGTTATCCAACCGCGTCCTCCTCAAAATCATTCTTTTATCATCAGCTTGTTCTCGTTTTTCATTTTGTTTTTTAAGCCCTACCATCTTTTGTTCTTCGATGCAGTCGAGCGAAGTGCTCAGTTCTCAGCTGGCCTCCCTGGAGTCTGAGAAAGCCGAACTAGTGCAGAATCTGTCAAAGGTGGAGGCGGAGCTGGCAACCCAGGGGGAGGAGCTGCAGCGAGTCCAAACCTTTCTGGCGACTGAAAGGGAAAGCGGGGTGAAGGCGGCCGAAGCCCTACAGAATCAACTCAATGAGAAGGTGAAAATTTGTCTTACCTACTTTAATCAGCTGCAGCAGATCAGAGAGCTG
The DNA here is from genome assembly GCA_037177495.1 of Rhadinocentrus ornatus. Taxonomy (NCBI): domain Eukaryota; kingdom Metazoa; phylum Chordata; class Actinopteri; order Atheriniformes; family Melanotaeniidae; genus Rhadinocentrus; species Rhadinocentrus ornatus. Next base: position 22,664,625 of record JBAMHW010000009.1, on the reverse strand, counting down.
AACAAGGCGGGTGTGTGAGATAGCTTTATCTCTGAGCACATTTTACTCTACAGGAGAGCAGGGAGCAGGCTCTGGAGAGCCAGCTAGAGGCGGCTCGTTGGTCCAGTCTGCAGGGAGCATTGGAGGAGGCAGAGAAGATCATCCAGGACTCGCTGGCTCAGATAGATGACCCGGCACACATCAGCTGCACCAGTTCTGCAGGTCAGAAGTTGATTCTAAAATCAGCAGCGCAGGGACACCTGTTAGCATCATGCATAGTAACGTTCATGACCACATTCTTATACATCTCTCTATCTCTGCAGAATATCTTGCATCAAGATGCCAAGCCTCTTTAGACTGTGTGGGCCGATTACATCACACCAGAGAGGCCTTCTTGGCTGACAACACAGGTGAGACACAAGTACTTAATGTATTTATGCTAAATGCTATGTTGTTATGTTGAATTGAAAAGGCAAATTAATATAAGTTTGGTGTATTTTTAATACTTTGTCTTGTTTTGGTTCTTGCAGACGTGTCAGAGCTAGTGCGAGTGGTGACCCAGTGTGGCCACCTGGTGGGCGACACCATTGTTCAAGGTAGTGCCACCTCCCACATGGTGCCTGTGGAGCAAGCTGATGGTAAGTCTGTGTGTGTGGTGCAAACAGAGATAGAGATGAACAGTGTCTCCAGACATTAATCTTTGGATGAGTCAGACATGAGCATGTCCTGACATGTCTGAGTAGCCATCCTGATGTGCTTCATGTCTTTAGTAAGTTTTGGTGGAAAGAAAACTATGTTTAATGAAAACTGAAGTTTTTATGAAACTCAGGTTTGTGATGAACAGCTCTATAGATTATCTTTAAACATTGCAAAGATACAGCAGAATTGTTTGGGAAACATCGCCTGTATTTCTTAATGGCAAACAACAACATGAAATGTGTATTTCCTGCCTGGCCAGTTTGCCCACTCAATTCTAGAGTGCCACCTCTTTCATTTGGGTCAACAAACAAAATGCCTCTTATTATTGCACTCTGTATCCAAACTAATCAGTTATTGTCTGCAGGTGGATTTTTATTTATTTATTCAATATTTCATATTTACATTACTTATCTGTTTCTTTGACTTTTATAGTTGTACTCTGGCCAAACACAGAATAAACTATTGTCACCAGTCGAGGAGCATTTGCATGTCCTCAGTTGATTTCATGTAAATATAATCTGCTTTTCAAGCATAATTTTATCTTTTTTTGTTTTTGTTTGTTTTATCAGCCATTTAAAGCCCGTTGTAAGGTTGTCTTCATTCACCTATAATCATTATAGGCATGAAAGTGTTTAGAAAGTGCAAGTTAATCTTCTGTTGAGTCAGACTGTACTGTTAATCTAAGCGTCATTCCAGAGCATTCTTAGTGTGACCAGAAATAGCCTTCAGTCATGTTTTTGTTTCAGAGTAACAGCCAAAACATCCAGGAAGAGAACAAAGTTTCTGACTTCATACACAAGTAATGTTTTTGGTTCTCCTCGGAAATGGCGTGTCTAAACATGCACAAAAGTAGTTGAGCTCTGGCCAGCAGCCACGTTACTGCAAACTTAATCTGGGTTGAACTGCGGCCTGCAGCTAAGACTGAGGATTGATGGAGCGTTCTTCAGTTTTCTTGTATGTTTCTGAAACATTTTGAGGCAGCAGGTATGAGTTTGTCGACACTTTGTTGCAGACCAGCTGCATCTAAAATAAAAAAAAAATAAAAAACAGCTGCTGCAGAGGTGAGTTAAACTCTTCCTCCCTTCGGAAAGGGCGTTTCAGCTGTTGACACAATGCCTGCAGGGACGTCGGTTTAATTAACACTGCAGCTGCAGACACTACATGTCGGGGTGCACGGAAAAGTTAATTTGGTATTTTCCTAAAAACAGCAGCCATCATCTTTCCCCAGCTGTACAGCATCATGTTGGGATGTATGTCGGTGTTTTCTTTAGATGCGTTTAATTTGCTGTTATTTGGGTGACACTAATGTATCCACCCTCCATGTCTTTGCCCTGTCAGCCCTGTCTGAGAGTGTGAAATCTTGCGGGGCAGAAGCTTTGGCTCTGCTGGGACAGATGAAGCAGCACGACAGCCTGGTTGCAGCAGACGATGGCAAGCTGAAGGCAGCCCTGGAGGCCATCCTGGCCACCGCAGAGGTTTGTATTTTACACTTACTAAACTTTCAGCTGGCGACTTCTTCATATTTAACATCACTTTGGTGTTTGACTTGCTCAATAAACATCATCTTGTACCTTTATTATTCCAGAAACTGCGTCCTCGGGGTTTAGAGCTGCAGCAGGGGGAGCTTGGAGATCTCGTGGAGCAGGAAATGGCTGCCACTTCCGCTGCTGTGGAGTCAGCAGCTGCCAGGATAGAGGTGAGCAACTGGGTCTGTGTGTGTTTAGCTGTGGCCTGAAGAGAACAGCATATATGTTTAAATGAACTTGCTGCGTAAAAGCATTGCCCCTCTGTATTAGTTCAGAGCAGTGTTAACTTGAAGGCGTCTTTTTATTTCTCTCCCATGCCTTTGAACGCCCTACAGGAAATGCTGAACAAGTCTCGAGCAGTTGATACAGGAATCAAGATGGAGGTCAACGAGCGGTAAGACTCAGATTAGAGCTGCTGTGAGGAACCGTAGGGAAATGCTTTTCTTCTATAACATAACTTGTAGTTAATTGTTAGCACAGAAACACCAGACTAAATTCAGAGTGAGATCATGGACTGCGTCCTCTATTTTGTTCTTATCCATATTTCAGTTAATATTTTCTTAATTCATTTTTTATTTCAATGACTTGTATCAAGCCCAGTCTATTTGGAGTTAAAGAGAAACTAAAACAATATACACTCGAGGGCAAAGTTACCTTTTGATTGACCAATCTTGATTTTTATGGATCAGCGCCTTGCCCTTCATATCCATATACAAAAACTTGGTAAACCTCATGTGGTATTTCAAGCCTAAACTCAGCTGGTAGCTTGTGCTGTGTGTTCAAAATAGTTAATCCCATATGAGAACAGCAGACCCAGCCTTGAACACAGTGCGTCATTGGTAGATGGATGGCTGTAAGGCAGAAACAAATAATTTAGTGCACCTTGTTTATTTTCCTTGTCTAACTGGACAACTGTGCAAAACTTTCCACTTGACCAAACAGTTTAGTTGCCCCAGGCTAGCAGGCAATGATTTATGCCGAGCCCTGTTCAAGACAACAACAATATTTCAGAAATCTTGCATCTGAATGATCTTAAAGACAATATGATTTAAAACTAGGTCTACTAAACAAAATCATTTTGAGAATTGAAGTGGAAGAATAAATGGCCACAAAGATTAACTAATTCATCCATTATGAAATAGAAAAGCAGCAAGCCGATCGTTATTTATGGTTTAAATGTAGAAGTTGCAAATCAAGAAATAAACTGAGCGAAAGTAAAGTCTCACATTTTTTAAGACGGAGACACACGGAAATCTGATGTGTAAAGAATTTAATCAATTTAGCCATAAAGCTTGTGCAAACTAAAGGCGGCGTAGCATATAATGTGTGTCACATCACTGTTCTTTGATTTTAGTGTTTGAACCTTTGTGATTCAGTTAAACTGTTTCTCATCTCTGTCTGTAACTTATTAATGCAACTAAACAAAAAGCAAACTTGTTCACTCAGTAAGTGCTGCAGCTGCAAAAATTACTTCCGAGTTTTTAGGTCAGCGGCGCATCAGTCAAGCATGAACCCCTAACTATGAGGGAAAGAAAAGTTATGTAATTCTGAGTTACATACTTCAAAATTATTATATCCTTTAACTGCACAACTCACAGACTCAACAGACTGGGCCAGATCAAGCAGGAAGATATGTGTCTAGTTCTATGACATGGAGATACCACTGTTAAATGAGCTGTAGGGTTACCAAATGTCAGACTCTGTGCTCTGCCGCCCCCTGCAGGATCTTGGCCTCCTGCACCGAGCTGATGCAGGCGATCAGGGAGCTTGTTTTGTCTTCTAAAGATCTGCAAAGGGACATCGTGGAGAGTGGGAGGGTGAGCAATTTTTTAGGGAAATCGGCGTGTGATTATTGTCAGACATTTTTATATCTATTTCCTGCAAATTGTGGAGGACTTTAACTTCTTTCTGTTCTGTAGAAGAGTGAACATGGCTATCCTAGTGCTCATATCAAAGTGTAATGTGCTTCATTGTTCGCTTGTCCACCAGGGGGCAGCCTCCATGAAGGAATTTTATGCCAAGAACTCCCGCTGGACCGAGGGCTTGATCTCTGCCTCGAAAGCAGTTGGATGGGGCGCCACAGTCATGGTGTAAGCATGAAAAAGCTTATAAATAAAATTTTAAAAAACCTTTAAAACTGTGAATCTTATAAATCTCAACTAGTTCTCAACCAAGCTTTAACTTGTGTGCTGTTGCAGTGATGCTGCTGACCTGGTGGTGCAGGGCAAAGGGAAGTTTGAGGAACTGATGGTATGCTCACATGAAATAGCTGCTAGCACAGCACAGTTGGTGGCTGCTTCCAAGGTGAGCAAAACATATACCTCTTTTCCCCTTTTTACACCTGTGAATGGAAAAATGCTGTTTAAATAAATGCTGTAGGTCACATTATCCTTGCTGTTTTCCTTCTTCAGGTAAAAGCAGACAAAGACAGCGCCAACTTGCGTCGTCTGCAGCAGGCATCTCGGGGCGTCACGCAGGCCACTGCAGCTGTCGTGGCCTCCACAAAGTCAGGGAAATCCCAGATTGAAGATACAGGTGAGCACTAGAATCTACATTTTCAGATATTTTTTATTAATATGTTACTTTGATTTCTCAGAAAAATGTGATGTTACAGAAAAAGTAAAAAGATTTGATTTATAACTGTTTTGTAGAAACAATGGACTTCTCCAGCATGACTCTCACCCAGATCAAACGACAAGAGATGGACGCACAGGTAAATGGCAGAGAAAAATCCTGAGATAAAACATTTACAACAACCCACAATATTTGAGCTCCGAGTCTTAAATATGTAATTAAGAATAAATCAAGACTAACATTATTGAAGACAAACGTTCACAAGGCAGCCATCATCATACGTCCCTAATTACACAAGGCAATCTTCTTTTTTTTAGAAATGAATAGTTTACTTTGTTCTGATTGATACAACTCTCATGCTTGACAATGAAAGTCCCTTGTTTTCCATTTTCTGAGAAGCTGAACTTTACCCTTATATGAGCACTTAGCTGTGTTGGGGCTCTGCTTCGCCCACACTAAAAGAAAAACACAGATTTGGACCTTCTTATACACAGATGCTTCGTTGTAAAAGCACAGAGAACTCCGGTTTGAAGATCCCTCTGTGTGTTTTTCTCAGTCAAACCTGTGTAAATAATGATTTTAACTGGGTCACAGGAAGCTTTCACAGAGATGGAAATGAAAAGAAAATAAATATCTGCGAGGATTTTTAGGAAAGTCTCTTAAGTCTATGATTTGTAAATGAAACGCGTCCTCTGTTTTTATCCAGGTCCTGGTTCTGGAGCTGGAGACTCGTCTTCAGAAGGAGCGCGAGCGTCTAGGCGAGCTAAGGAAGAAGCATTATGAACTAGCTGGTGTAGCAGAGGGCTGGGGCGAGGAAGAGGAGGGTGAGGGGAAAATGCCAACCTCGTTGCAATAAATACACCTTTAACTATCAGAGCAAAAAAAAAAATCTTTCTCCTCTGCTTCGTCCTCAGGCACAGGGTGAGATCTGCCACCCCTTCCTGTCCCCCCACCCTCAACCATCACAAGACCGGCTCCCGTCTGCCTCTTTCTATTTATAGAAACCCTTTTCTGTCTCACCTTTTTTTTTTTTTTTTTCTTGTATTTGTTTTTCTGAGCCAAATGAAAAGGTGCTTCTTTTCTAAACCTGCTTCTCCACACATGCCCGCACACTCTCCACACAAAGCCCTGCACCAAGGGCTCGGAAACAGGCGGCATCAGATGGAGGAATAAGTGGACAGAAGAGTAAAAGAAAACCTACACCCTGACTTTCCAGCCTCAGATCCCTCTTGCTTCTCCTCCGGAACTGCGTTGATGAAAAGCACCAGTGAAGTTTATCTGTTGTGCCAAGTATTTATTATTTTTCTTTGTTTTGTTTTCATTGTTGGCGCCCTCATCAAGGAGTCCCAGCACAGAAGCTACAAATAAAAATTTCTACTCCAGACATCCTGGAAAGCACCGCACAGGGGCCAAACTCACAGCAGCAAGCAAGTGTTGGGGCAAACAGAACTTCATGTCTCTGTGTAACAAAGGTGGCATGAATCCCCACTTTTCCTGTTTCTTTTTGTTCTATGTCCTGAGCATATAAAGTTGCAGGAGCTCTGTCCGTCACTTTATGCTCGCCTGCTCCTGACTTCCTTCCTATTCTTGTCTCACTGTGAGTTATCACCTTATTAAGTCCATACAGCCTCTGGCTGGTTCACTGGACTTTCTGCCTTTCACGTCCTCACCATTGTAACGACCGTGACTGTTAACTTGAACAACCTTCCTCTCCTCTTTTTGTGTTTTTACTTTAACATGTTGACATGGAAACTCATCATACTTGGTGAGCTTTTAGGTTGCCGCCTACCTCGTCATACACTGAACGAGGTGGTGCATCAAGGAGAAGTTTGTCAAACACTAACATGGATTTCCTCCGTTTTGGGCTTTTTTTTTTTTAAACTGTTAATTTATGGAACAGGGTAATGAGAGGCAACCCTTTTCTTTTAAACAGAAAAGAAGTTGCAGTGTGTTGTGACGCCTAGCTAAGCAGAAATACTGAGTTGTTTGATAAAGCTGATGACCCTTTTACTGATAAATTTGTTTCGAGCTGTGACCCGGTGTCTGTTTCTGGAGATCGCGCTGCTCCTAGTTCAGATAAGTCTGCACAAGAAGCAAATAAATACCTTGTTTTAATTTTTTTTTTTTAAATCATACTTGTCTGAGAATCGAAGGCACTTCCACTGCACAAACCTTTATCAAGGAAACAAACAGGATTTACCTGGTTTATCGGGTGATCTTAGGATTTTGGTATGCTGTACTCAGACTGCAGTGTTTTCATTCATTTTCTTAAGACCAGGTAGCTGTGTATAGAAACTGAAAACCTTCTACGTTTGGAAGCAATCTTTTGCTTTCTTTTTAATCTCGCATTGGATTTTGCATCTTTCAAAGTAAAGATTCAGTTTGATTGAATTACAGATGTAAAAAAAGGTGCACATGATTGCCTCACATCACTAATCCAAGTCATTGTTTCTTCTGGAAAAGGCTGTTTAACTGAGTTTTCTGCTGAAACCGACTTACAATGACTCTTGAACTTGCTTCCAGTGGACTCTTTGGGTACTGTTTAAGCCTTTTTGTGGAAGCCGTGGGATGAGCAGGCGTTTGTTTTCAAGCCAACACCATCCACTATCTTCCCGTTTTACAATGCCGATCGAGGTTTTGTGTCTTTACGTACTTGGTTTTGACGCTCAGCTTCATTTGTGTGTCTAAAGACTTGTGATGTTGGGTTTTTAACAAATGCTGTTCACATAGTTTTGCCAATATTTCTTCCAAAAATAAAAGAAAAAAAATTCACATCATTCTTCTGCTTCTACCAGGTGTTGAGAAAGTACTTGCCATACTGTTAACTAAAAGGTCTTTGTATTTGATAACAGTTTTAGCTGTTCTTGCTCTTCCTCCAGACCTGGAAAAACTCTCTAATTTCATTAGAAATTGTAATATGAAGCAAAATATACCATAAAAGACGTGAACATCTACTTTCAGTGGTATCTCAAGTGTCTTGAAAGATGAATTGAACGCACCTTGAGTGATGTTTGGTTTGTATTTTTGTCCAAATATTCCTTATTAACCTTTCTTTATCTATTTTCGGTTTGTGTCTGTAGTTTTTCCAGCTCAGCCAGCCTTTCAAACTGCCTCACACTGTAGAAACAAATACTCACATAGCAACATTGTAATATGTCTTTGTATATTATACTAAAACTATTTTGGTGGGTTTGTTTTTATTTTTCCAGTTTTTGAAATAAATATTTCAGCTCATTAATACAGAATAAAGCGTGACTGTGGTTTGTCTGGTTTTCTTTGTGTATTGACTGTACTGGCGACGTCAGGCAGTGGTGATAAGGGAAGTGGGAAGTTATTTACGGATCAATAAGCTGAGTGGTGTTACATTTCTGCTATTTCAGCTGCTGTTTTAGACTGAGGATTATTTCCAGGAAAGAGCTGATTTTTACATAATAACCATTGATTAATTGCATCGGTCATTTCTGTAAGAAATGCTTCACCTGCAAGAGTGATTAAAAATGGGATCTCCAGGAAATGAATGAATACTGTTTGTAGAAGAGAACGTGGAATTATGGCATCAATACAAACAAATGGATAGACAACAGGACATGTTGCATGTGAAATCTTAAGATCTTGGGGGGGGGTTTTGGAGGGGGGTTTGCATACATTTATTTGGACAGGATAAAGATGACCAATTATACTGCTCTGTATTGATTTGATCCTCAGAGTGGGAGGGGTGTGTGTGTGTGTGTGTGTGGGGGGGGGGGGGGTCATGTCACCCTCATGGCTTCAGATCTTTCTTTATTCTGTCACTTATCTGTAAACCATAGCCCAAGCTAACCCCTAACCTCCCCCACACACAGTGATAGTAGATGCATTGCTGGATATACAAGTAAATGAATGAGTGTAATCTAAAACCACAGTGTCGAGATTACTGAAATCTCTAATCTGGGCTACAGTGTGTTCAAACGCATCCTCTGAGTGGAGTTTTGGTTCCTCGTCCGAGACCTTAAACTCCATCTTAATGTTAAGTTATTTTTGACCCCTGATGATGAATTTTTGCTTATTTTCCTACTTGGAAACAACTTCAGCTTTACTGTAACTTTAAGCCTGAGCAGTAGTTGAGGGTAGGAAAATCGTGTCCTGAAAAATGATGGATGAGTTACAAGTTAATGACACATTCCTTCAATTCATGTCACTTTTAAAATTCACCGCTGTACTACTGTACTGCAGTTCACAAACACAGCTGCTGTATGGTTTACAAACCAGGAGCCCCTCTTTTATTTTACTGTCTGCCAGGACTGTAAACCTGCAGGACTCCAGCCCAAAACAGCAGTAATCCTTTTGTGGTTTGGTAAATCCTGTAAGCGGTTAGTTCAGACTGTTGAGCTGGCTGAGGAACTGTTACTGCAGAGAGGCAACGTATAGAAACATGAGGATCAACTGAGTGAGAGGAATGCAGGAAATTCTGATCTAAAGTCTGTTCTGGGTCAAAAAGGAGTAGTTTCATAAATGTTGGCAAACAGACTTGTGCTGGGCTTCCAAGATCATCAGATGTAACCTCAAAGACCTATGGGGGAAAGAGAGGGGGTAAAGGTGGATACATATGAGGCTGGAAAGAGATTTAAAAAGATAGCTAAATGACTTGAAATAAATCAGCTGTACAAGTGGTGTACATTTCAGACTGAAGGACAGATGGTGCTCAAGTATTTATTGGTATTTTTGTAGCTGTTGGGGAAATCAAGACAAATTTGTCCTGAATAGGAGTCGAGTCAGAAAAGAGCTTTTGCTATCCAAGGAGAAAACTTAGTTTAACAAACATTTTTGAGCAATGTGAGGAGATGAATTAAATAAATTTGTTTGGCCACAGAAGCATTAAACATGTTTAGTGGAAACTTAAGTCATCTATTCAGAAGATGAGCTTTAAACCAGCTGTGAGGTTTGCTTGTATGTCAAGGTGAGTATTTTGTGTTGCATGCACTTCATTTTCATGTGACTATAAACACAATTGACCTAAATAAAAAAATTTAAATTAAAATTTAACTTTTTTTAATCCTAAGGCCGAGAATATAACACATTTTAAAGTAATATTAGATAAGGTTCTGGCCTTTAAACTGTGCTCCTGACTCGTTTTGATAACATTATGTTCTTTTCTGGAATTGTTTTTGTCCTGCAGCATCTCAGGGTTACCACGCTTAACAACTTTTTTTATTATTTATTTTCTCTTTGTCAGCCTGGAGCATCACATGACAGCTGTATTTCCATTGATGGCACCACATCAACAGACTGGCAACTGGATATCAACATGCAGGCTGTTTCGGACCTGCACTGTGCGTGAATCATCAAAGAAACCCAGGAGGACATAATCAGAGGATATGAGGGGGAAAAAGTGTCAGCACAACAGTAAACATTGGACTGACTTTTACTTGATAGATTTGAGAGATCTCAGAGAAGAGACAGGGTGCAAGACAGACCCCAAATTAACCTTCATAATGGGCAGCCAAAGTGTGAAAATTCTCCCATGTTGATAATAGAAGGATAGAACCGGTCCATCGTGAACATCATTGTTCGCGTCCTTGCTTCTATACTATGCTTGTTACAGGAGGATTTCACTTACTATCATATTAGGAAACTCAGACCAAGCAGAGCTGCTGAATTTTGAAGGGTGTGAATAATATGATAAAACATGGTAATGGTAGATTAGGGTTATATTAAATTAATATTGAAATCACTGCAGTGGTATCATAGATGGTATATAAGGCCTGGAAACCAAGCAGCCTGTGTCATCTGACCAAACTGGTCCCTACAATGCCCCCTACATGTACATATACTCACATGAACTTGTAGCATTAATTTATGAGGAAACCAAGATAAACATGCATATGTAATTAAAAGTAAGTATGTTCTCAGGCTATAATGGTTGCCGTAAAACATTTTGAGTTCACATCTTACACATTCGGCAACTCTACGTGCCTTCAGTTCTCTAATAATCTCCCAGTGGTTTCCCCCAGTAACAATCATAGCACACAAGCAAGTATCTGAACAGGAGGATTAACAGCAGGAATATTCTCTGCCTAAGATTTTCTATTTTATTTTCTATTTTTTCCACTTATAGATTGTGTTTTAGGATGTAATTTGATAAATCAAATTACAATTTGTCATATTCATGATGATATGCTATGTGAAAATGTCCATGGAACCTTTATGTGAAAAACAATACAGCAAGCTATTTTGTTAAGAATGTGATTGTGCAACTCCCTGGCGTTCCTGAGATCTTGCAGGAAGACTCAAAGCCTACGACCCACTGTAATGCGAAAAGGTTGCATTTAATCTATTAATTTCATTACCAACAACAAACCAAGCCATTCTTTAGTTGAAACCACAGCTCTAAAAGTTGTTGCTGATTCATGGGACCAAAAATGATTAACTCATATAATTCTTTAAATGATTGTCTTCACAGGCAGATTATATATATTCCATCCTTACTTGTTCTCTCTCAGTGACTGAAATCTGCAGTGGGCACGTACCCCAGCGCTGTGATGTTTGGTGCTGTGATGTTTTGCTCTGCTACTGTTTTATCACATGGGTAGTGTGGTGGGTATTGCCTGTGAGAAAGACAGCCTGAGCTATTTATAGCCTCTGCAGTCCAGAGCTGGGCTGCCTTACAGCAGGTCTCCTGGCAGCAGCAGCAGCAGAATCTGCGTCTGCCTGAGGATCCAACAGAGACAAACGGGCTTGTCTCTCACATACAGTACAGTTGCTTTAAATCAACAGGTACGCCAACAGGCACAAGACAACTGTCCTCCCACACAGAGAAAATTTACTGACAGTAGGTTGTAAGAGGAGGGAATAAAAGGTGTGAGTATGAAACCAACCCAACTTTTTATGGCAAAGTTGGAATACATTTTCATGTAACTTGACTGATTGGAATTATAATAAACTGAGCCAAATCTGTGTTTGTTATAAATAAACTGAAGCCTTGCTAAATCTTCTATTTCAGAACAAACAGCCCCCCGGCTACCAGCACATCCTGAACAGAAATGTCATCATATGATTTCTTTCTTTGGTGACGAGAACCGGTGCTGTGTTTGTCAGCAGGCCCAGTTTCTCCCAGCAGTCCTGCTGACCCCCAGAGGCTGTCACAACAAAGTAACAGCAACACAATCCCATCCTGTAACGCCAGGCTCGGTCAGCTTTCTCAAAATCTATATTTAATCTTTTAGCAAGCATAAACCTCTGAGCAAACATGCTGTGTTTGAGACTCGTATATATGATACTTGGTTAGTAGTAGCAGCACAACATCATTGGAAATTACAGGATGCTTTAAGCTTGGTTTGGCCCAAAGTGCTTCATATCTTAATCTCTGGTTTTGTTTGCATTCTTACACACTGCTCAGAGCAGAAACAAGCTTGACTTAGATCCCCTGTTAAACAGCTTATTATACTGCAGTATTACTGCTGAGTCATGTTAGATGGAGCTGTTTTAATTAATTTCACACTTTTTAGCACAGCATTCGGTGCAGTGCAAGAGACTGAGAACTCGTGTTTGTTAGACAAGTATTAGATAAAACAAGAATTATTCACAGTTTGATACTGTTTGAACGTTATTTTGAATCTAAAGATTTGAAGCAACTCTAAGCTTCACATGTTCATCACCTCTGAGCGAACATAAATGATTTTGTCTGAATTAGTTCTTCTATTTTCTCTTTCAAATAAAACTTTGTGGTAACTACATTTGTCCTCAAGTTACAAGTGTTTCAGCTCAGGGTTAAGAAATTATAACATCTTAACATAACCATGTTTAGAAATTCAAATCCTAACCAATTCAGGCCCTGACCAAGCGAAAGAGTTTTTTAAAAAGTTTGATTAAATGGATCTCAATCCCATGGTCACTTGTATGAGAGGCAGCTGCCTAACACCATCTTCCACTCTTACTGCTCTTTATGAGTGAGTAATTCCATCATACAGTGACATGCAGCTGTTGGATGTTGTCATGGGGGTTGCCACTGAACTTATACCTCATTACATAAGCTGCTTTCTTGGGTGAAAAAAGACAAATGAGAGTGGAAAAGGTAACACAGCCCCCTTTGTGGAATATCCTTTCTACTTTGACTAATTGGTGGATTCATCAAAAATGCACAATGCACAACAATTCTTTGTTATTTTCGTTGATGTTTCACAAGTCCAGTGATTACATAGTTATTTTCCTAAAAGCCCAAAGGCATCACCTGTTTAAGTTTTCACGTCATCCTTTCACAGTGGTGGCCAGAAACTATGCATCTTCTTATTTCTTCTTTTTTTTCTTCTTCTTCTTCTTTTTTTTTTTTTTTTTTTTTTTTTTTGTTATTCACAACTGTGAGTTATTTTTACACATATTCAACTTATAAAAGGTATGAGTGAGAGCCTTGCATTTCCAGTCTGCCTCCACCCAGAAAGTGCTGCACACTGCAGCGATAAAAGCAAACAATAAAGATGTCTAACTTTAGGCCCAAGCTCAATTACTTTAATAACATCTTTTAACTTTTTTAAAATTTCCTGACAGAAAAATTCTTTTGGACAAACATTATTGCACACAACAGAAAAGAAATACACATTTATTTGTTAAAATTCTGCCAAAGACATTTAGATTGTAAAGAATACCTAAAAGAATTAACACCCATCCCGTAAAAACAGCCTAAATACTCTTGTTGTTTGCAGTTTTATCTAAACGAGACAATCAGCCCTCTGAACAGCAAGTGTGATCACACAGGCCAGCCTCACTGAAGGCCTTTGAACACAATGTTTTGTGCCGGCCTGGCTCATTGTACTCTAGCTTGGGTCTGCTCTTGAATGCCTGACACAGATATGAGGTCACAAAATGAGGGGAACAAGCCTTTCCCGCCCTGCTGAGGCCAGTGGGCACTTCTAGCTATGTAAACAATAAGCAGGTGGCAATTTGCTGTGCTCAGCAACTAAGCATTCCCCTAAAACCACAAAAATGCTTCATGGCTTTTTATTATTACAAATATCTCTTACCACATACCCAGCAGAACTTGTTTTTATTTATATAAATATGATGTTGCATGTGTTTTGTTTGTGTTTGAACTGGTAAGATGGAGCATTAGTTTTCTTCTTCGTTGCTACCATTCTAGAAGGAGAACAATTAAGCCTTTTGCGTTGTCTTTGGGATACAGTTGGAAAAATAAATGAAAGCAATTAATCAGGGACCAGGACTTTATAAGGCTTCTAGCTGCCATTTGTATTGTTTGTTTTCCCTCAGCAATACCGAGCATTGGCGTGTGGAGGTTTTGTGTGTGCGTGTGTGTGTTTGTGCGTGACTGTTTCCTAGACTCTGCATGATGGATGGTTATTTTGTGAGCCGTTAGGGACTTTAGAGGCTTCTGTGTGAGTACACCAGCAAGCATCAGTGTTTGTGAGGACTAAATGCTGCCACAACAATCATAATAATAATTAAAAAAAAACAGAACCAGCTTCTGTGTCAATGCAAATTAGTCTGTAAATGAATGACTCTTTAAGGTGGAGTTGTCACCAACTTGAAACACGATTGGGATCAAATTTCTACTCTGTCAAACCTAATATCCACTAAATGGGACACTTTCATGACTTACCGGGTAGAGGATGTGCCCCCATCTGCTAAACTCGTTGCTGCAGCCAACCTGTGGTCACTCTTCTTTCTTTCTTTTTTTTCTTGTCTGCATTCAAGTTTTAGCAGAGGTAACATTGTGCTGTACATTAAATCAAACCGCAACCTGCACCCCTATCCATTCATGTGACAGCATCTGAGTATGTCTGCTTTATTTCTGAATGAGTTTTGGGGGCTTACCTGTAACAAATGTCTCACTGACCCAGATACATTTATGTTTTACTATCAAATGGCAGACATCTGAACTGCATGCAGTCACATAAATGGTTAGATATGGACAGCAAGGGTATTAATTTCAAATATGATCTCCTTTTTAGAGACACTCATAAGATTTGTGTCATTAAATAAATACAATCCCAATTCCCAAAAATCTGGGATGTTGTGTTAAATGTAAATAAAAACTGAATGCAACGATTTGCAAATTTCATAAACGCATATTTAATTTCCTATAGAACATAAATAACGTATCAGATTTTGACACTGAGACATTTTTCCATTTCATAGAAAATATTGACTCATTTTGAACTTGATGGCAGCAATGCATCTAAAAAAAAGTTGGAACGGGGGCAACAGAAGACTGGAAAAGTAACTGGCACGAATCTAAAACAACTAGAGGAGCATTTGTTAACTAATTAGGTTAACTGTCAACAGGACAGTAACACGAGTGTCCTGTTGAGTGATCTGTTGCCTCTCAGGTATAAAGATGGACAGAAGTTCACCAATCTGCCACAAACTGAGTTTAAAACTTCACTTCATGCAGTGTTCTTATTTAACAACCTGAAATCACCACCGTGATCAGTTTCCATAGCATTTTTCATGTCAGTGAAAAAAATCGTGACTCTATGAGGACTTTACCATACATGATATAGAGAAACATGAATTTAAACCTGAGCTATGGCTGAAAAACACAGTGCTTTGACAGTTTGATAAAGCCATAAATGCTTCAAATCCCATATCTAAAAATTGTTCCCTCTTACCCAAAAGTCCAAAAATAAAATATTTATACAAAAAGGGACATTTAATAGGTGAAATGGTTTAGTAGTATTGTAATTACAGTTTTCATTTGTATGCAGAATAAGCTGTGTATGAGTGTAGAGGCAAGAATTAAACCAAAAATGCAAGAATTAATAAAAAAGATTAAGATGCAAGTCCTTATTTGCCCTCCTGCCTTTGGAAACTGCAGTGTCTGGACAGAGCAGACTATGTGCTGCAGCCTACCAGACTATATAGCGAGGCTGGCTTGCAGGATAGTGCTGAGCTTTTTAAGTATTAGGTCACAGGATAATAAATGGATTAGTATACATATATAAAATTTAGCAGCTACAAACATAAGTAAATTTGTCTTCAGCTCAATATGACCCATATGGTATAATTTCTTTCATTCCTCCTCCATCACAACATATGTTAACAACTGTAAAATTTAGGTTACAAATTAAATTTTGTCTGTGGGGAAGGGGTGGTCCTATTGGTTGTTTTAGTGCCTCAAATGTAATCATTGCACATGTACAGTAATTCAGGCAGTCAGCCGCTGGCCTACTTTAGCATCAGAGGGAGACAGATGAGAAAATAGACATAAACACTGAAAGGCAGTCAGGTCAATCAAAGAGACAGAGGAGGGCTGGGCATGGCAGACCCAGACAGTGCATGACACTAACTCCTCCGCTGCTCTGGTTTAGGAAGGAGAAGAAGGGAGATGGGGTTGCTAGGAGACATGGCCCAATGCAAACACAGCACCATCTGCTGCAGTAGGATTTAGAGTGGGTTAGCCAAGTCGGACAGAGAGAAAGAGAGAGAGCAAAACCAGCCCAGAAGGCTTACTGGAAACAACACTAGAGAGAGAGAGAGAGACAGAAGTAGAAGGGAGGAGAAGAAGGTAAACACGCATATGATGGAAAATGAAAAGGAGAAAAGAAAAACAAGATATGAGAGCAGAGAAAATTTGAGGGGTGACGGTGGGAAGAGACAGAGAAAAAAAGTTGAAGTTTTAAGAGTTTGTTTAATGTATGACTAACAGGTGTGACTCTTATGGTACACACACACTCAACCGTCCTCCTCTTCAAATTCATCAGCAGTGTCGTCCTTCATGATATTTTCAGTGTAAAATCATAGACACAGATGGAGGTTAGGCAAGCCACTGCCGCTGCTGTTTTACATGCTTCTAAAAGTAGCGGATGATGCAGCTGTTACCATGGGGACAATAAAACAGCTCTACCAGATTGCTATCATCACTCAGTCATCACAGGCCCTGTGCCCACGTCCTCTGATGATATGGTGCCAATTCACAAAAACATTCACATCATAATGACTGTAAATGAGTCATTTCTGCCACCACCATTGTCATTTGTGGAATGTTTTAATCCAGTGTGTGGAAACCAAAGGCTGCCTGTAGTTTAAAAAACAATACAAGAGGCATATTTCTCCCACAAAAGCTATTCAGAACTAACAATACATAGCTCACTATTCCTGAGGTTAACACACTGTGCTACAGCTAAGTGTTCCTGTAGCTTCTAGTGGGGAATGCTAGCTTACTTTAGATAATCTTACATAAATCCATAGATGCAGCGTAGGGAAAACATTGACCTGATCTGATTGTATGTACATATTGTGCAGGAGAATTCAGTAGTATATCATAAAAATGTGATTTTTGAATGGAAAGAATGAACAAGAAAATTGTTTTGTGTTTTTAGCCAAGCATAAAGAAGGAATACTTTGGAAGGGATTTCTTGTTTTGAATAGCATACATGTATTTAAAATATACACTCACCAGCCACTTTAGTAGGTCCACCTTGCTAGTACTGGGTCACACCCCCTTTTGCCTTCAGAACTGCCTTAATTCTTCATGGCATAGATTCAACAAAATGTTGGAAACATTCCTCAGATTTTGGTACAAATTGACATAATGGCAACATACAGCTGCTGCAGAATTGTCTACTGCACATCCATGATGAGAATCTCCTGTTGCACATCCCAAAGGTGCTCTATTGGATTGAGATCCGGTGACTGTGTGGAAACCTCTGGAGTACAGTGAACTCATTGTCATGTTCAAGAAACCAGTTTGAGATGATTTGAGCTTTGTGACATGGTGCATTATCCTGCTGAAAGAAGCCATCAGAAGATGGTACACTGTGGTCATAAAGGAATGGACATGGTCAGAAAAAATATCCAGGTAGACCTAGGTGTTTAAACAATGCTCAATCGGTACTCTGTGCAATGAAAATATTACCCCATACCACTACACCACCGGCAGCAGCCTAAACTGTTGATTCAATGCAGGATGGATCCATGCTTTCATGTTCTTCACACCTATTTCAGTCCTACCATCCGAATGTCACAGCTTAAACTCCTAGTTATATATATATATATTTAATGTGCATGACAATGAGTATTTAAATGTAAAGCTACACTAGTAAAAACAATTATATTCCACACAGATATTAAGGTGCATTTTATTAGATGAAGATCCAATGATATATAGTCAACATCAGCATCCTCCTTTACAAAAGACATTAAAATTTAAACATTTTCAGTAAAAAAGTAGTATCGTACATCCAATGTGGGGTACCAGAGAGAAAGCATGACATGACCTTAATCATATT
Source organism: Rhadinocentrus ornatus (assembly GCA_037177495.1). NCBI lineage: Eukaryota > Metazoa > Chordata > Actinopteri > Atheriniformes > Melanotaeniidae > Rhadinocentrus > Rhadinocentrus ornatus. The sequence continues at coordinate 22,646,630 of JBAMHW010000009.1, read as the reverse complement.
CAATCATCATCATATGGATCATAGATAAAACACAATACATTAACACTATTTACAGTCTGTAACACAGAGGTTGACATAAATGGTAATCCTCATAATGAATACAGTAAATAGAATATATATATTAAGATCTTTTGTTTACAAAATCATAATGCATTATATGTCACAGAGAAAGGCTATCCACAAACTTGGCTTTTAGCTATACACACACCTTCTTGCTTTACAACATTTTGCCCAAGCAAAATTAAATCTTTTGTTTGGTCAATTTATTGTTGACCAGTGGGTTCTTTGGTTGTGCTGGGTTGTTGCAGCCTCTGACTGAGCGGTCATCTGCTGCGAGTTACTGTAAAGAATCAACTGTTAAGTTACGGCTGGAACTGGAGGGAGTTCACCGTATATAGGACAACTTCTTGAGCAATGCTGGCAGGAAACTACGTGTGACAAACAGAGCAACTAATTTTACTTTTCTAAATCAGGATCGCATTTCATCTGTACTTTTGTGCCAATGCAAATCGATCTCCCAGCTCAAATGGAGTGAAATCAAGATGTTATATTTAGATGTTGTATTACAGCACAAGGTTACACTGCAACACACAATGTTCTTTTCACAAAAATATGATGAGGACATAGCACAAAACTAGTCAGAAAACTGGTTTTATATAGTGCATGCATTAATGTTGCATTTGCATGAGATGGAGGCAGCTGTAACTGATTTTCTCATTTAAAAATGACACATTTCATTAGAAAATAACACATCCAGCACAATAACAAGGATCCTGGCCTTAGCAAAGAAAAGTTAGTGTCAGTGTACCTGAGCGATGCTTCCCAGTAATGTTAGCTCAAATATTACTCATCAAAGGCCCATAATGCATTTTTACTAAGCTAGGAAACCTTAAGCTGATCAAGTGTGGTGCATTATACAACAAAGGAATAAGTGAGCTAGTCAAGTACTTTGCTTCATAATATTTCCCTGTGTGAGGGTCAGTCAGTAAAGATCAGGGTAACAGCAGTCAAACAAAGCTCATCCTAGACTGAGACAGAGCATTAGAGTGAGAGGTTTTACACATAACTCTACAGTACACATCTTTGTGCTCAGGTACAACTTCAATAAAAATCTGAACTTACTGTTCATGAGCATTTTTCTTCCTCCTATTAGCATTTCTGCTTCTGCGGTCATGTATCACTAACTTGTCAGTATCAAATCAAACTGTTACTTGCATAACAGCGGGTTCCATGTTTCTGTCTGACTGATCTATATGAGCTCATTGCTCCATGCCAGCAAAGAGATGCTCACAGTGTTCACAAACCTTTGGGAATCCAAGCCAAAGTTGTTGACCTGAGAAATGCTTATGTTATGTAATTCTATATGGCCAAGTGAAAAAGGTGGATGCAGCCATACATCTACCGACACAAGACCCACGTAGAGGATCAGCGGATCGCTTTCCACGGCTCAGTGTTTTGAAGGAAGAATAATACTCAGGGGAGCTGCTTTGCTGCTGCAAGGGCAAATTCCTGTAAGTGTTTTAGCACAAGCTGGTGGCTGTCCACCAGTATCTCTCTCTCACTCTCGCCCCACCCCTGCTTGTCCTGAGCTGCATCACTGGCAAGGTGTGGAATGGATCCCAGCCAGAAGCCATCAGAGCAGCAACATAACTGGATCACAACCCTCCCCTCCCCACCAATTCGAGTGTGTGGCTCAATGGGTGGCAATCCCTGCATTCAGCCCCCGCCACAACACCCATGTGCTTGAGCCTCAGAGCCTAACCTCAGCACCAGGCCTCATCACTGGCCCGGCTGGCATGGCCCCACAACCAGCTGGATTTGCTATAATCACCTTAGGTCATCTCATTCATGCTGGGGACAAAGTGAACATCTGTCAGCTCTTCAACCAAGGCAAATAGACCTTGGCAGACTGATCCAAGTAGGCTCCACCTGGCTAGATTTCCAGTGAGTGACTCAATAATGATGTAAATATTATCATTTTACAAGATAAAATAATCCACATAATTAAGATGTCTCCTAGCTGCTGTAGAGGGAACGTTTTGAAAAGCTGAAAATCCCATTTAGTCTGCTGCTGGCCAGTCACCTAGTCCTGCTAGCTGCAGACAAGCCTGCCTAGTCAGTCTCGGTCAAACTGGGATGTCTGGGACCTTGATGTGTGTTTGCATGAGTGTGTGTACGTGAAGAGATGTAGTAGGGAGGGATGGGCAGTAAGTTACAGAGGTTAATGGTAATTCAGCCAAACCAAAGTCACACACTCACCCACCACACACAACCCCCCCACCCCACCTCCCTCCCTCCTGTACCGGCATCAAGTCCCTCCCTTCCCCTCCTCCGCTGCAGTTGTCACCCGGCTGCTCGCCCCCCTCAGTCCCAGCCATTGTCCTTGATCATATGGGCCAGCTCGATGATGAACTTTCCCTCTTTATACTTCTGACTGCTCTCGAAAGCGTGTTCCTGGAGGGCAGGAGACACAGTGTTTAATTCAACTGATGGATAGAATAATATCTTTGACAGAGTCCTGTAAAAAAAAGATTCACGTAACGTAAAGAAAACCCTGTGTGGGACCGTTTGTTTCGGCTTCAACATCAGTAAATCCTGGCTTGTCACTGTTCTTGGCATATGGGAGCTGAATACATAATCATCAGTCTTTAAACACTGCAGTGGAGAAGTTTGAGTGAAGCAGCCAATGCAGCTGAGTATATGCAGGCTGTAACAAGCATTTCTGCTCTTAGTAGTGTGATCCAAAATTCCCCTGGAAAATATGAATCACATTTAGAGACAAAAAACCCCACCAGACCCTAAGTCTGAGATGCATGTACTATTTGTAGTCTTTTTATATTAATCAAAATCTTTTTCTGAGCACCACTTGATTAGTTTTTTAGTTTAAATGCTATTATTTATAATAGATTAGCTGTTTCCTAAATGCCAATTGATCATTATTTAAATAAGCAGAGCAGCAAAGCTAAATAAGTCAAAACATTTATTTAACAGAGGCAAATTAAGAGCATAAGGGAAATCAGTAATTTGCTTTCCAATTACTTTTTATTATGCAAAGATATTACCTTTACGTTAACTGCGCTGAGATTGATTGAGTTATATGTGTAGCAAGATTTATGGTATTGCTCTAAGTTATTCTAAACATGGTGACAGTGCATGTGTGGCTATCTGTGCTAAGGGTCAAATTTTCCAAGGAAAGTAACTGTCTGTTTTCCATTTTGGAAACCTTGTCTAAACTGTCTGTACTAAACTGTCTATAGTTTAGTTCTGCTTCACTTTATCAGAATTGACCTTTGCAGAGATAATGTTCAAGCTACTATGATTTGATACAGGGTGAGACCTACAGCTGCATCATTCCAAAAAGACATTCACATTTATCCTAAAAATGTTTGTTTTTTAGGCAAGCCTGATTTTTTTTCAGGTGAGCTATGTACCATCTTTATTAATTTTTTCCCGTAACATACAGTATATAGTAAGATTTCTACATCTTAACAAATCTCACAAGTGTTTCCTTTACTATGACCCCAATATTATTAAAAAAGACTTGCAGAGATACAGTGAGGAAAATAAGTATTTAAACACCCTGCTATTTTGCAAGTTCTCCCAATTAGAAATATGGAGGAGTCTGAAATTTTCATCGTAGGTGCATGTCCACTGTGAGAGACGTAATAAAAAAAATAATCCTAAAATCACAATGTGTGATTTTTTAACAATTTATTTGTATGAAGCAGCTGCAAATAAGTATTTGAACACCTGAGAAAATCAATGTTAATATTTGGTACAGTAGCCTTTGTTTTCAATTACAGAGGTCAAACGTTTCCTGTAGTTTTTCACCAGATCTGCACACACTGCAGGAGGGATTTTGGCCCACTCCTCCACACAGATCTCCTCTAGATCAGTCAGGTTTCTGGGCTG
>JBAMHW010000009.1:22629594-22642618 GCA_037177495.1 Rhadinocentrus ornatus | reverse complement strand
GACCCCTCCATGTTTCTAAGTGGGAGAACTTGCAAAATAGCAGGGTGTTCAAATACTTATTTTCCTCACTGTATACTGATTTAATTATGGGTATGCCATTTTTGAGCAGAGAACAAAAAAAAATAGGCTCAAAAGGGTTAAGTTGTTGCTAATGGTTTTGGGAAGTGATTCTACTTCTTTTACTACATGAATGCAATCAAAGCCTACAGACAGTAGTCTGTAAGTAGTAATTTCAGTGACTGTATAACCAGATTTCTGATCCATGATGATAATGTACCACAACACTGTTTGCAAACTGTCAGTCTGCATTTTCATTAGCATCCAATACGTGATACTCGGCACTGCTCATTGAAAAATAGTGGAGCAAATTATATTAATGGAAGCCCTCCATTAAGCCTTATGTAGTAAAATGTGTGTACATGCAACCTCTCTTTTTCTCTGCCTTGTGGGGTCCTGACAGAAAAAGTAACTACTGAGTATAGTATCTACTTTTGAAGCTGCTTTACCAGGCTCCATAAGGAAAATGGCTATTTTTTGGTTGAATTGGGTTTAAGGTTAGACTTGGAGCTATAACTGTTATTGTAAGAGGTTAAGCACGGAGTTTGATGAATAGCCTTCTCAGGAGTCAAACAAAAAGGATACTGTGTGTGAGTTAACCCTTCAGGGTTACAATCACATGCCTTACAGTCTCACTTCCATGCTGACAGAGTTCATTGATGACAGCTGCACTTGTTTAACTCTGCTGATGGATGAAGACAGCTAACATGTGAAGATCTGGTTAAGTTTACCCTGACATGAGCGTTAAAATACCACATGCACTAAATACATACTGCACGTGTATTTTGACATGTTGTATCACAGCTTTACAGGTGCTTTAGCCATCTACTTAGAAAGTATACAGTAGAAGAAATAAGCTGTGCCTACCTGCTTCTAATAATCAACAGGTCTGAGACTTGAGTCTTGATAGATTGCATGCTGTTTTTTATTGTTTGTCTTTATCAATCTCTGCACTTTTGAAAGATCCCGTGTAGATATCGAACTATAATGCTTTATCTGGTTAGCAGTGTCTCTATTTTACCCAGATTAGTAAATCTGGACCAGAAAATACAATAGACATCATCCTTACTCAGTCAGGGACTTTGGTCTTTATCAGTTTCCCCCTTGAAGGTAATGGGACTTTATTTGAAGCAGATTTTTATTAGAGGCAGGCCTTTATGTCTCGTTCCCCCATTTGATTAAAGTAGCTGGTCATATTTTAAAGAAAGGCTCTATTTACTCCATTACATTGTTAATAGAAACTCAGGACTACTTGCAAGCTTTCTAAATGAAATGTCCTCTGGCATTTCAATGAAAAGAAAACCTTAATTTCTTAACAAAGGTATTTTTGTTAGATATATCAGACATGTGTATTCTAAATGTACTATTAAAAGAAAGCATATAATTGTACATTGACTACACTATACATTAAGCTTAACTGGCATGAACATCACATAAAAGTCCCTTTTCGGTATCAGAAAATCTGTACTTGAGTTATAAAAGTGTTGAAGCCCCCATTGCTGAATCAACAAAACCTCCTCAGAAGACTTTTAGATAAATTAAGCCCTCTCTCTCTCTCTCTCTCTCGCTTTCCATCTGTTGCGGCAACTTATAATTACCTCAGTCTAAAGCTGAACAACTGCAGTGACCCTGAGAGAAGAGCAGTCCAAACATAATCAGTGTATAAATAAAATTAGGGCATGCTATAATAACAACCTCCCAGTTTGTCGTCCTCTAAACTTGGAAGCAGTTTGTGGATGCTGGGCATTTAATCAGCCAAGGACACTTACATATTTCCAGCCCAGAGTCGTCTTGCAGTTCTCACAGTAGATATCGGCCACAGCATGCAGGCCTGTCAGCAAAACTCTTTCTTCTGCAGGGCCACACCCGACGTTCACCCTGAGAGATATTAAAAACATGGTTGTGCAGAGGGGGAGTTATTGCCAAACCAGAACCCACTCACACCGGGGACGCTGATCAGGCTCCAGACGGTGCAGCATGGATTCAGACAGCCTAACTTTTACACTCAATTCACCTGAAAAGCGCAGTGCTCTGAGCCACAGTCCGGATTTGTCTACACTGGGGCTTTATAAACAGCTCATGTGGAACAACATGTATTATTAACCTGAGCATGCAGATCACCTGCTTCCTGCCTTATCTTCAGCAAGCACGACAGCTTTTCCTAGAAAGCCTATTGCAATCAAATGGGAAGCTAACATAGTGAGATGAGATCAATACTCACACTGAGTTGAACAGGTAGGCTCTGCCTTGGCTGCCCTGGAACGACTGCAAGATGAAAGGAAACTATTTTAAAAAGGTGGAACAAGAATCTACCCCATCAGATAGTGTTATAAACACATGCTTCATTGTCAAAAGGGTTTTTGTTATGCTCTTTTTTTCATAGTTTTAGTGTTTATGGTCACTAAAATCAATATTGAACAACTACAGGCTCGTGTCAAACCTCCCATTTTTAAGTAAAATATTGAAAAATGCTATCAACAGCTTTACAAATTCTTGGCACTTAGAAAACCGCCCTCATCCAAGTCTTCAACGACATCCATCTAAGTACAGGCAGCGGCAGAAGTTTGGTTTTGGTTCTGTTAGACCTAAATGCTGCTTTTGACACAGTCGACAATTAAATCCTATTAGACCGACTGGTTTGAATCAAACTTGAAAGACAGTGACTTATTCGTATCAGCTGGTAACTAGAGATCTTCTCATTCGAAGATGGCATGCGGATCATAATTATTGTTCCTATTTTTCAGCATCTACATGCTCATGCTAGCTCAAATCATGAAAACAAACAAAATATCTTATCATGGTTATGCTGATGACACTCAGCTCAACTCATTATTGCTTCACCAGGGGACTGTGGTCCCATACAAAGTTTAATTGCTCAATTCAATACAGGGATGTGTCCAAATTTTCTTCAGCTAAATAAAGATTCAACTGAAATAATTGTTTGGAAACAAACCAAGGTTCAAATCTTAGTTCTGGTAAATTGGCAATGCTTTTAATTAAGAAATTAAATTGCTTTTTTTAAATATATTTTCTTACATTCTGTATGTACATTGACAGTAATGGTGATGATACTGATGATGGTGTTGATGACAATGATGACGATGAAATGACGTATTTCTTGATGACGTCTGTATCATATGTACCTCACTGTTTGCTCCGTTGTCTGTTTCTCTCTATTTCAGGTTGTTTTCTTTATTATATTAATTATATTATTATTATTATTATATTATATTTTCTTTATTTATAAATTTAATTAATTTTATTCTTTTTAGTTTGTTTCAGTTCACTTATTTGTTCTTTTGCACCCTGCTGTAATGATTTTAATGTCTTATGTAAAGCACTTTGAGTTGTCCAATACATTCAATTCTGATTTATTTGTTTAGCGCCACTTCACAACAATGTCATCTCAGGGCACTTTACAGACAAATCAGGTTGAGCCCATTTAGAAATAATAATAGCCTAGTTAAAATAACTCAAAAGATTGCAATAGATCTTGACTTTGATCCAATCCTCAATCCTGAGCATGCATAAGGCGACAGTGGAAAGGAAAAAACTCCCTTTTAACAGGAAGGAAAAAACTCCAGCAGAACTCCCTCAGGGAGGGCGGCTATCTGCCTCGACTGGTTGGAGACTGGTACATAACATGTGCTATACAAACAAACCTGCCTTTCCTTTCTATTTCTAAAAAAAACTGTGACTTATATCCTTACTCCCTCTTTAATTCTGTTGTCTGTTCTATTGTTTTACTTCCAGTCATTGTTTCACACCATATTCTAGTTTCTGACTGCCACACATCGGCTTTGTTACTCATCATTTCCCTCAGTATACAGTATATACTAACAAGCTTCCTTTGTTTAGTATCAGGTTCGCATCTTTGTTCATTGTTGCTTGACATGTGTGTTATTTTCTCCGTGCCCATTCTTATGCTGTTCTTGCCTCTTTCATGTTTAATAAACTTTATTATCTTCTTCACCTGGCTGCCTCATGTTGCGGCCAAGATCTCTCCACTACAATGAACAGGAGAAAGTGGAAAAAAAATCAAAATGTGAGCAAAAACATCATGATTGACAGTTATGTAGTTATAGGCCAGTATTTACCACAGCACCAAACATTCAGCAGAAACGACTCATTAAACAGATGTAGCTGGTTCAGCTGTGTTACAACCAGCATGAGGTCTTCACACGCAGGTAAGCATGTGTTCATAATCATACATGGAAAAAGTGATAGTGCATTCATAATCCAATTCACTCACCAGCTTATAATTCATCCACAAGTAGCAGTGTAGCAGTGGCTGACAGAGATACGGTTGTTTAACTTGTTACCTCTGCCAAGGCGAGCGTTATGTTTTCGGCGGTGTTGGTCTGTCTGTCTGTCTGTTAGCAAAATAACTCAAAGTCCTAAGGATGGATTTTAATTACATTTTCGGGAAATGTTAGAAATGGGGTAAAAAACAAATCATTACATTTTGGAGGTGATCCGGATCATTATCTGGATCCAAAAATTCTTTAAAAAGATTCTTTACTATTGTTAGATAGGGATCATTTTGCCATTACAGCATCTAACTCAACAGATAATGCCCAATCATTGGCAAAAAAATATTACAAGATGACATCTTGGTAGATGTTTAATACATTACCAGCTAACCCAGACTAATAATAGAAAAGATAAAGTAAACACCCAGTAATAATCAAACACCCTCTTAATTTCTGTACCTTATAGAAATAATTTCTTCAAATTTCTTTTAACTACCGAACTGTTCCACAATTTAATCCTTTTTGCACCAGAGTTTTAAAAGTTTTTTAAGCCATACTGTAAATGGAGATGGCAGTACTGTAACATTAGTCATATTGTGGCATCTCAGGCTGGCAGACCTATTAGATTCCATTACAGATTGTTGGCAGCTGTCAGCAGCCAACAGCGGAGGCGGCCGATTGCTGATGGCTGATTCACATGTCTCTGATCTAGCAGTGGAAAGTAGTAACCAGTTTAAGTTTTCAGGCCTGACGCTTGTTGCAAAAACCTCAATATAAAAAGTTGTCCTTGTTGTGTGTTGTGTGTCCACCCAAGTGTTCTGAAATTAAACGTTTCCCTTAAGGTATCACCCCCTTCCATTCCAGTGAATAAGTTTTCTGGTAGGAGATTGTTTTTTTGCTTTAAATAGGATTTGTGCTGTCTGAAGTTCCACAATATCTCTGAATTTTATTAATTTAGACTATAAAAATAATCAGTCTGTGTGATCCCTATATCCAGCCCCATGAATGATCCTTATTGCTTTTGCAAAGTAAGCAGTGAATGAATTGTACTTGTGTAGTTATTACCCAAGACTTTTGCACAGTAAATGAGATATGGACGAACTAATGAACAGTATAATGATTTTATGATCTAGTGCCTGTTTTGTTATATTTAATACTATGGTGCATCTCAAAATTTTGGTTTATACATGTTTAATTTGTGATTTCAAACTGATTTTGTCATCTATCAGAACCCCTAAAAGTTTTATTCCATTTACTTTTTCAAAAACTCCAACCAACTGCATCTTTAATTGTAAATTAGTTCTGTGATTATTCTTGTTTTGCTCAGGTTTAGTGATCATTTATTTCTGTTCAACCATGTTTTTAATTAATTAAATTCAGTGTAATAACTTTAGAATTGGTAAGTATCTTCCTGAACAAAAAAATATTTGTATCATTAGCAAATAAAACTATCTTCAATACTTTTGAACCCCTGCATATAGCCTGCTTGCCATATATCACCCCTGACAAGACAGAAAACAAGTAAAGCATGTCTATCTCACAGATTTGGCTGAATGTAAGCATTGGTGTCATGGTTTCCTGGAACAATGTTTATAAGGTGAGTTAAGTTACTAAAGTGCTGTTGGCCCCTCTCCCCCGGTTACCTTGGAGATGAGCTCGTCATGGTTGGCCAGGTGAGCTCGGCAGTGGATGCAACTGTAAGTTCGATGGCAGCTCGGCAGATATGCCTGAAAAGTCTTGGAGCGCGTCATCCTGACCATGGGCGGTGTCGGCGGGCGGTGCAAGAAGGGACTGCCAGCCCAGGTCGGCTCACAAGGGAAGCACCGCAACACACAGGTGAGGGCCGTGGTGGGCGGTGGGTTGGGAGGTGAACACCTGAATACAGGAAGAATAGCAGAGCAGCTCAATGGCTAATTACTTGTGTAACAGTTGCTTGTTTTAAACTGCACCTCAGGTGTAATAACGGCTGATGGGATTTCAGTCCCCTTTGTGGGTTAAGAGAATTTTCCAACTGGTTTGCATTTGAGAAACTTCTGAAAGCTACAATATGATAAATAACTGCATAATGAATTAACCAGGATGAGTCACAACAATCCACATTTTTAGGTTCAAGCAAAAAAAAACTGAGAATACCTGTATCTCAACAAATAAAACTAACACAGTTTTAGCAAATAAAATAATAAGAAATGTATTTTCATTACAAATGTTTTGATAATGGTTCCATTCACTAATGGATGAACTATAATGAAATTTCATACAGGCATTAAGGGTGCCCAGAGAATAAACTGCTCACATTTCTGCTGCAAACACCACACTAATCTAACATGCAAACCATTAAAAATATTAGATTTGGTACCCATTAGCATGTCACATTACCATTTAGCAATGCTGTCCTAAAATAACTTCCAGCATCAGGTCAAATCTCTTTCTGGTGCTCCTTCTGGTGCTTTTTTTTTTTATTAAAAAAAATGGCACACTGGCTGAATATCTACAATGAAAAGCACCATTATTTTACCACTTCTTCTCCAGCTGTCACCATTAACCTGCAGTCAAACTACGCTGACCTGACTCCAGCTGATTGCTTTGTCAGTGCAGCAGTGCTGCTTTACACTCTGTGTTTAAGTCTACAAGGCTGCAGAGATAATCTGCTTAGCTTAGCACAACTGTGAGGATTATGCTATGCTCACTCCATGATATCCAAACGGATCGAGCCCTTAAAATACTTCTGTTGGTGTGCCCTGGCGAGAAGATTAGTGATCTGGCCTGGGAATCTGTACCAAGAGGCCAGGAGGGACAGGAGTGTACTCTGACAAACTGTATTTCTGTCAAGTGGTGCGTTGATCATTTTTGGGATGTTATAACTTAAGGGTAATTAAATTGTGATTTCAGGTTTTGACTCAGACGCAAAGATGCTGTTATAACTTTCCTCACTTGTTTTTGTTTTTTTTGTGTGTGTGTGTATGTGTGTGTTTTTTTGTGCTGATCACCTTTACAACACGGTGTGCCACTTTTGTCTCCTCTCCCTCCCATCTGCATTGACTGAACCATCTGGAAAAACTCATAAAATACTGATTGGGAGCAGGAGGCCTCTGTCAGCTCTGGACAAACATGAGAGCAGGGCCTCTTTACAGATCTGCATTATGATTGTTTTTAGTATCAGATGGAGACTTCTGAAGGCTCCAGGGCTGATGGGAGGGGGGGCAATGAGACATGTCCTTGTTTTCCCTGCTCTGACACGATGCCAGCAGCGTAGGATTGGAGCACAAAGACACACTCATACAGTTGTCAGAGCTGACCCTTGACCCACACACATGACTGATGTTTGACCAAAAGCATGCTGTATCCTCTCAGTCATTTATGGTCAAAGTTTATGTAGCATCGACTCCTCAGGGGAACTGTTCAAAATGTTTTGGGTTCTGACAAATGGAATGAACACACTCTCATATGGGCTAGTTATATAATCTGAGACACAGCTTGTTAAATGTAAATAAAGGTCAGCCTTATTATGATTTTTATGACTAAACTAAATGCATTGTTGTTTAAGATGATATTTAGGGAGAAAAGCAAGCTAAAGATGCCACTTTGGACTTCAGTTCGGTAAAAATAATATGCTCTACTCTGCCAGATTACAGCCAAGTTATTAATTTTAAGCACTGCTCATTAACCAGCAATGCAAGCTTCAGTGTTAGAATTAAAATTTAACTCATTCAAATCTTCTTTTAAGCTCCTGCAGCTGTGTTTGCAGCAAATCACAAATGAGTAAAAGTCCCAGCTAACTGTATGAAATGTAAGCAAGTTGACCTGGTGGCCATGATGGAGCTGGCGTGTGTCAGTAGCTTTAGACGAAAACTGATACACTTTACTAACATGATTAAAAATGCATTGTAGCATATGTTTAATGGGTCTATGAAGGGCTGAAAGCAGAAGCTGCATTATTTCAGCTAAATAAGATGTAAAGATTGCACATTTTATATATGAGGTTTAGCATCATCATCATCAGCTAAATATCTTTGTGTTTTTGACTTGTAGTTGGAATAAACAAGATATGTAGGATATGATTCTCTTCAGGCTCTGAGAATCTATGATGTGAGTTAAAGTATGTGTAATTTTAGGACTAAATACGAATGATTTTTTTGAGTTATAATTATGCAGAAATGCAGAGATTACTTAAGGGTTTACAAAGGTTTAAAGCAGAGCTGTGACCACTGCAGCATTTTAGTTAACTTAAAGAGTTAACCAGGACACAATTATAAAAATGAATCTTTGTTTGCAGCCTAAGAGATGTTGTGGTTCTGATTTACAGGGCATGAAATATATTCATTTTGTATATATTAAAGTGAATATTCATATATTCGTATTCACTTTCTCGTATAAAGAAAATGAAATATTTAAGAGAAACCAGACAAAGGCAGTGGAAGTATATAAAACATGTAAAAAAAAATTCCTGGAGCTGCTCTTGGCTTCAATATTTGCAATAAAAAATGGTTTAAAAACTCTGACAGAAAAAACAAATTGCATAAAGGATCAGATGACTCCCAGATTAGAGCGATTCAGACTCCAACGAAAAACTAATTTTATTTAAACTGACCAGTCAGAACCAAGACTGTCTGCATTCAGTGTGCTTTTCAATCAGTTTATCTTTCAGTCTGGCTACCTCTGTCCTCTCTTCATCTGTCTCTACGCCCCTCAGCGTGTTTACTATTTTTTATTATTTTTTTTGTCTCTCTGTCTATTCATCAGTCCTGCGTCGGGTTCTTTGAGGTCACCGAGCTGTCCATTCTGGTCATTTCTGGGTGTGTACAAAAGGCTATGTGTCACGAGTCTGAACCGCCAAAAGAGCCCTTGTATCCCAACAAAAAAAACCTTTGTTATGTAACACACTGATGATGCTGATGCTGTTTCTGACAATGATCACAAAGCAGGAGAAAGATAGAGGGCAAGAAATGCTGCTTATCCTGCTCTGCCACGAGCTGAACTGACACCCATTTGTGTACTTGATGTACTTTCATCCTGCTCCCTGTTCAGTGTTACACCAAAAACCAGCAGCATGACATCACTGACTCCACTCCCCACTTGTATCAAATCTCATCGATGAAGTGATGCTCCTGCTTCTCTGTGCATGTCTGTGTGTCTGCTTACTGTTGCCTGTACTTCTTCTGTCTCTGTCTGGAAATAAGCACCTCGATGCAATCTGATTCTTGTTTTTAGCTGCTTCTAATGTTATATTAGATAACAGACTAAGAGAAACTGAAGAAAGAAAGAGCAAATAACTTGTCCAGAAAATATCAATTGTAAAGCCTGTTTGTGAGTAGTTCTGTGGCAGATATGTGGGACTAGTGAGTGTGAAACTGTAAACACACTGTATGCAACTTTTGTTTGTGTATACAAGTCCTCTCTGCCCTGTCTCATCTTTCAAAGCCCACAGCTCTCTGACTCCCCATCTTCGATCTCTGTTATTGACTCCTCACTCACATGATCGATGATTATATACATGCTCTGCAATGATCACAAAGAGGCTGTCACTTGATAAGAGTGTCTTTTCTTCAACTGTCTAATGCTGGACTTTGACTACTTGATTTTGAGTCTAAAAGACAGCTGTTTTTCCTTCTGGCAGGTGACATGGCAGTACATCATCACCTGCAGTCACACACCAATAAAAAAAACAAACACGTTGGCTCGCTTTACAGTATGCATGTGTAATTACTGGTGTGAATCAGGCCACAGGAAGTGGCGCACATTATCTGGGGCAGAACTTCAGCCGCCACAGATGGCGGGGATGCCTCAGCTCAGCAATGCTGGAAACACACACACACGCACGCGCGCACTCACTGCCAACGAAAATCTTTTAACACCCGCAGTGACTTTGACAGGCGATTGTCGTCAGTATGCGATCACATGAGCTTATTACATGATAACCCTGCATTGATCATAGTTGGCGTGCACGGTTACTGCCAAACGCGCGCGCAGGGATGATGGCGCATACGTGCAGGGTTGCCACCATAAAACGGCATGCGCCCCAATAGAGAAAAAAAAAATCCTAGATAGAGTAGCTCAATACCACAGAACATGTCAACATCTACTTAGCTCAGATATGAACGTGATCACAGTATCTGGATGCAAAAACATAAACTTGACTTTTACACAGTAACAGTAAATACACGTGCACTATATGATTAAAATAACTTCATTAAGAGGAAGAGACATGCTGTCCGCGATCACATTCACATTTGAATGAGCCTTAAACAAAGTGTTTAAAACAACTCTAAACGAAAACGCATCAGAGTGGGAAAATAATGCGTACCTTTGAAAGGAAGAAAAAAAAAATAGGATATCCACGTAGACCAGAAAATGTCGCACCTCCTCGTTTTTTTCGTGGCAGTGCCAATCCTAAAACCTCTTTTGCATTCTGTCCCAGGCAAATTTCCTCTCCTCTCCGGCCCTGGCAAGTCCTGCAGAGACGCAATGTTTTGACGCGCAATGATGCCCAGCAGTTTACAGAGAGAGACAAAGAGTGGCAAAATAGCCAGCCGGAGCAAGATCATTCACTCCCCTCAAAATCACTGTTCGGAGTTACTGGGCGTCTTCTGATTAAGTTTGTTGAACGCGCAAGTTTGATATGAACATAGCTTTCTTTGACATGACATTTTCAGCATTTTTTAGTTGAACATTCCTCGTTGTTACTTTTGTAGCGTGATCATAAACGCCGTTTTACTTGGAATTATACGTGAAGAAAGCAAAACACATATGGTCATGACCATAATGCCTTGATTGTAGGCTTTTCAATCTCTGTCTTAAATAAAACCAATGGGTTCAATGAAGTGGATGCAAAAACTCTTCGCCTTACTTCACGCATACAAAGACGGACAGAAGACGCTTTTACGCGTGAACCATCTTGAGTTGACAGTCAAAAAACATACTAGCGTTTTAATGACGATAAAATGACAAGCATCTTAGCCAATCAGCGAGCTGACAGGGCATAGCAACATCACGTTTATTGGTCGAGGGCAGAGGTAAGTAACCAATAATCTCACTAGAATTAAACAATTTTTCTCGAAAAGAGTAAACTGATTGTAGTTTAATGAAACAGTGCGAAAACAGAAAGAGAGTAAGGGGCTTTAGTCGTTCTTAAAACTAAGCAATAAATAAATAAATAAACAAACAGTCCGGATGATTTTCAAGTGACTAAAAATATGTTCAGTTTCAAAATATGTCTGAAACAAAAACCAAAAACTGAAAGAATTCTGAAATCAATCTAGCCCACAGCGCCACCTCCTGACAACTTACTAAATAGGCTACTTTAAAATGGTTTATAGCAGGGGAGAAGTTGTCAAAGAACAGCGAGAAGTTAAAGCAACTAAGTTTCCTGCTACACCGATACAACACATATATGCAGTAGATAAAATAGCATTGTAAAAGAAAAAAGTATTGAACACGTCACCATTTTCTTCAGTAAAAAAAATATATTTCTAAAGGCGATGTTGAAATTTTCACCAGCTGTGTAAAAAAATGGAATAACACGAAAACAGTATTGAAGATTTTATCAAAAACTTAGTTTATGGACATTTAAGGTTTGATTTTATTTAAATTTATATTTAAATTCATGTGTGGATTGCATTGGTTGTTACCAGACATCTGGTGAAAAGTTCATGTTAGTGGCACATTTAGAAATAAATTTACCAAGGAAAATAGTGACATGTTCAATATTTATTTGAGCCGCTGTAAGAATACTTTTAAGAATTATTGTCACTAATAATAATTAACTTTGATTTTTATTGTTTTTCTTTGTAAGAAAATCAAATTACATATTGCACATTGAATTACTTTTAAATCTAAGCAGCCAGGTCCCAAAAATTATTCTGTCAATTACATAACACATTCAAGCAAAACAGCTTCATTTGAGCATGCAAAACAACGATGAAAACCTGTACTCTCGGTACAGCACAAGTATTGCAATCAAAATATTTGTCTAAAAAATAAGGGGATAAAGTCTTTCAAGGAAATATAATCATTTTGGATAAACAGCTCTAAAAACTAGGCCAAATACTATATGTGCAAATTTAACTCAGTGATGGCAGTAATACAAAATGCTCAAGAGATAAATTAAATATATGAAACTCAAATACTGCTTTCATAGCAAAACATCAAACAGCTTACTGTACATTCAACCAATACTAAATTCATTACAGACCCTCCAGATGTGGTCACAAGTTAGGATTAGAGAACTTCATTGATACATGTGTATGCAGCAACCCTGTTACATCCATATGTATCATCACAAGCCTTGTAGTGGCAGTGCAGAAATACGATGTGCTTGGGTTTTATTGTCCAATACATTTCATCATCCTATAACAGTAGTGAAGCTATCAATCGACACGCATCACTGTCTGTGGCGCTGCCAAAATACTATAAACATCTAAAATATCTATAGTTCCTGTAAATATATACAATCAAATTAACCACATTGACAACAGAAAATAGGACCATTCATATTCAATCCAAAAAAAATCTCTCAGATAATTAAAGAACAAACAATTCCTTTGATTCAGGGAGAAGTCAAGATAATAGCCTCTACACATAAACATATGGCACAGCAAACAAACAGTGGTTATTACAGTACAGTGGATAGTTAAACTGAATTTGTGTATGTTCTGTTGTTATTACAAGTACCTTTTTTTTGGGGGGGGGGGGGGGGGGGGGGGTGTCTCTTGTGTTTG
>JBAMHW010000009.1:22616014-22629494 GCA_037177495.1 Rhadinocentrus ornatus | reverse complement strand
CCCCCCCCCCCTCCCCTCCCCTATCTACCATTTAAAGGTATTTCACAACTGCATACAGTTGTATTATTGCAAGTGCCAGATAACAGACTGTAGTAAAAATAGGTAAACTTGTAAAATTAAGATGGCATCACATCATCAAGCTGCATCTTCTTGTGATTGTATAAGTTCAACACTTTTACAGAAACACCACAAACTGGGAAAACAATACAAAACAAAGTCTTCACATAAATAAACATTTATCAAAAGTATTTGAAATAATTAAAATTCATAAACCATAATTGATCTATCATGAAATTTAAAACCCATAAGACTTGCAATTACAATATTTCAGTACTCATTTAAATACTGTTTTATTCCTTCTTCAGATTTGCTTAAAAATATAGGCTGGTTTTAAACAACTGTGTAATACACATTTCACAGAGGTTTATGTCTGCATTTGGATAATGGATAAAGAACCTAGAGGCTAATAATGTATAGCAGGTACAGTAAGAGTTCTTTGAGACACTGTGTTCATTCAACCTGGATTTGTCTCAACTATTTTATTTAGATACTTTTCTTTTGTTGAAAGACTTAAATCTGGAACAGAGATGAAAAAGCAAAGTCACTAAAGGGGAAGAGTTTTGTGAATGCAGGAAAAATTTCACTTTGAACTAGATCATATGGTAAAAGCTGTGGGTGTCATGAAGCTAATTTGAAAATGTCTCTATATTTGGCTTATAATTAAGCTTATGCTCATTGGAAAAAAAAACCATAGGTCTAAAAAAATTGCGTAATAGATTAGTTGAAGTTCTAAATTGACAGAGCACACATGGTTGTTTGTGTCATTTGTCTCTCTGTATACCTTCGTGTTGGCCTGAAATCTTGTCCCTTGTACACCAAGTACATATCTATTCCTATATGCAAAACGATTCGCATAAAACATTTTTAAACAGCCTTTTTGAATCCATATACTTGCTTAGTAATATAGGTTAAAACTATATAATGCCTGCTGCTTTATTTATACATGGCTCTGAAAGTATTTGGTATTATCTCTGCTGTATAGATTCACCTGTCACCAAAAAGCTGAGGAGTGGAGGTTTCAAATAGTTGGTTAAATTAACACAGCCTTTTGGAAGTTGAAAGGTTTATATCACCAAAATATGGGCAGCAAGTAGAGCCTTGTAGATCTGAAGCACAATGTAAGAGAAGTCCTGCTGGATGCATGCAGTAAAAGTGGGTGCATAAAAGTGGGTGCATGTGGGGGACTGGTTGGGCAGGTCACTCAGCTTGAAGGATAATCGCTTGTGAAGCGGGGTGAGGTAGAATTTGGCAGGTCACTGGAGCTTAGAAATGCCATTCCTGTCCATAAAGTCTTTAAGCCTGGTGGGAAAATCTGTCATAACTCCTGTGGCCCCCAAGTCAAATGCCCTCTGGAAGTCCTCCTCATCATTCAGCACCCAAATGTACACCTGAAACCAGACGCAGGACCAGAACAGTTAATGCACACACACAATGAGGGGAGTGATACAAGAACACTTCTGCTCTCTGACAGAAGAGTTATCAGCAACTGTAGTCTATATTTGAACTTGTAGGAACATTTGACATTTCCAGGTAACTGATGCTAAACACAGCATCACACTCCAAAGACAATTAACAGCTCCGAGCACACACATAAACATACAAAGGTTGATTCATTTTTATAGAGTGGAAAGTTTGTGTGTCAATCTTTAAAGTCAAGACATTCGTTGCTCTGATAAAAAAAACAAAAAAAAAACAGTAAACAAACAAACAAGATATTTGGTGCACAATAGACGCACAAAAACAAAAGAAAAACCACGATAAAAATATCAAAAAGAACAGTAGATAATAGTACATTATTAAGTAACTAAAGGGTTACCTGTATTCCCCTGGCAGTTAGATGATCAAAAAGAGCTTTCCTCATCAGCAAACTGCAAGACACAGTTGAACATAGATTAGTGAAGGGAAACTGCTACCATAACACAGAGATGTTTTCAGTTAGGTAAGTAAAGAAGTTAAGGTAAGTAATTAAACAACAATTTCATTACACCACAGTGATCTAATTAGGAGTTGAAGAACAGACTTTCAGCATTAACTCAGAGTTTAAAAATATACTGAAATAACTACTTAAGGACTACAACTATCCTTACAGAAATTTGTACATACACAGAAGAATTGATTTATTAGACACTGTGGTGGTGTACAGTTACCAAATAAATAAAACATTGTCAAAATATTCTCGGAGATGTAGTTGCAAAAAAAGGAAAAAAAAAAAGAAAAAATAATCCATTAAAATTGTGAACAAAAATCTAAAATTACTCTGGAATTAAAATAAAGAGGGTGCATTCTAATAAATTTGGAAGAGGAACTTACAAGTCGGCCAGCCAGGAAATAAATCGCTGACTCCTTGTTATTCTGTTAGGATCTTTCAATCTGTAACGCATAGAAAAGTTAAACATTTTTGGTTTAAACAAGCCATTGATGAAGTTGTCATAATAAGATCTTTTTTTTTTCTTGATCTTGATCCATACGATGCACAAATACATACTCTCCTGTCAAAGTGTGTGAATTCTTCTTCCAATGACCTAAATAAGCTCAGTTTACAAGCATGTCCTTTAAACATTATCATGTCACCAATGAGAGAGACTGAAAAGGGATTGTAGTGACAAAATGAGGCGAGTACAACTGAGGCTTGAGTTATCTTTGAATCCATGTGTACGTTATGGCACGGCTGATGTAAATCACATAATCAAAGGTTGTGTGGAAGTTCAGAGTTTTACACCACCTCTCACAGCCTTTATCAGTACATAAATGGAGAAACTTTGGCCTACTGATTTGTCTGTGTGCTGATGAAGACACAATGTGGATGTGAAAGGGCAAGAGATTTCCCTGTAAATCAAAAATTTGTAGTCACATTTCTGTTTTAAAAGTTTAATTTTAGCATAAATATCATTTCCTGAAGCTAATTAAAATGTGAAAATAAGAATTGCTTCCAATGACTACTGGTCATTCCTTTTTGATACCATGTAAAAGAAATGTGTCCTTTGTTTTAAATAAAGTAAATTTGCTTCAGTTACTGTTTTAAGAGTTTGGAGAAAAATCCCACTGTGACCAATTACAAGTTGGTATGCTCACCATGTAAAAGCCATTTTGCAACAGGGTTGAGCTCCAATTAGGACAAACGTAGCACTGTAAAACCAACTGTGTACTTAAGGCTTCAGTGTTTGGATCATTACTCACTTTATTCCTCCCTGTCATGAGACAAATGAGGGTTGACTGCTGAGCGTAACTTGACCATTGTCCGTTTACATCAGCTGTGTAACAAGCACATTGCTTTTGTCATGTGGTAATATTTGCATGTTCTTACTTGGTTATAATGGAGGGCATGGGGATCTCCAGGAACTGCTCCTTAAGAGGAACAAAGGGCAGGAGGCCTGTGTAGAAGAGGCCCAATAGCTGCAATACTCTAGGAAAGCTAAACAACACTGGAATATGAGGATTCTGCAAAAAAAAAACAAAAAAAAAAACAAAAAACCTGAAAGTCAGTTTCCACTTATGCAATCGTTGTCAATTCTAATAAAATATAAACTTGTGCTTTCTTTAATTTCAAAATGGATGTAGGATGATGGATCTAAAATAAAAAGATCAAAATATTTAGTATAAAAATAGCATTAAAACTAAGTCATGGGCATATGAACGTACCTCTATGTAACACTTTTTGACAATCTGATTTCTGGCATTGCCCCACACAGTCAGATGCGCTCTGTCATACTTAACAACCAGCTCAGAAACCTGCAAAGATTAAAAAATTATGACTCATAAAATGTATCATTCCACCACCTATAACAGACAATTTACATCTGAGAAACTGTCAGTCCTTAAAAACAAAGATCTGCAATATGAGACCATCGCTTTTCTTTTTCAGTTTTAAGATCTAAAGAACAGAAAAGGGCTAACAAAACACATAACGGAGAAGGAACAATTGAATAGTGGAGTGGAATTTCAAGCGTGCCTATTTCCTTCTTTCACTCCTCTTTTAAAGGCACACAAGTCATACATTAAATAGGAGTCATAGTTCCTGACAAATTAGTAAGAAACTGAAAGAAAATATTGTTTTACAAGATGGTTTGAGGGCCTAAAGAAAGAAAATGAGAGGACATCGATAGAGACAGACATACACACCTTTTTGATGAGTGTATCATTGTTGACTTTGATGTCAATGTTTACAGGCGTATTAGGGAAGGCATCAAAAACATCCCTGAGGAGAGGGATGCGTTTGTCCTCCCCTCCTTCACAGAAACACTCTGCAGACAAGATGAGTTGAAAACAACATCAGCTTCAAATTCATTTTTACAATGTTGAGCATGTTGGTCCAAATGTATTCAGGATTTTTGTCTGTCTTACAGCTACAGTTATTGGTGAAGATACTAATATCTTAGAGGCTTCATAATAACACCAGTAATGAATATGTGATCCTTACCCCTTTGAAAAGATATACCCAATTTGCAGAGGTATGGGGGGAGCTCCTGCAAAGAGCACACAGCAGCAAACAGTCATTTTGTTCACTGATCTTCTCACCAAAGCAAAAACCTTTGTCCAATTATAAACCGTGGCCCTCAAAGATGTGTAGAAGATAACAGAAATCTGCATTTACCAACAATTAATCTACTGACTCACAAAGAATGCCTGCTTGACCTAATTTAATCATCATATGACTTAATCAGGTGGCTTTGTATGCACTTCACTTGATCAAAGCACATGATCCATCAGGGGTGTTACTTCATGTCCACTAGTCTGTAAAAACCACAATACATGTCACCGTTGGCTGAATTTGCTACAACACTTTTAGCTTCAAGTTTATATACATAATCTTTATGAGACAGTGAGAAAATATATAATCCTGCATTCTGTCTCTTTAATACAGTTTCTTTTTGCAAGTCACCTCTAAAAACACTAGAAAGGAAAACTAAAGCACACAAAGTGGTATAGATGATTAGAAGTATTCATTTGTGTGTCAGAAATAGACACTGACTGACTACTGACAATTTATTGAGTAGCAACTCACAGCAAAGGCCATTTCGGAGATGTCAGCATTGATGCCGCAGACCCTTTGTAAGTTGGCATCATGTGAAACCACAACCTCTTCATCTTTTGTCAGGTGGCAGTCCAGCTCCAGCATGTCTGTGCCGATCTCCACAGCGCTGCATAAACCAACACACAGTGCACATGTTGTACTTAACACAATATCTGTGTCCGAGCTCAAGCAAGCTCCCAACAGCCAACAGTACACATGCTGAGTAAAAACAAAGCTGTTCACTCCCTGATTCAATCACAAATAACAAAACAGAGCACATCATGTGAGGCTTTGATCTTAGCAGTGATATTTTATATTTTTATTATATGCTCAAGTGAGGGTAAAAAAAAATAAATAAAAATAAAAAAACCAGAGCTGACAGCCCAGATGACACATAGTGTCCATGTTCACAAGTGAAGCTGTGTTCTGAATTTTAAGAAAGAACTTTATACTTACTGTCTGAAAGCTGCCATGGTGTTCTCCAGATTTTCTCCTGCCCCTGCAATGTGAGAAGTAAACATTAAGTATGGTACAGTGTTTTCCTTTTCTCTGCTTGACAGCTTGAAAAGGCAAAACAGGGGTGCCTTACAGACTTTTGTTTGAGGTTTCAAAGGTACCAAACTTAGTGTGGATGTCCCGTCAGGTTTATAATGTACTTCTTGAATGTATCTTATCATATCATTTATTATGTTTCTGTGACAAATACCGCAGCATACAACATAATACAGTTGATTACCTATGGATAGCTGATTACAACTCAGTGTAATGCATACAGCCAAGTATATGTGTAAAGACTATGAAAAGCCTTTTGAGGTGGTAAAAATATTCTGCCACTGAGCAAGCTCAATTCTACTTTGTGAGTATGTAACTGGCTCTCATCAAGTCTAGTCTGAAAATAATCTAATACATAGAAACATAGAAATTTAAGTTGGGATAAATTGACATACTTTGAGAGAGAGCGAAAGAAGACATCATACCTGATAAACATTGAATTGGGAAGGAAGACCAGCACTAACTTACCTCCACGATGGGAAATGTGTTGGCTTTTAAAGGCCTCTCGCTTCTTCCGATGCAAAAGAGTCGGACATTTTAGCAGCAGAGCAGAGGTGAGCACGTAGCCCGTTACCGTTGATAGGACATACACGGCAGCACACATCTCCTATCAGTCTGCAGCAAAAAAAGTAGCATGCAGTTAACAGTTAAGGCACATCTCAACAAACTTGTCCTGAATGTTCCGATCCATATCTGGACAAATAAATGTTGAGATGAATCCTTAAAGGATAACTTCAGTAACAGTTAGATCAAGGCTTCCACTGAGAAATTATTCAATAGGTTTAACATCGGATAAAACGTTTCAAATGGGACAAAGAAGGTGTCATAAAACTTCACACTTAGCAACAGCTGAAAGTCCACTGATATATCCAACTGTTATGACCTTAAATAAGTAGAAGAACTTATTTGCACACAGAAATTTAACCTCGTGGGTAAATCACAAAAAGACATTATGAAAATTGAGCAATTAAACACAAAAACGAAAAGTACCGAATCTGAACTTTGGTAAGCTGTGGGGTTGCATGCCTTACTTGGTGTAGGGCACTTCAGAGCTCATCATTGCCATTAACAATGCTAACCTACATCTACATTTGATGTGTTGCAGCAAAACTCTCCCTATAAAAGCACTCCAGTCATTCTAGAGATTTTTTCCCCAGATATTTATCTGAAGGTCACATCAATATATTGCTAAAATAATTTTTTTTTAAATTAAAACATAAATACATTTTCCATCAAAAAGTCATTGGGATTCATTTTTCTATTATTATCCTGCTCTGTTGACAAAATGTACAATCCCTTATTAATAATTAACAGTTATCTGTGAGATGTGGCACCCGTTTTTTCCTTTAAGTTATAACCAAATTATGACTACAATTACAGTCATGTTCCCACCAACATCCTAATTAATATCCTCACTTTGTAATGAATTATTACCGGAGATAAACCTCGCATCTAAGTCAGAGCCGCTTTAAGCGACACGTTTCAGCTGCAAAACTGAAGAGAATTTAAATAAAGGGGTTTAATATCACAATGTCATTGTGACTTTTCTGTCTCTTGGTTTTTACTGTCCAATGAACAATTTAATGTTTTCTTGTTTTCGATGTTGTCCAAACAGTTTAAACAGATAAAACACTAAACGAAATCGACAACCCTTTGTTGCATTTACACGTTTGCTACAGCCGGTAATAAGATGTCATACGAGCTACACTTTGCTAATATTAGCTGAGTCGCGGTCGTACTCATAAATTCTTACCTTTGTCATAAATTTTTTTTAGTTGTCCTCTGGTCTATGTGTGTGTTGACTACGTTAAGGATATCCACAAATATCTACAATGAACGACGCTATATGGACATAAGCTAACGAACGGACCTCTGGGTTACAGACCCCGTAAGCTCTGCACCAGCACACAACTGTAAAAAACAAAATATTGTTGACCGGCTGCTGTAAATTGGACGCGCATGCGCACACTTATACTGCCGCTATCGGAATGAAAATGGTACTTCCGCCAGGAAACTTCACAATGAAGTCGGTACGGTTTGTTCTGTATAAAATATGTCAAAGTTGTTCAGTTTTTTTCATGTCTTTAACAGGTTAGGACGGTGAAACTTAAAAGCATGAAAGGACACCATGATATTTAAGAAATAAAAAATAAACTAAATTTAGCACCTTAACTGCAGGCTAACCTCATTTAATTACATGCTACGCAAAACTCTTATTCTTATTTTTTATTATTCATCCTTGTTTAATCTAAATTTTCATTCGTGCATTTAAAGGTCAAACTTTTCCCAATGGCTTCTATTGTCAAGTTAATAAGACACTAATTTATTCCACCTAATGTTGCCAATATGCAACTGTTTAGTAAAGACTTTAATACTTTTTTATATTTACTATGAATGCATTAGTATTACTGTTTTTGTGAATTTGAATATCTGCGTAGATGCGCGCATGCATGCATGTATGAATGCATGCATGTGTGTACGTGTATGTATATATTTGACATTTGTTATAAATCCACTAAACAGACTTTGTTAAAAAGAAAAAAAAAACAATAGCGCCATCTAACTACCAGTGTGAAGCATAGCACAGGTTAAAATGTTACCCTCTAGTTATTTCATTTTATATGATGTTGTTGACAATGACCAGTTACTTTCTTCTCGGTGAGTGATAACACCAGTCAAAGTTCAGTATATGCAATAAACTGCCATTAGACATTGGACACACTTTCTGAGGACACTTCAGTATAGCTTTTCGACTAATTTCACAGTGAATAAACAATTAAAAGGTGTAAATATATATATATATATATATATATTAAGTGGGTCTGAGTTTGTTGCAAGTGAAACGATCATAAAATGCCTCAAGGTTCAACAGAAATTCTGGAGGAGTGGAAATGTTTGGAAGAGGACTATCAAAAACTGCAGGTAAGAACTTGGACATAATCAGCTACGATTTTGTCCACATAGAGCGGTTTAACCCTTTAATGCCGTATTTAGAATTTCTTCTTTTTTCTATTATAGTTGGACTCCAACAACTCCACAATCCACCAATTAACCCTTCTGTAAATCTTCCATAAAGTAGTAATGCTTGTTTTCTTTTTAGACATTTTGGCTCTGCTACAGATTTGTATTAAGAACATCTTGAAATCTTGAAAGCATCTTCATAATAAGTTTGTTACTTTGCTTTTTGTTATAACTCTGTATTCTCACTGTCCTCTAGGAGACACACAAAATGTATTTACAGAAACTTGATGAAGTCACCAAACTACAGAACAACTGTTCTTCATCTATTTCCCATCAGAGGAAAAGACAGAAAGACATGTCACACCTAGTGAAAAAGTGAGTGTCTGCTTATGATCAGAAATTTCCATGGATACAGATTTAGAATTGCATGTCAGATAAATGCAGTACATAAGAACAAAAAATAAATAAAATAAATAGTGAGCAAGAAAAGTGAACTGATATTAACCTAATGGACCCTTCTAGGCTCAAATGAACAAATATTGTTAAAAAGTGATGATGTTCATATTGTACAAATGCTCTTATATGTTTTAAAAGGGGCAGGAAAGGATCTTCAGAAGAAGATGTGAAGAGGCTGGATGAAATAAAAGAAAAAATGATGACACAACGAAATGTTCTGTCTCAAATGGAAACTTTCCTTCCCAAGAAAAATGGGTGATGGTTTCTTATTCATCAAACACCTTGGTAATCTGATAACCTCATGTATGGCCTATTCAAAAGACACAAAGTTATAATTTGTGTTTCATTTTGCAGGTTATATCTCAGTCTGGTTCTTGGAAATGTGAATGTCACTCTTCTTACCAAGCAGGCAAAGTAAACAGTGTCCTTTAAAGCTGAAAGACATTAAATATTAAGTTCTTTCATTTTCTTGTTTGCCTTTTGTGGAAGAAATTTACAGCTTTTGCTGTTCAGTTGTACTGTTATCCAGTATGAAAATGTTCCATTTTATTAGTTAAGCTTTACGTAACTCTAAATATTTCTTGTCAGATTTGCCTACAAAGATGAATATGAGAAGTTCAAGCTGTACCTCACAGTCATCATGCTGCTGTTCTCCTTCACTTGCTATTTCTTTCTGAACTACAGGTGCAGTGAACATCATACACATCATATGATGATTTTGCAATTTATTTAAGCTGCTGTATAAGTATAACGCAGCTTGTGTTCTTTAGATTTCTTGACGCAATCCTCAACTTTCTATTGGTGTGGTACTATTGTACACTGACTATCAGGGAAAGTATCCTCATCACAAATGGCTCCAGGTTGGCATTGTTCATGGACTTCCAGCCGATATATTTGTTATGAAATGATCACAGTTTTGATTTGTTTCTCATCTGCTTGTGCACAATTTGTTTACGCAATAACATTTTTTTTCAAAATAGAATCAAAGGATGGTGGGTTTTTCACCACTACATCTCAGCTTTTTTATCTGGTGTGATGCTGACATGGTGAGTAGCATGAGACGAAAACCCCAAATAAAAAGTAAGACCACAATTTTAAACCCTAAACTAAAAAATTACTATGTTCTTTTCACAATTTAAGGCCAGATGGGAAGTTGTACAAGCTATTCAGAAATCAGTTCTTGTCCTACTGCTTATATCAAAGTAAGGTCAAAGTGCATTACAAAACAAAAAAAGAACATTAATTGTTCATACTTTCCATAGCCTGATGATATTTTCTGTCATGTGGAACCAGGTTTTGTTCAGTGTCTGCAGTGCTATTATCAGAGTGGATGTCTGTACAGACTGCGAGCCCTCGGAGAAAGACACAACTTGGATCTGACTGTAGGTGAGAAACTTTTAAAACATGCCAAGGACACAGAATACAAATGAGTTCAATCACAAATGTGCCACATGTTGCAACCATCAGGCCTGTCTGGGGTTCCTCATCATCAGTTCTTTAAAAACACACAAAATAAGTTTCTCTTTATTTATTTTTATGGTTTACCTTTTTAGAGGGATTCCAGTCCTGGATGTGGAAAGGGCTGACATTTCTCTTGCCCTTCCTGTTTTTTGGTCATGTGAGTACAATCTGTGACTTAAAGAAGTTTATACTAACTGCTAACTTTGCAGAAAAGAAATAATGCTTGTCATGGTTTGGATTGCATAAAGATTGAAAAGAAGAAAAAGTGCTAATGTCATTCTAGACAGAACATTATTTAGGGAATGTTGGGATAGTTTTGACAGTTTTGAGGTTTTTCTGGATCTGGGATTCAGCATGTCTCAACATCTCCCCTTGTTTAAATAAATAAAAATTAAAAAAAACCTTCAGCCTCTTGTTTTGTCTTTTAGTTCTGGCAGCTCTTCAATGCCCTGACTCTGTTCAGAATGGCTCAGCTCCCAGATTGCAAAGAATGGCAGGTCAGTGTTCTTAGTAACCAGATTCAACTATAACAAATTCACTCTTTGTTGGCTCATCATTACACACTTGGACTACATCATGGAATCAACAGGTAGGTCTCAGGTATGGCTGGAAGAGTGTGTTTGCTTTTTATCAAAGATTTTTTTTAAAGTAGTGTTGTATATTTTCTTAAATTTCTCTTTGTAGGTATTTAATTACCACCTGACCCTTTCCTTATCACAAAAAGTGTTTCAGCTTTTGTACTCACTGCTAATCTGTTTACTCATGTGTATTTCTCTGTGTTCAATGTAATTCCAGGTCATGATGTGTGGTGTCACCTTCCTTGTTCTGTTTTTGGGAAATTTCTTCACAACTGTTGCAGTTGTTCGTCAGAAGCTCAAGACTAGGAATCAAAAACCAAAAAGTCTGTGATTGATTTGAATAATTATGTCAGTCAGTGTTCCCCTCCAAACGAAAGCTTATTTTGTAATTAATTTTAGTCGTGTTATACTGTTAATGCTATACTCTTTCCATATTAAATAGAGAGATTTATCTAAAACTGTTACGACCTATAAATCACTTATTAAAGTTTCACTGTGATCTACATCGTCTCCATGTTTTTATGTGTGTACAAGAAGGAACTCTGCATTTCACTTAGACATATATATTTCAGTTAAAAAAAATGTATGTTTGTCTTCTACATCTGTCAGCTTTGTGTGCACAGATGTAATCGAATAGTTAAATTTGTGTATAGGACTTTTAAATTAACACTGTGGTCTCACAACAAAAAGAATCTGAATCTGAATCTGAATCTGAATCTGAATCTAGAGACCCAAAGTCTGTAATGTTGAAAACAAATTATCTACCATAATTTTTTTTAATTAATGAAACAATAGAAACATTTTCCAACTTTAAGGTCACAATAAATGATGAATAAGAATCTGATTATAACCAGTACTGTTGATGCTCTTGAGTCAGATTTAACACCTTATAAAAATATCTAACCTGGAAAAAGGTCTGTCTTATAATTATTACTGAACAACTTTATTCAGTACATTAACTCAATAACAAGGCTGTGACATGAATCAGAAAGATGTCCAAGCTAAATGCTATAAGACAGACGAGAATAAGTTCACAGTAAGACAAGAGATACAGTAAAAACATGACCCTTCTCTTTGTTGATATAGCCTAGCAAATGGTTTATTGCATAGCAATCATATATATGTCCGTACCAGTGTAACATTGTAACATGAGTATTAGCAAAGCTTAACATCACAAACCACATGGTCCTCAGTTTCAGAAACCGCAGCAGGTCCATCACCATGTCCAGATGATCACTGAGGATGTGAGACAAGGTAAGCTCATGCAGGCAGTGAAGTTATTCAATTTAAAATCATCTGCAGCTGATTCAAATAAAATAATCTTAGTAACACTTAGATCAAGTTTTGTTCTAGTGTATTTTGTGCAATAAGCAGGTTCAGATAAACTTCTATCTAAAGTCCATCAGACAGCTACAATTACTCCAGAACGCTGCCGCTCGAGTCCTCACTACGACCAGTAGAATAGATCATATAACTCCAGTCTTTAGCCTCTTTACACTGGCTTCCTGTCTGTCAAAAAGTTGCCTTCACAATCCTGCTGTTAGTTTACAAAGCACTGGGGACCACAATACATTCAGGATCTTCTAGTTCAGTGGTTCCCAACCTGGGGTCTCCCAAAGAGCACAGGGGGGCTTTGAACATTAAAGCCATTGTTATTAATGTCCACAAATTGTCCCTATTTTAATGAATAAAAGTAAGGCTGTATGTTGTTCATTGCTCAACCAGAATACATTATTTATGGTAAAAATCTCACTTTTGTAAGCCTAAAACCAAGCATGGTTTCAGCACATGGTGGAGTACAGGGTCCATGGCATTTTAGTATATGCATAAAGGAGAAAAAAAAAAGAAGGTTGGGAACCACTGTTCTAGTTCATTATGAACCAACCAGATCCCTCAGGTCATCAGGGTCAAATCTACTTTCTGTTCACAGAGTCAGAACTAAAGGTGGAGAAGCAGCGTTCAGCTTTTATGCTCATCACATGTCTGCTGAAACTCTCGGCAGTTTTAAATCAGGGTTAAAAACTTTAATATTTGCTGACTATTATCAAAACAACTGCTATTTCTTTATACTGGAACTTTATTTCTTGTATTTTATCTATTTTCTTTTAGTTTTTTTCTTTCCCTTTTTCTTTAGTTTGTTTTAATGCACTTGTCATTGCTTCCTGCACCCTACTGTAATGCTTTTAATGTTTTATGTAAAGCACTCTTGAACATAAAATGTGCTATAAAAAAAAAAAATTGACTTGTCTTGCCTGCATGGGGTCTGTCCTCCTGGTGGCAGAGAGAGAGAGAGAGAGAGAGAGAGAGAGAGAGAGAGAGAGAGGGGGGGGGGGGGGTGAGAGAAAAAACGGGAAAGGTCGAAGAAAGAAAAAAAAGAGACGCGTCATACCACCCTATCTAC
>JBAMHW010000009.1:22601972-22612366 GCA_037177495.1 Rhadinocentrus ornatus | reverse complement strand
AAAAATATATTTTCGCCTCCTTGCGCCATGTTGAGCTTCTGCATTGTGGTTTATATTGACCCATCTAGGGACCATCTATGCTCACTGCTTTTCAAGATACATTATGGGTCATTTTGAGTGCCCTACTTTTTTCTCTCTGGACATTCGGACACCCCTACATAGGGCACTATGTAGGGAGTGGGGGGCGGGGTAAATTAGTATAGATTCTAAACATTTAGGTAAAACATTTAGATTTACATATAAGATTTAGCTTTTAGATTTAAGATTCAAGATTTAGATAGATATATTATTTAAGATTTAAATATAAGATTTAACATTTAGATATAAAATTTAGATTTGGATTTAAAATTTAGATTTAGATGTTCTGTTTGACCCTTATAAATGTGGTTAACAGTTATGTTAAATGTAGGAAAAATGTGCCAACCTAAGTTACCTGACTGTTAATAAGCACAAATAAATCCTCTTCATTGAGTACCTGTAGGACAAGCGGTCTAGCTGATAAGAGCTCGGACAGGTCCTGCATTAGCTCTTAGGAATGATTGTTGGACCTTTTGATCAGAAACAGACTGTGCCTCAGAGGACTTTTTGTTGGAACCACAGAGGCCAGTTTAAAATTTAGATTTAGATGTTCTTTTTGACCCTTTATATATGTGGTTAACAGTTATGTTAAATGTAGGAAAAATGTGCTAAATGTGAGAAAAGTGAGATAAATATTGAAAATGTGTCAGCTACAACTTTTATACTCAATTTTTACACTTGGCACCCCATAGAATGACTGCTTCGATGAAGGTGTTTGAAACAGGTTGGTTTAACTTTGTCCATGATTAGACCTGGAAGAAGACTGGCCATTGGGCAATATCCGGCTTGCATCACTGGACAAGAAAATTAACCCTTAATATTTTTAACCCGTATAATAGTCACCAGTTTCCTGGGTCATTATTTGAGTCTTTCTGTGTTGCTGTGACACACGTGAACTCGACAAAGTGAATGGCTAATTGATCCTGCAGGGAGATCCCCAAGCAAAGTATTGTGCAGAGATGTTCTGTAACAGAATAAACATTTCAGCCATAGAAACGAAGTAGTCAGGAGACCGTTGCCTTATTGTTATCAAATTATTTTCTGCATGTGGATAAAAATATAGGTAAATACACCAATCTCAGTGAAACTAACAGCTGGAAAGATAAGGTATTGCAAATCACATAATTGCAGTGTTTCCTAAAACTTTATAAAATAGTCTGTTTCCTTGAACACAGACCAATACTGCAGTTTGGGGACCAATGAAGATTTTAGGGTTAAAAAAAAGTAATAAAACTCAGATGATAATTTATTGACAAACCTTTTTCTTGATGAAACAACTCAAACTTTAAGTGAAGACAAAATTACCCCAAACTGCAACTGTTTTTCAGCGCAATGTTCTTTTTCAAGACTTTATTTTGTCACCTGTCAGACAGCCCCTGTGCTGATACAGCCCATTATTAGCTGATGAAGTAGGTTGGGCTACAATACCTAACGAGACAGTATCTTAGAGTTGGTTTCTATCAGACAGAATTGCACAACTTGAAATCAGAGTGACTTGTGTTCCTGCTGGAGTTGGCACCCAGCTCATCGAGAAGTGGTATACTTCATGTGTCAATGAATCAGCGGTTTTGTGTTGTGCAAACCAGCGCTTCATTGAATCTGTGTTTTTTGAGTTGCCATGTTAATTTGTCTAGTTGTGATAAAGCCAAGTTAGGGTATTACAGAAAACCTGAACTCATTGTTGTCACGTCCTCTATCTGGATTGAAACTCGAGTGTTTAGAACACCATGTCCTCTCGTGCTCAGCGTGAAAAGACTTGATGTTATTGATGCACGACAAGAAATTCCTCGCGCATCAAAAGCAGTGGGTTACAATGTTATATTATGTTGAGCCTAATTTAAAGCCAATTGTTCAACAATGAGTGTACACAAGCTGTCATTGTGTGACATTGCGTGCCATATACTGCAGACATATGTTAGCAATCATGTTCTGTGCAGAAATTTAACCATTTCTTTGCTAGTCGTCACGTTTATACAAGCAATACTGTAAAAACAAAGTGCATTTGAAGTTTATTTTATTCATAGATACTCCCAGATAATTTTTAGACATATTTTAGCACAAATGTTCTACGCTGCAGGGCTGCATTACATATTTATCCATTTTTAGAAATAATTTGGCCTGTTGAAAGGTAAAATATATGACCTTCTCAGAGAGCCATTGAATGTTTATTTAATCTAACTAAATGTGAAAACCCTCTCATTCGTAACCCTTTCATACACACTAAGTGACAAATAACTATTTTAATTTAGTTTTATTTTTTCTTTTCTTTTCAGTGCAGTGTGTCGACATGGCAGATATGGACTCTGACACCAACACCCACACTGAGGCCATGGGGAATGAAGAGGAACCTCTTTTCAGCAACCTGGATCTCTTCCTCTTCACCCTAATCATTGGCCTCATCATTTATTGGTTCATGTCCCGCAAAAAGCCAGAGCCCATCCCTGAGTTTAAGAAGCTTGAAACACTGTGAGTGTCCATTGGGTTTAACAGCATGGTTGTGTTTTTTCACATTGCAATTTTTTTCTGTCCCACACACCTGAACGGTCAGGTTCAGTTCAGATCTGACTGCATATTTAAGGGGGGCAAAACAAATAACAAAAAATAGATAAACAACTTGCTACTAAATTTAAGGCAAAAAAAACATTAACCTTAATTTGAAATGATGCTTGCATTTATCTTTGCTACAGTTGCATATGTAATTATTTATTCAGTCTGATCATTAAGCATTTGGATGACTTGACTGCAGTGCAGCAGACAGAAAAACATTATATCTAGTTGCTTAAGAGAGCAGTATTTTACAGAGTTATGGTTGCAAGGCACAGGCTGCTTCTTGGTAAAACTATACACATAGTTTCTTCCTTAAGGCTGATTTATGCTTGCGCGTCGTCCGCGTAACCGCCATAGGCTCCGCGTAGCTATGCCGATGCTTGACGTGCACCCCAGCTACGCAGACGGTTGACACCGAAGTACCCCCTTGTGATTGGTCAGTTTGGTCATGTGTTGTTGGATATATGGATCTTGTGGCTGAATTTGTGTGGTCACCAACGTTTCTAAAACAATAACCAGTGGATGAAATTGATGAGAGGCTACTCGAATTATTTATTCATTTTCTTCCACAAACTAATAGACACTTAACCATACTGGACGTCATTGTTGTTTTAAAACAGAAAATACCAACCGAACTGAAGTTAATCATCAAAATAACTCCGACCTGGTGAGTTTACCGGCCGATACCACCCCTGCTGCTACCTTCATGTTAGGAGAAGAAACTGCAACAGACACCAAAACGACGCGCACCCCCTATGCTCGAGTGCGAAAGCAAACTCCCTGGCGTCAGCTGCGCCGTAGCCGGCTGCACGCAGACGCCGCACAAGCATAAATCCGCCTTTACACATTGGCATTCTTTTAGAGCAGTGATCCCCAACCCTGGTCATCGAGGTCCATTATCCTGCAGGTATTAAATGTGTCCCTGCTGCAACACACCTGACTCAAATTTAAATGCATCTCTGACAAGTTCTTCAAGTGCACTATTGAGTCATTAATTTGAATTCAAATCAGAGTCTGTTTGCGCATTCACAATGCCCCAAATGAAGCAAACTTTCCAGGCAAATGGACTAGGATTCGAATAAAAAATAGTGTGAATGAGTCTTAAGCTTTCTTACTTGCGTCTCTGTTGCACTGCCTTGTTTTTCCAAGAGCAAGTTGTGGGACTAACCTTTGCTGAATCTAAAGATTTGCTTTTACACACCAGCTATTTGTGACCCAAAAATTAGAAGATCATGTTTCTGGTTATATATTTCATCTCAAAATCAATTATACTTTCTATGTTTGTTTTGATGACCTGCACTCCGGACAAAAGACATGGACTGTACTGCTGGACTAGGTCAATTTTAAAATAATAGAGGGTATGGTTTTGGTTTTAGGCCTTTATTGGTGTTGTAAATCCACAATTGTTTCTTATGCAACCTATATAATACAAACACACTGCTTAGTTTCTTTGTTTGCATTTATAGCTACGGTGTTGCAAAAATACTCCTTTTTTTTTAAGTTGAAGGGGAATAAAGAGAAGGTCGGGGTTTTTAGTAGGTTAGTTGATTTAATGTTCTACAGTATTTGGTGCATCTTTACTAGCTGAGATCCTTATTGTTTTGTTAGCACAACCCCAATTACAACAAATAACAGATGCAAATAAATTATGGGGCTAAATTTAGTTTAGTTGTCGAATTGTTTTTTATTTGAAACACTTTTTTTTTTATAGCTGCACCTTTTGTATTTTACTAAACATTGTCACTTAAAGTTTTTTATTTATTTTATTTTTTTTTTCCAGGATTTTATTAGGTTGTAGAGCTGGGCTTTATTGGCATTGCAAAAATAAATCATACAGTGTTTATATACCATTTTTTGTTCTAGTAAAAGCATGTTAATGATTAAAAAAAAGGACCAAGGACAGGACTTTGGGGAACACCGCAGACTGCTGAGTACAGCCAGTTAGAGAAGTGACGTAAACTGTTCTATGCCGGTTTCTGAGACCAACTCGCTTCTCAAGGCAATGTGACAGAAGCACATGTCATGACAATCTATGAACAAGTTGTCACTGTAAAGCCCTTGAAACAAGTGTGTGAGAGTGCACAGCGTAAAGCTTGAGTAAATGTTTCACTAGCAGTGACCTTTTTTTTTTTTTTTTTATAATATATATATATCCCCTAAGCCTCTAAGGCCTTTACTCTGTCTCTTAATTTAAAAAAAAAAAACCAACTCAGCTGATCTCTTTTCTGGCTGCTTTTTTCTCTGTTGTCAAAACCTACAAGTGCTCTCTTCCTCCCCACTTCCCTACCCTTCAGTTAGCAGTGAAGAGCTAAAAGCTTGGCTTGATTACAGTGGACTCTCATTGTATTGGCAACCTTTTTTAGAATTTCCTCGAGTTTTTTCTTTTTTTTTCTCTCTCTTTTTTTTTTAACCTAGACATAAAAGCCAAGCCAGCTACAGCCGCAGTCATTGTATGCTTGTGTAAGTGGACATAGTCTGAACAAGGGAGATTCTGACCAGTTGTTCAAAAACAAGATTTTGCCTAGAGGGGAGGGATAGACCACTGGAGAATGTTTAGCATTTTAGAAGAGCATGCTTCTCTGGAGAGATGGGATGCAGGAAGGGAGCATCGAGCTGCTCTCCCCGCCCCTTAAAGGGACAGTAATTACCTAACTGTTACGAAGGGGGTGAAGTGTTCAATGTCTTTCCTGTGATTTTGTTTTTTGTCCCTGAACCCATTTTGAACGAGCCAAGTTCTTTTATGAGCCTGCTCCATAGGTGGAAAGTTGAGGCAAACCAAAAGGGTCCCTTTCTTTGCTCTGAGTTACTTTTATTCATTTTTCTTTCCCCGCTCACTTGTTTTTCTTTTTGTGTGCGTCAGGGCTGAGCTGCTCTGCTATTGGGCCATATCACAAATGGAATCCTTTTATGATAAATGAGGTTGCCATAGAAATGACATTCCCCTCTCTCCTCCAGTGAGGTGGGGGCAGGGGATACTTTGGCCAAAAAAAAAAAAAAAATGCCATTCAGAGTTCTTCCCCCTTCTTAGTGGTTCACTACGGAGTTGCTCTGATACTTAGTCAAATTCTCAGAATGGATCTTGTATACTTTTTCTTTTCTAACACCTTTCAGACTGGAGAGGAAATGGGGAGGGGATGAGGAGGAAGGCATTTCCAGCTCATGATCATTTTAGCATGTGTTGAAAATAGTAGGTCTGCAGCTTGACTACATTTTATGGGAAAGTCAGTTTCCCACCATTGTGTTCTACGCGACTGCCAGACACTGACAGGGCTGTCGGCTGC
The DNA here is from genome assembly GCA_037177495.1 of Rhadinocentrus ornatus. Classification (NCBI taxonomy): domain Eukaryota; kingdom Metazoa; phylum Chordata; class Actinopteri; order Atheriniformes; family Melanotaeniidae; genus Rhadinocentrus; species Rhadinocentrus ornatus. Next base: position 22,606,460 of record JBAMHW010000009.1, on the reverse strand, counting down.
CGTGCTCTGTGTCTGTGTGTGTGTTTATGTGGAAAGCAGACGCTGCTGGTTTCAGAGTTCAGACTGTAGGAGCCTCTAAGGTGAAAGCAGGCGACGTTTCAAATCCCACGAGAATCCATCTGTCCGTCTGGATTGGTATTACTTTTCCATGCTATGGTTGTGGAGTGCTGATTTTAAGCGCTTCCTACTTGGCCTTGCCAGCAGTGCTAGTGGAAGTGGTGAGCTACAGGGCTGCATGTCATGGGCTGCGTCTTTTCCCTGCCAGAGAACGAGAGAGATGCTCCTGAAAGGTCAGTGAAGTGTTTTAATTTCCTGCTTTAAAACACTTTACGTTTTCAGCTGAAGCTTGCATGTAGCTGAAATGTGACTCTGCGGTTTAGTTTTTATAACACAGGTCTTACTCTTGAAAGTTCTCGGTCCACATTTTAGTTACTTTTATGCAAGTGTTGAATTGGGTAATCGTTTTCAATGTCAATGCAACACAGAAAGCATAGTTGCATGTTTCTAGAGTGACAATATCATGGCATAGAAAAAGCATGTGATGTTCCCAGCAGGTTATGTAAGAAATGGAGATACAATATGTTTGACTGCCAATGGAGTTTTATCAATGGAACAATTAAGTGTTCTGTTTTTTCCTTTCTCATTTTCTAGATCTATTCATAGGCATATTTCCTACCTAATTTTAATTTTGATTATTAAAAAAAAGTTTTTTTTAAAAAAGGTTTAATTGCAGCATCATAAAATTGCTGACATGCTTGAAGTCTGTGATGCTGAAGATGAAGCAGTTTTCATCAGCACAGGAGAATGGCAGTATATCCGTGCCTTACCTTGACCTACAGATGTCAGTTTACGCATACTGTAGTCGGCTTGTAAATGAATTTTTACTCCTGGTTAGAACAAACAGGAGACAGGACATGATTAAAAAAGTACAGAAGGAAGGAAACCAGTGGGTTTTTTTAAGCATGGAGGATAAAAGATAAAGATAACAGCTAGTCCATAACAACTGTTGTGGTTATCAATACTACATGTGTTTTTACATGCTGACAGTATTGACACAGTATTGATGAACTTGTGAAAACAGTGTACATGCCAGTAGAAAAAATTTACGAAGCAGCAACTGTTACCAGCATGCTCATTTAAATTCTCAGAAAATCAATTGCTGTGTTCAGTTGTGGGTTCATTTGGTCATTTTCTTTACTTGACACTAGATATTTGGCTGGGTGAACGATGCCTTTAGTCCTGTATTTTTATGAAGACATTAATGTTTTCATATAAAATAGATTTGATTCATAACTTGCAAATAACATGTAAGTACACATGACGCTATAGCACCTGGAAGAAGGCAAAGTTAAATATATGGTGTTAGCAAAGCAACAGGTTTTATTTTTTTAAATTATTGGCAACGTCCAATCAATCTGTACAGATTACGCTGTTCAGGGTGGTCCACAGAAAACACAAAACCATAATAATTGAGATGAATAAAATTAATTTAAAGATTTTGTTTGACCTTTTTTAGAATAATGTTGTTGCTTGAGTTAAATTGGGATGTTTTAATTTATGTCTATAGCTACAGGATGGATAAAAGGAAAATATTAATCAGTCAGTTCTAAATAATGTTTCATACTTTTAACTTCAAGCCCATTAATACCAGTAATTTTACTCTCTTGCTAAACCTTATGTATGTCAGCTGTTAAAGTTAGGCATTTTTAACTGTTAAAAAAACACAGTAAAATCCTGTTAGCACCATTTCTAATGAAATGTCTTTAAAAAATAATTAGTTTTTATATGATCTTTAGCTGTATGCATCTCTTTTTTTATTTGCATTAATTATAACACTAATATTGAACCTAAGTAACCTGACTGTTAATAAGCACAAATAAATCCTCTTCATTGAGTAACTGTAGGACAAGCGGTCTGGCTGATAAGAGCTCGGACAGGTCCTGCATTAGCTCTTAGGAATGATTGTTGGACCTTTTGATCAGAAATATACACTTTGCCTCAGAGGACTTTTTGTTTGAACCACAGAGGCCAGTTTTTATAGCATGTCCTGTATCATTTCCACATGTCCCATCTTTGCAAGCTGCTTTTGTCTTGATTTGTGGTACTACAGGTTGTAATTTTACTATGATCAAGTTTAATGGACTCTGCTCTGTCATACAGGTTTTACTTCAGGTCAGATCCTGCATTTTGGTGAGATGTTATTGAGTTTTAGTCTTGTGCTATTTGTATTGTGAATATAAGAAAATTGATACATTTTACATTCGTAGCTATGCTTCCAGTTTACTGTCCCTGTCTTTATCAGTTTAGACAGACATGCAGGTGTGTGCTGAGAGCTTTGATGATGAAGCGGCATTGCCTTTAATTCGGTTCAGTAATACATTGTGCCCCTTTCTACTAATGTGTTGATGCTGTTTTGATCTGTTTCACTTCATTAATTATTTCCTGAGTAAATCTGAATCAAAATTTTTTTAAAAAGATTTCCATGACACTTCCTTCTCTTTGATAATGAAATCTTATCTGAAACAGGACCAAATGACTATTTTAAACCACATTTACCTCAACAGTCACTGCACAGTAAATCTTTTTGATTTTTCATGGCTTGACTTTGAGCTTCCAGTACTTCATTATCCCTGACCAGAACCAGTTCTGGCTTGTAAAAACATAAAACCGTCTAATCTAGAATCAACAAACAGGTCAAGAACCTGCTCTTGCACGTGAGGGCACATGTCTAAAGCCAGCTGTGACATTGATCACTAAATAAAGGAGCAAATGTCATTTCTAAAAAATGTTAGAATGGTTAAAATTTTGGTCTGGTATTTGTTAAATACAAATCTCAAATAGACCGGTATTTTCTTTCTGAAAATTGAAATATTATATTATTATAAATATCATTATTTTTCTGGAAAAAAATATGAATGTATGTTTAGTTTCTCCTAAATGAAAATGTTATGTTTTGAAGTTGGCTCAGATATAGTGTATGAAGTAATTACTACTTTCGCCTCTCCATTGTAGAAGTCAGATAAAATGACTGACGTGTTGTTTCCTTTCATTCGAAATTATTAAAATTCCACCTTGCCTGTATTAGTCCAGTCACTTCTGTCTATCTAAGATACGGTGCATTTTATGAGAGTTTGTACAGAGACAAACACTGTACAGCCTAATCAAAAAACTTTTTTTTTTGTCTTTTAGAGCACCCACCACACGAGAGACGAGTTTCATAGAGAAAATGAAGAAAACTGTAAGTGTTTTGACTTTGGTGGTCTCCTGCTCTCAAGGCATAACTGATAACAGACTCTAGTGCTGAATCATGCAGCTATACTGAATAGGGCTCACGTACCATGATGGCTGCAGAAAAGCCTTCAGTTACTCTTCTAGCTTGATTACTTTTTTTTTTTTTTCTTACTTAAATTATCATAACACAAGGATAAAGCATATTCTATCCAGGCAGAGTTTATATGCCAGTACAAGGTGTGTTGTTGTTATTATTATATAACAGGAACAGGTTAGCTAATAAAATGATTGTGACAAAAGTGCACAGTGTGAGTGTTTTTTTGTCGGTTTGTGAACAGGGAAAGAATATCATTGTGTTCTACGGCTCTCAGACGGGAACAGCGGAGGAATTTGCTAACAGACTGTCCAAAGACGCTCAGCGCTACGGCATGAAAGGAATGGCTGCTGATCCAGAGGAGTATAATATGGTAATTTGCTTCACAAACTATAATATAAAAAGTGAGCGAAGGCAGTAATCATGCTTTATTACTGTAATGCTGAAGACATAAGATGTCAGTTTGGAAACATGGTAATGTTAATAATGTAGTTCTGCATTGTCTAAACTATATGAAGGAATTTATTGTCATTGCACAACAATTATATCAACAATTATTGGCAATGAAATTTTTGAATCCTAGGCTCACCTAACGATGATAAAAAGAATATAAACCACAAAAAAAATAATCTAACATGAAAAGCAAGAACACTACAAATACGTTATACAGTAGAAATATATAAGCAATAAGAAGATGCTATTATTTAAAGGTGGTGTTGCTGCTGACAGCATTTAGAAGTCTTATGGCCCGTGGTATGAAGCTGTCCCTGAGCCTGGTGGTACGGGCTTGAATGCTGCGAAACCGTCGGCCAGACGGTAGCAGACAGAACAGTTTGTGACTGGGGTCCTTAATGAATTTGGTGGCCTTCCTCCTACACTGCTGGGTGTAGAGGTCCTCCATGGATGGCAGGACTGTCCTGGTGATGTGCTGAGCAGTTTTCACAACCCGCTGGCTAACTTTGTAATAAAGTCAGTGTGATGAGTTCAGGTGAGGTCCTCACTGATGTGGACCCCAAGGAACCTGAAGCTGTCGACTCTTTCCCCGTTGATTTAAAGGGGGGCGTGTTTCTTCCTCTGTCTCCTCCCGAAGTCCACAATCAGTTCCTTAGTTTTGTTGACGTTAAGATGGAGATTGTTGTCCTGGCACCAAGATGTCAGGCCTC
>JBAMHW010000009.1:22568930-22579765 GCA_037177495.1 Rhadinocentrus ornatus | reverse complement strand
GGTGGGGTTGGGAGTGTTGTTTTTTCGGCCTTTGAAAAGGAAAAGGCTAAACCCCCCCCCCCCCCCCCCCCCCCAAAACCGTCAATTCGGGTGTGAGACCCCCAGACCACTGTAAATAAAATGTGTGCATGAAAAGTTTTAAGCAAACGAATACACGTTATTAATGCTTGTAAAAGCGCCTAAATTTTAAATAGATAATATGCAAAAATGTCAGACAGCCATCATTGGAGTATACTTAAGCTAGAAAAATATATCCTGTTACTTAAAGGATAAAAAAGCTGTTTTAATATGCTAATTATCTTCTTGTGTCTTGGTAACGCTGCCTCAGAAGGTCTCCCATATATCAGGATGTACAGTTTATTCAACTTTGCCATCCTCTTCACCAAGAACAAAGCCCTTTGGCATTTTTCAGTGTCTTAATAGGATAAAGGAATTTTTAATTTTTTTGCTGCACGCTTGTATTTGCTGAAACTAATCCCACGGTTTTGATTGCCACCCCAACTAACCCAACATCTGTAATCACAGCTGTGGCTTTTGTTGTCTGAACATGAAACCTGCTGCAATGTATATCAAACTAATTTCAAACAACAGTCCAACACCTGTTGCCGTGTAACCTGTTGGTTAATTTAGTATTAACTGTATTTCACTGGTATTAAACTCTAGAACAACTCTTGATTTGCATCTTTACATGAAATTCTTTCTGGATAATTTCAGGGACACCCCAGGGTTTTTCTTTGTTGTATAGGTGGTCCACATGTACGCACAGTAACCTACAACAGATATAGAACAAGCTGAACATTATCCTGACTCTTTTATACATTTTATGAGCTGCATGCCTCTGGATTTACCAAAGCACGATCTTATAAAAAAACGCAGTACAGTAAAATCTGCACATCTTTTTTCAAAATTTCATGATAGCAAATCCAAATTTGAATCTGTTAGCAGTGAAATGTTTTGCTCCTGAGATTGTATTTTATTTCATAGATTAACATGTTTGATTGCTGTTGCAGGATTTTTTGGAAAAGTATGGCTACCTCCATCATGACCACTACATCCACAATGCAGTGGAGGTGCAGTCAGCCATCCGGTGGGTAATAACAAGGTTCACTTGGTGATGGATGGAAATCACAGTAGGGAATCATAGGTCCTAAAATGATTGTGATTCTTTTTATTAGGGGAGAGTACAACTTGTTTATTTCACCTGGGAGTCATGTTTAGTGTGTTCTTTAGGGGGAAGGGGGAGCTCACTGTGGGACAAGCCTCAGGGCTGAATGACAGCGGAGGGCTATAAAACACACCCTCATCTCTGCAATGGGAGACATCTCCTGAACCATCCTGGAATTTCAGGAACATTGCCCTCTGGCCCAGCTACTGACTGTACTGTAAACTGTGAACTGACTGAAAAACTTTCTACTGAACGCTATTAAACTGCGTGCAGCTCATATAATGTGACTAAATGATCACCACTAGTATGTGATGGGAGGAGATGCATTTATCCTTGTGATGAGCTTCTGCCTATTCTGCATTTTTATAGCTTAAATGCAAAGCACTAATAATGTATTGGCATAATAACCCTCCAGAGCCATTCTTCTACCCAACTTCTTCCTTTTACAAACCAGAACCAGCATCCATTCAGACTTGAATAAAATAAACCACATTCCATGTCTTCATTTAGCGATGATCAGCAGTTTCCTTTCTCTGCAGAGAGTTCCAGTGGCTGTCCCGTCTACCTGTCACAGGGGAGCTTGACGGCGCCACCCTGAAGCGGATGGCAGAGCCTCGCTGTGGCGTGTCAGATGAAGGCAGCCAGCAGATCTGGGCACAGAGAGTAAATGTCATCTTTACTGGGAAGAGGCGACCGCTCCATCGCAGAAGGCGCTCTGCTGCAAAAGGTATGTGAATAACCTGGAGAGTTCTCAAACAAAATGTTTATATGTATAACTTAGTGTTTAGATGAAGATAAAACTACTAATATCTGTGCCTCTGAAGAGAGAACCACTCTTACTCATTGCCTTGTACCTGGAGATGTTTTGTGTACTTTTATGGTCTTAAAGAGCCAAAAAGTATCTGAGAGGATCCACTTTAATAAAACAAAGCACTAAAAAAGAGTTGAGGGTAGTAATTGAAATTGATGGCGTGTCAACCTGGGCAATTCATGCTTTCAGCAGCAATTTCAAATAATGTTCTTTTAGTAAAAATTTCTTTAAAAACATCTTGCAGAGATGTGTCCACTTAAAAAGTGGTAAGAAAACAGCAGGCATATGTTTGATTCGATTGAAACTAAAAAAAAAAAAGAGGTGTAAACTTAAAATAAATTCTTGAACATCTCAAAACAACCAGGTTAATTGGACATAAGGTTAGTGACAGGGGTGTAAGAAGAGCACCTCATAGAGGCAGTCCTTCAGAGGGAAAACATTCCTCGGAATAAAACTTCATATGTGATACATAATTCTGTCAATATCAGAGTTTGGAGATGCAACAGTATTTTGTGTGTGTAGGTCAACAGGTTTTACATGCTATTCTTGTGGTGAGAAACCCTGTTTTTTTCTGTCAGAAAACCCTTGTTTTTAATCATAAAACTCTTTCAACACAGTTGGTCATTTTGTAATTCATGATTTGATGTATCAGAGTTTTTACCAAATAACATCAGTACAAACATCCTGAAGCTTCAGCTCCAGATACCAGTAAAACTTTCTACTTCTGAGCAAACTCCTGTAGAAATCCTCTGTATGATTCTACACTTCTGCTGCATTCCTTGTGGCTGTCACAGGGACTCTTTAGTGGGACTGTTGCCTTAATTTCCTGCTGATTGATTGATTATCACAATTTTCTGCTTTGAGCATTCGCAGGTGAGATTTGCAGACTGAGCTGGCTAAAGACGGAAGGATAAAGTGTTTAAAGGAGGTTAAGATACCTGCCAGACTATTTGCAGATTCCTCAAAGTCACTGAGCACAAGGCCCCCTCTCAGGGTATTTTACAGAAAATCTCCAATTATTGCTTTTTTTTTTTTTAAACTCGTAATACAAACATGTAAATCACATTCTGAATTACAACAACATGATTAAGGTTTCTACCAGTGTTTCAGTCCATATTAATCAACTTTTATGGCTCCATTTAGACACAAAGGGCGTCTTTCTTTAATGAGCATAAATGTGTTTTTGTAGATTGTTGCCTCCAGCTTTAGAATTTAACGCTATGACGAATGACTATATTGCATTTAAAAGATTGTTTGTTTTTACATAAATCTGGACACGTTTTGTTGCCACTTTCCACATCCTTGCTGGGAATGATTGTCCTCAGCATCCCGGTGACCTGAAGCACACTGAGCTCTTCGATTCCCTCCTTTCTGTGGGCTTGTGCCTCCAGCTTCATGAGGTGTCAAGCTTTTGCATTCCTTCATGTCACTGACAAAGCTGGCTAATGTTCAGGGAATGCAGTTGTGGCTGATGTTTGCTGCTGCCTCTTCATGTCAGTACCTGACATGTTCCCTCTGATTAACACATTCAGAACTGACACACTGGAATATGTTGTTTGCCAAACTGGTTGGCTGTTAGTGGTCTGATACCACGCTGCCTGAATAGATGCATACCTTGCTGAGTGACTGGCTGTTTGGATGGTTGTTCTCCTGATTGTCTTTAGGAAAACTGCTCTGTGTCATTATTTTAGACCTAGACATGTATCATGTGACTGTAACACAAAGAAACAAGTAGATTGTTTTACAACCCCAGGGCAAGCTTCTCATTGATATGGCTTCATAAATCCCTTGATGGAGTTTAACAGTGTAATTATGATACCGCTCTGCAGCACAGCAACAACCTTAAACACGATTCTGCTCTTTGTAAGAAACAGCAGATTGAATCATCTTTTTTGGAATATTTGCTTTGTGGAATATTTGTGTAGTGACCCCAGAACTGGACTCAAATTATACACTTTTCAGGTCTTTAATGATTCACCTGCAGCTAAACAAACTAGTAAATATCTTGTTACATTAATTAGGTATATTCAAGATAAATGTATGGACCAGCTTTTCTAAAGCTTCTGAGTTCTCAAACTATTCTACAGATGACTGTAGACTGACTTTATAAGTGACTTGATTAAGGTCCAGTTAAACAAAGACAGAGGCATTGTAGCTGTCTGTGATTAAGTTGATGCTATTAATTACTTTAACAAAGAGCAGTTGAGAGTGTTATAGAGAACATGATGAAAATCATACTGTTTCATGTTGTGACAGGAGCATAATTTTGTAAAGAATACTTATGCTTGACCTCCATTAACAGTTACTGTTGCTGGGTTAGATTTAGGCTTTTAATAGCTAAAAACTGGCAAATCTAAGGAGGAAACAGATGGAAAAATAAATAAATAGTTTAATTGCACAGCTGAATGTGTGATCTGCTAATGAACAAGCTGGCAAAAATTTGATCTCTTTCAAAATGCAATCCTTGTATTCAGGAAAATTTATTAAAACAAAAAAATTGTTATCATTCCAATTACCTTTAGTGGTGCGTTATTCTAGTGAGTCATATGCAGTGGAGTTCACTATACTGAAAATAGAGATATGTTTTCATAATGAGACCCTTTAAAAATGTGATTGTCATATATACAGTGGATAAAATATGATTAACATTTATTTATGAAGCTTAAAAATGGACTGATTTGGCATTTTGGAGGCCGATCCAAGCGTTTGAGTGTAGAAACAGAAGACCATCTCAGAGGAAGCGAGAATACAACATGGCTTCTAACAAACCAATGTTTGACACCAACTTAACATTTTCTGTTCCACCAGCAGATCAGATTTCTATATCTGCTGGATTGTTTAGATCTGAATTGCTGATCGTCTCATTATGAGGTTGCCATTTGTGCCAGTGATTAAAATGTTTGCATGCTCTCAGTGAGCTGTTAACCTTGTGACCTTCTACAGGGTAAAGTAGGTATAACTAATGGATGGATGAATACATTTACAACATTGGTTTGATAGTTATTTAGTCAAATACTTGTTAAAACAACAACCATTTTCAATGGAAAATGGCAGTAATTTCAACATACAATCACACACCAGCAACATGTTGCTATAAAGAGGTTGTGCCCAAATTTGACTTATTCTGATATCATTGCAAGCCTTAAGTAAAGACATTTCAGGCACATGTCCACCATCTCAGTTTAACATCTTTCTTTGCTCTTAAAATACCTTTTATCCAGAATGTCCATGACTGGTGCTCATCACTTCAAACTGACGTTGACAGCAGATGCTGACTACTAAATGAAGCCTGCAGCTACAGCAACACAGAGACAAGTCAGTCCAGTTAACTCTCAGCTGGGCTACATTGCCATTTTGTTTAGCATGAACGCGGCTGCTGCCTCTGAGCTTCCAGGAAACTGAAAACAGACCTCGACCTGTGGAATCTGATGGTTGTTTCCACTGATATTTACAGAACATTCCACTACCCTTGTCTCTGATAAACATTTTCAGTGCTTTACATGTTTGTGTTGGTCAGAGGTGTTCACATATTGATCCGTGCCTTGCACTGAAAGCTCTTGAAGACTTTTTAGCCAGTTTGAGCACACATATGCACAGACTGGAGCAACAGTTAGTTAATAAGATGAGCAACAGGAGCAAAGTTGACAAAAATTGTTTGTCAAAGAGCTATTTGAAATCATGATAAGCATTTTTAAACACTGGTTGGCCTTGCAGGCTGAGACATCTTTTGTGTGCCAGTAACAAACAAAAGAAATATCTCTGCACCTCCACAAACAATAACTTCAGCTGGTCTCAGTCCCTTCTGCACTCCTGCTATAGAGGGCATCATGTTAATTGCTTCCATAAGGGAAGTCTTGGAATGTCTTGTGTATCGGACTTCCTGGCTTTTCCACCGTCCTCGTGGGACCTGTTGTTCTGCGGCCGTCTGAGATGGAGAGAAGGCGTCTAAGATCAGCTCAGGATGCATATCTAGGCACATTGTGCAGTAATAGACCTAATGCATACAAGTCACCAGGGAGTAAAAAGTGGGACTCGGTTGGGAAAGTGTAGAAATGACCCACAGCTTCTATTCTTCTGAGATGACTTCCACAATGAGCACCAACAGGAATAAACTTCATTTGGCTTTATAGTTTATGTTGCTGCCTTTCAGCTGTGACTTATCTATGCCTGTCTTGAATGTAAACCCTGTGTGATGTTTTGTGGGAACACTTCTGCTGTGTAAAAGTTCTGTAAATTGTTGTTACAAAAAACGCTCACCATCAAGTATATTTACCACAGCCGTTATCACTGAGGCTAAACTTTTGTTTGTGTGTTTACTCACAGAGAAACACACACTGATGTCATTGCCAAACCCATGCCTTAATGGCTCCAGATATCCAGATATTTTTGAGTCTCTGGGGGGCTGTTCGGGCCTCTCGGCAGTGCATAGTATGTAGTACAAAACTCTTGTAACTCGTGTATCGCTCACATCTCCTCTCTGCTGTGCATTATTTAAAGAAGTGCTAATGGCATCAAAAAAACTCAAATCCTGAGCCTAAAGTTGTCTGCAAGCTGTAGGAGGCTATAGGACTAAGCAGAAGTGTGTAATGTAGGTATGTGTGCAGACCTCCCACATGCATTTAGTCTATTTAAAAATATTTTGATATCTGTAAATGTGCTCGATTTGTGTTGCCACTTTTCAGAAAAACATCAGCTCTGAAAATATACAAAACCTTGACGGCTTGTTGCAGGTTTATGGAGAAACTGACAGATTATCTCATTAAAAAGTTTCGGTGCAGGTCTTATTTTGCAGAAAGGTTCTTAATAGCTTTGTTGTTAACAAGTATTAAGCAATGCAAAGACACACCATTCCTTTCCTGTAATGTTTTTGTTAGGACCCTGAGTGGATTCAAATGTGAAAAGTTTGAGACATGTAATTATGCCTGAGCAATGAAACCACCGACATATGTTGAGGTAAATTGTTTAGTCGAGCATGCTCTTAGAGAGGTTTTTAGTTTGTCCAACTGTAAGCAGACGTGGTTAACATCCTATCATTTTGGCTCAGCCGGCTGGATTCACTGTGGCTTCACTTCAAAGTAGCACAGCTGAACATGGGATATCTGACAAGTGAATACAGGATACAAACCAGCAACCCTTAAAGAACCTTTTTGACTTTATGATGGTTCTCACAGGATTGTTTTAGGAACCTTCAAGAATTTTTATTTTTTAAAGTTCTCTAAGGCTGTTTTTGTGGAAATGTGTTTTATTCAATAGGATCATTTTTCTAAAGTTAGATTTGCAGCTTTAGAAAATCTTCAGGGGATGCTTACCAACACTGCAGCCAAGTTTATATGGTAAAATTTTGTGAAAAGGACTCCAGGCAACTGTTTGGCAGTAAAATGTTGGAAATGGAAGAGTTATCCCTTTCTGGAGTTTATATATAATGACTTAACTAGTAGTAGTAGTAATAATATTGACAAAGACTTGCATCTGGTATAAAAAATTCCTATTTAAAAAATGACAATGAACTAATTATTAGAGCAAGTTATTACATATTTTATTATCATTTCAGCTTTCAAACAAATGTCATTATACTCTGGTTACTGAATGTTTTAAATGGATCAAATTGATTAGAAAAATGTTGAAATTGCAGTTTTGTACATCTTCCATGATCAATGAAAATAAAAACAGGTGCAGTATGTGCCCTCTGATCAGTGACTGATTGAGCAGCACTAAACTGTGAGAGAGATAATATCAGTTTCTCCTCAAAGTTGCTCCACATGTTACTGTACTGTAGAGGTGGAGAGGTGTTCTTTATGCTTAAATTTCCTTCTTACCTTCTTTTAACTCAGGTTTCCTGGATCTTGTTTAATACTATTACAAGAAATGAATTAACTGATGAAAAGCCGGAAGTGTGTTCTTTTGGCAGCTTTCCCTTTTATCTGATGATCTGATTTTCTCTGAAGTTACACTGGCTCTGGGTTTATCATGAATAAGATTGTACTCTTCATAGCTGCGTGTCTCTGTTTGTCTCTCTGTGGGTGTTCTGCAGCTGAGAAGTGGTACAAACGCCATTTAACCTACCAGATAGTGAACTGGCCTCGCCACCTGTCTCTGGGCTCTGTGCGGCTGGCAGTGCACGCTGCCTTCCAGCTGTGGAGCAACGTGTCAGGCCTGGTCTTCCAGGAGGCCCCTGAAGGGACCGCAGACATCCGGCTGGCCTTTTATGAGGGGGACCACAATGACGGGGTCAGCAACGCTTTTGATGGACCAGGTCAGGATTATCACACACTTTTTCAAGTTACTGCTGATTTGTCTGATCTTATCTGTGTTTACATTTATGAGGCCTTGTTTTCAGTCTCGTCAGATATTTGACGAGACTAAATTAAAAGCAAACGAGCTGACTCCTTTTAATGCTTCCTCTTACCATACTGAAGAAAGGACAGGTTGTCAAAGTTTTAATAGTTCTTTGTAATGATGGTGCGGGACTGATGTAATGATTTATAGTTTGTGCTCTGATCTCTCTTGTTGGACAAATTGATAATGACATTTTCTTAATTATTCTTTAATCATCACTTTTTATGATTTATTGCACAAAATAATTTTGGTTTATGTGGATAATCAGATCAGTTCACTACAGTTGTGTAAATACTAACAGGTTATTTAACGTAAAGTCATCCACTGAAGTTACTGAAGGAACCATCACAGATGTTTATAATTGTTATAACACGCTGTATGACACTGTGTGGTGAGAATAAAAATGTCTCCTGTTCATTCAGGGGGAACCCTGGCTCACGCCTTCCTGCCTCGCCGAGGTGAAGCCCATTTCGACATGGCAGAGAGGTGGACACTAAACGGACACAAGGGCCACAACCTGTTCATGGTGACTGCCCACGAGATCGGACACACTCTGGGACTGGAGCACTCCCCTGTGCGACACTCTCTTATGTCGCCGTACTACAGGAAACTGGGCCGGAGCCTGGTTCTGAGCTGGGATGACATCATCGCAGTGCAGCAGCTGTACGGTGAGAAGATTCACAGTGTGGGATGTGGGGCACAATTTAATCAGCAGGTTTTGTTGAGTTGGTTTGATTAGGAGAGGAGGTGTTAAATAACATTACTGGATAGATATTATTACCACTTTAAGCTCCGATGGATGTTTTAGAGGTGGCAAAAAAAGGATTTTAGCAAAGAAAATGACAGATTGCTGTGTCTGGCCTCAGGAGTATAGGTTTCAGCTTAGAATGAATCAACACTGGAGTGTGTGGAGCCACCTGTGTGAATTTGCAACCTTAATGAAACCAGACTGTCATTGAGGAAACCCAGATGTAGTAATTTCTGTGCTCTGTTACCCATTAAATCAGGGGCTATGATGTGAAACTGTGAAAATTGTTAGATTTAGGCTTTTAATAGCTAAAAACTGGCAAATCTAAGGAGGAAACAGATGGAAAATTAAATAAATAGTTTAATTGCACAGCTGAATGTGTGATCTGCTAATGAACAAGCTGGCAAAAATTTGATCTCTTTCAAAATGCAATCCTTGTATTCAGGAAAATTTATTAAAACAAATAAATTGTTATCATTCCAATTACCTTTAGTGGTGCGTTATTCTAGTGAGTCATATGCAGTGGGTCAGAAAACTGCTAACAGATTGAGAATCAACAGGGGAGTGAAGACTATTAAAAGACTTTACCTGCAGTGACAACATCCCCTCTTTGTGCCCTTAGTTGAGTTTATCTTTGCAGAAGAAGGCGTCTGCTCTGTCAGCTTTCATTCAGAGTAGCAGAAGTAGTGTGAGCACACTCAAGGGTTTGTTTGTGTTGTATGTATGTCATTATTATCCAGTGTGTCTCACAGCTGGGAGCTGCTGTCAGCTCTGTTGGGATGGATTACATGTGTAGTTGCAGAGTGTGGGAGCATTACTTTATGACTCTGTGTACAATAGTTTCTGTTTACTGGGAATCTTCTGCGCCTTCTGGCATGTGTAAGGCAGGTTTCTACATGTGCTGCTCTGTAGAATTTGCTTATTGTTGTCGAATTTTTTTCTTCCATCTGCATAGAAACCGATTTCACTGTAACAGTTGCAAATCATGTGTATAAGTAGTTACTTACAAAAAAAAAAAAAGCTTCTCAACCACCTGTGTGATCAAGTAGTAATTTGAATCTACAAGAAGCAAAAAGTCTTTTCTCTGCTTTGACCCTGAACCTCAGGTGTACGTCAGCTGCAGAGGGCCCGTGAAAGCACACAGTCCTCTGCAGGAATGTTTGCATGGCTGCAGGACAGTCACACAACCATTTGGTTAATTTAGCGCTGAACTTGAGATTCAGCCCAGCAGAAACTCACAAGCAGGGCAAGTCCAGGTGCCTCCCTTATTATCTGAGGAGTCCCATCTGCTCTGCCTCTGGAAATATTTTGTCCTCAGCTTCTTTAAATGGTATTAACTATCTCCCCTTATTCACCCTGGATTGCTTAATGACTTGATCACATAATGAAATAACTGCTGCAAGAGAGCAGCAATTAGTGCAGGCAATTAGTTTTAGCCTCTCTTTGAGTTGCTTGTGTTTTTGCCTTCACACTAGATGACTCTGATTGCATTTTTTGCTACTTGACAAGTAGGGATTTTTTCACTGGCACCCGGGTGGGGTTTCTCCTATATACTTATCAACATTATTTCAACCCTGTGGCAGTAATTTCTAAAGACTGCAGCTGCTCCCACATAAATGTCAAGCCGCTCCACAGGCAGATACAGACTTGAGCAGCAGCTGACAGGACTGCTGGCACTGCGATAATGCTCCATCTGCTTAAAGGGAGAAGCTTTAGCCAGAGGTTTGTGTTGCTCTGGGATGCTGCTTTTGTGTGATTTGATGAGAAGCACATGT
>JBAMHW010000009.1:22548570-22562245 GCA_037177495.1 Rhadinocentrus ornatus | reverse complement strand
TAGTGAAAAGAGAAGAGGGCCGAGCACTGAGCCCTGAGGCACCCCTGTTGTCAGCCCATGTGATGTAGACACTCCCCATCGCCAAGATACTTTGAAGGATCTTTCTGTGAGGTTGGACATAAACCACGCAAGGACAGGCCCTGAGATGTCAAGCTCCGAAAGTGTGGAGAGGAGGATCCAATCGTTAACCGTGTCAAAGGCAGCAGACAGATCCAGCAGTATAAGGATTGACTAGAGGATCTGGCAAGTCGTAGGGAATTAGTAACTGACAGGAGAGCAGTTTCAGCATAGTGGCCTTGCCTGTAGCCCGACTGATAAGGATCGAACAGATTGTTGTCTTGGAAAAACTGTGAGACCTGACTGAAGACAGCATGCTCTAGTAGTTTAGACATGAACGGAAGCAGAGACTGGCTGATAGTTTTCAACCTGGGCTGGGTAGAGTGTGGGTTTCTTCAGCAGCGGGGTAACCTCAGCTTGCTTGAAGGCAGAGGTACAGACACCAGATTTAAGAGAGGAGTTGATAACTTGGGTTACTGCAGATTTGATTGTAGGTAGAATGCTCTGCAGGATGTCGGTAGGGACAGGATCAAGACGACAGGTGGTGGGTTTTGAGTTGACGAGACGTTTACGTTACGACCCTTGTTGAGTCTAGGGGGTTGCTAAGGGGTCGCAAACAAAACAAGTCGGAGGTGGATACGATCAACGTAAATAAATTTATTTACAATCAATAAAAGTAAGAACACAAACTTTCAGTATTTTACAAAAAAACAAAAAACCAAGAGTATCCATAAAATTAAACAAAACAAACACAAACCAAAAAGCTCATTTAAAGAAAAACACAATTCAACTTAAGGTGTCCTGTAACAGGTAAAAGGCCCTTTTTTTGTTTTGGCAATTTAGGGATTTATATAAAATAAAATAAAACAAAAACGTCTCAATCAAACAAGCTTACTCAAACACAAAACATGGATAGTCAATCCTAAACCTTAAACCAAAATCCAAATCTCACAAAAGTCCCACACAGGGCAACAAGTGTGCGAACACACAGAGTTCCAGTTTCCAAAGTGGCGAGCTGTGCTGCAGTCTCACACAGCTGCCTAGAATGAAGGTAATCCCATCCTTAAGAAGCAGCGGCGTCTTCCCAATTAGCCAGCCATTGCGGAAGCAGAGTCAGAGGCGACCAATCCTTGAGAAGGAGGAGGGATTTCCGTCGTTAAGGCCATAGCCAGTTAGGTCCCAGTATGGAGTCCACAGCCAATCACCTGTGAGCACTGGCACAGTTTCATTTACATATCCAACAATCAATCAAATAGGCCAGGGCCGTAACAGTCCTCATTTAGAGAGTGGAAAGAGCAGAGTAAGGCACCAGTAGCTGGTTTGGTTAGGCCGAATTGGTCAGGCTCAGTAAATTGGTTACTGATGACAGCTACCTTTTCAGTAAAGTAGGAAGCAAACATTTCTGCAGTCAACACTGTGGGAGGCTGAGCAGGTGGTGGAGATAGAAGAGAGTTAAACGCCATGAACTGGTGTCTTGTGTTGGGAGCATTGCAGATCTTGATCTAATAAAAGTCTGTCTTGGCAGCCTTTAGGCTGGATGTGAAAGATACAAGTTTTTGCCGGTACTCTGACAAGTCAGCATGGTCATTTGACTTGTGCCATTTTCTTTCTGCAGCCCGGCTCTGTTATTCCTTAGAACCTCAGTGAGCCACAGACTGGGAGGATTTTGTCTAGCTGGCTTTGACACCAGAGAAAAGAGTTTGTCCAAAGATGATGCAAGACATTAACAGACAGTAAGGAGAAGTCTGAGTGGGAAGGGAGGGTAGAGTAAACCTCAACAGACAGCTGCGTAGGGCTGAGAGATCTCAAATTTCTGCGGTAAGACACCATTTTTGGAGCTGCTGAGTTATATTAGGAAGGAAGACAGAGAATTTAACCAGGAAATGGTCTGAGAGGTGCAGTGGGGTCAAGAGTATTTCCAGCTTTGTGTGTTGGAGGAGTCTGTACCAGTTTGAGATTGAAAGAGTAGATAAGAGCCAGAAGGTCAGTTGCCTGTTGTTTGCCTATGTGAATGTTCATGTCTCCCATGACAATTAGCGGTGAGCCATTATCAGGAATGTCAGAGAGAATCATGTCCATTTCAGAGACAAACTCATCAATACTGCCTCCAGGAGGGCGGTAAATAACAAGAATGTATTCAGTGATGGGTGTACAGACCATTACTGCGAGATACATTATGCTGATTATGATCAGCATGGAAAAATATCTTGCTGCATCTTATAATTCTGCTCAGGACTCTGATGTGTCGAGAACTGTCCCCATTCACGCCCGCAAGAGAAAAACGTCATTTTGTCCTTGCATGTAATCAAACTCGCACTGTTAAATTGCAGAATTTAACACCAGATTAAATTTTTTTGTGAACTCTAGTGTCCATTATAACAATTTAAATAAAAAAAAGGATGAAGTTTCTGTTTCCCTCTGAATTGTATTTATTTACACAATATCTTTTGTTTTAAAATTAACATAATGACCATGAGCACCAAAAATGCAGCTACCATCTGTTAAAGTAATCAGTCCAATCCATGCTTTAGCTTGCTAGGTTTTCACTCAAGTTAATCCGTTTGCTGATTCCTCAGTTTAGCTTGGCCTTAAAACAATTAACATTGCTGGGAACTCACATTATGAATTCATTTTGGCTGATTGGTTACTTGATCTATCTAGGACATGTACATATACATGTCTGATCAATCATTTGTACATTTTTACACAACAATATGAGTGACAATCATTTCAATTTGCTTTAAACAAATGTAAATAAAAGCCATAAGATTAGACTTCTACTAGTTAAAGGCTGGTCTCAGACCTGTGATGCTTTGGAAAGCAATCCTACTTAATCAGATTTCTTATGAACACATGATTAACAGCAATATCAAAGACTGCCTTCACACTGAGATTTAATCTGGTTTAAAGACAACAAAAATATAAAAGGTTAGCTTTCCATGACAACTGATGACCATAGACTATCCTCAGTACCTCTTAAATACAAGTTACTGTTATTCACTGAGCTGCACTTTAGCAAAATAGCTGCACAAATCATGCTTAAATCTATATATAAATGTAATTTTTACATAAGTAATATAAGCTGTCCTGACTTACATCACTCACCTTCCAACAGTCTCTTGATGGGTCTTCGGAAAGTGCCATTATTGTACATTGTGGAAATACATGGGGTATTTAAAACTATTTAAAGAATTTAGAAATTTCTGGGTGAAGTGTACCTCCTGTTGAAGTACTTAGTGTCCTTCATCTTGTAATGTAGGCCTCATTCATCAGGAAAAACTTCTGTGTCCTGTCATCCTTACAAAGACTTGTGTCATAGTGGCAGACATTTAGATAAAGAACTCATCAACTGGTTCCTCACTGTTTGTATGTGCAGACAGCGGCACAGCAGTAGTCCTTTTCTCTGCCAAGAGCCTGTTTGAAAGACTTTTTTCCACCGCAGTGGTCTTGCTCTCCAAGGCTACATTTGCACAACCACCAGAGGCCCACGTCCCAGAGGGCTTGTGAGGGTTCATATGTGTCCGTGGCAGACATTCAATCAACTCCCTGGCTAGCTCCTCGACAGATGAAGCCCCAACTGCTGCAGGTCTCTCAGATTGTAGCGTCATCAAAAGGTCAATTGAGGAGGACCGAGGAATTGTTTTGATGGATGTGTCTGAGTGCAGAGAGATGGCTACTCCTGTGTCTACGTTAGTCTCTGACTCCTCTTCATCTTCTTCCAGAAGAAGATGGGAGAGAGAGCGGGGCACAGAGGGTCGCAGAGGTGAGTCAGGGTGATTGGATGTTGAGAGCTGAGCAGGGCTGCTGCGCTGAGAGGAGTAACAGGAGCTCCCAGGTGGGGTGCTGCAACAGCTTCCTGATCCCAGGCTCTCTGCTCCACCACCTCCTCCATGAAGCTTCTCCAAAAAAGGGTCACTACGTGGTCTGTGTCCTAAGATAAATAGGCAGTTTAACTACTTGAAAGATTCTATGTCTCCTTATTTTTGCTTATACAGTTGCATCCTGTTTAAAAAAAAAAAAAAGTTTTTGTTTTTGCTTACCTTGCCTATGACTTTGCCAGGCCAGTGGAGCTGTGAAGCTGCAAGGCAATAAGCTGTGGCTCTGTCCTGTGCTCCTGAGCTGCACCCCTAGAGGAGGAACACTCAGGCAAGTCGGGGGAAAGGCACAGGTTAGAGGTCGCGGAGGCTGAGCTGGGGTTTTCACCTGCAGTGCAGAGTGACAGAAGGAGTGGGATTTTGATATACATCAGGGCTAATAAGATTTAGTTAAGTAACTTTGACAGAATTAACAAACATGCATCTGACAGATGGCTAGTTTCACAGCTTTGAGTTTATTATACAATTTAACTCTTGAGTCAATTTGGTGGCCTGGTGAAAAGGAAGTAGACTCCAAGATTGTCCTCGTTTATTAAATTTTTTTTATTAAACATTTGTTTTAAATGCATTTTCATGATGCACGTGTGTGGTTAGTTATATACAATATTATTATAAATTTGTATAGATCAATATTATATACAACATTAAAACCAGCTGCCTAATATTGTGTATGGGCCACTCAGCTCTGGCCTGATTTTGAGTAAACTCTACAGTACAAGACCTCCGAAGCCTATCTGTAGCATTATCTATTAAGCTATTAGTTTGCAATTAATTAATTAGTCCATCCATGCTCCTCAATAACTTGGGCGATTGGCTATTAAATCCCATTACACAGATGCATTATCAGACTGACATCTGGGGTATTTAAAGTGCAACACCTTTAGCTATGTGTAATGCATCTTAGGAAATTTCCCAATATTTTTTTTCAGTTGCTTGGTATATTATCCTGCTTCACGAGGCTGCTGCCAACAAGACAATATGGTTTCTAACCTCAGGATGTACAGTCATAAAGCCTTAGAATTTTAATATGGTATAGTTTCTTCTTATATCAAGATAAAGTAAATAAAAACCAGTTTACCATGCCTTAAAACTTAGTAAATATAGCATCAAATGAACAATGTGATACATGTAATACATAGTGTCATTATTTAATTAACATAAACTAAGACAATATGCAAAAGCAGTGTGTAAAAAAACAAACAAAAAAACTTAGCATACCATTCCTGCTAGCAATGGAATTTAAAGGGTAAGTAGCAGCAGCTAATCAAATGCTCTTAATTAATGCATCAACCATAACTGTGAGAGTTCAGGTGTAAATTAGCCCAGTGTCAACAATGTCAGAAATTGTCAGTAGATAGTTCTCGTTTGCGGCAGGCTTTAGAGAAGCATTTGGTGCTGTTCATTAATCTACAATTTGAAAAAAAAAAGAAAAAAAGAACTAGTATGGCATGTTTGAAAGGGTTGATAGGAAAAAATCTAAACATGAAATGCAGCAGAATAGTTTATGTTTGCAAAGTTACATCTGAACAAACCACAAGACTTCTGGGTCATAATGAACTGTGACATGTTTAGTGCAAGAAAATGATGATCCCAAACACAGCAGGAAATCAAAGTTTTGTGATGTCAAAATCCAGACCTCAACCTGACTGAAATGCTGCATAAAAACAAAAGCCGGCAAACCTCAATAAATCAAAACATCACTGTAAAGAAGAATGGGTTAAAATTCCACCACAAAATAAGGGACTAGTCATTTACATTATACAGAAAATTACTTGGATTTATAGCTGCTGAAATCACTGTTGGACTGTGGGGTTTACTTTTCTATCACTACTTCTGCATTAAGGCTTAACATAAATAATGATACAGTGTTTTAAGTCATTAGCTGTTTGTTCATCTGAAGTTTTATTTACTTTTTTCTTCTTGTACACAATCAATAAGTAAAATTTAAAATTGAAAGATGGTGGATTATCATTGTTTTTTTTATGCTTTTTTTTTTCTTCATTTTTATTTTACAACTGTATTATGTCTCCAATAATAAATAAGACTTTATCAAAGTTACTCAGATTCCGTAGCTTAATCAATTTTCTTATTTGTAGTTTACTAACTTCAAGAATGGACTGTTCATTTTCTGCCAAATATAAGTAGTTCATATTTAATGAATAATTAAATAATTAAATTAGGCTTCTTCAGTAAACAACAACTTGACATGATCTAACCATACATTTATCAATGACAAACCTTTCTTAATTAACATAAATTGAGAAGCTTTTAATCACATTACACATTTAAAATACATTTTAAGCTGCACTTACCTGAAAGAGAATCTTGTTGCCATCCAAGTCTTCTGTCTGCCAGCGTGTAGTGCTGATGGGGGTGCAGGGATTGGGCAGCAGGGGGACCAACTGGCCAATCTCTTCCGCACTGAACTGCAGCACAGCAGAGCTGCATGGCTCAACCTGAACCCCTGGTGACAACTGCTTTAAAGCCAACTGAAGACACAGCCCTGGCTCTATATGGAGATATGAAATGACCCCAACATGTAGAAATATTACAAAGGCAGAGTGGAGTTTTCCTGATTAGGTCATTGTTGTTGTTATTCAACATCAAATCCCAGTTAATACAAACCCTTCACAGTATACCTGTGTGGAGAGTAAACCAGCAGAAACCAGTCTTCTGCTCCTCTGCCTGTCGCTGCAGCACTGTCTCATAGAGCCGCACAGCATCCTCATAGTTGTCATAGCCAGTGTACAGTGTCACCCGCAGTATTTCCCCTCCACAGTGCACAGGCCGTACCCCCCAAACAGGCATCCCCACACCCAGACTATAGAAATCTCTGCTGGGCAAGAGGTAGGGTCTCAGAAGAGCATTGGACGGTGAGCTGCTGGAAGTAATTTGAATCCCACCAGTTCGACTGCCGCAACTCTCAGTGTGATGATACTGCCAGGGTGGCCTTTGGAAAAAGTCCAGCACTTTGAGGATTCGCTCTTCTCCATAAGCCTCATGGAGGAAGAAAGTGATGGCCAAAGAAGGGCAACCTGAAAGTTTTTGGCAAAGATTTATTCTCAAACAACCTGATATTCGCGATGTTGAATCAAATGCCTAAAATGTATACGGAGGTCACAACAAGCTATCATATCTTATTAGATATGAGATTGTATGCGTAAGACATATATTGCAATGCAAGGCTACACACAAGAATCCTCACCTGCTACAGGACACAGGTGGGTATAACTTCTTAGAGGGGAGGCTCTCTCTGAAACATGAAAGATGCGAAGGCTTGGGCACAGCCAGCGCAGCAGGCAATCCAAAGTCTGCTGCAACAGCAGAGAGTCTCCAGGGTTGGCAAGCAGATGTAAGTTCATCAGCAGGAGCTGCTGCCGTCGTTGCTGCCTCACCTGCCTGGTCATAAGCTCCACTGAGGTAACACACAAACATAATGCATGATGTGCACAAAAATAACTGTGAACATGCAACGGTTTATAGCAAGCAGTTGAGAAAAGCACATTTTCTTTCTTCTGTGTTTTTTCATCACAACTGGTCAACAGACAAGAGTCTATATAAATTGAAGGTTTTAATCAGTTCAAATGCAGTTTTCATCCTCACTGCTTTCAGGCAAAGAGTGACTGCACTGATTCTCTCTGTAATGTTATTTGTTAACACTGTATGTGATTTAGATTATTATTAGTGCTAAAATTGAATTGAAAATGGAATATGACTCAAATTAGGAAACAGTTGCACATCATCTCTTTTGGCTGTATAATGGAATGAAAATGAATCATCCAATGGAAAGAAGTCACAAACCCCAGTCTCTTTAACACAACTTAATGTTTGCACATTTATGTGTGTCTTTTCAGGAAACAAGTATTTTTGGGAGTCATTGATTATTAATTAATTATTTAATTTAGATTTTAAGAGTGTGTGTCTTTGTCTCAGGACTTAGAGCCAAGAAGATTCCTTGGATTCCCCCGTTCACAAGTCCTTAGACAAGATGGGATACAGTGATTTGGTGGTTAGCACCATTTCCTCACACCAAGAACCTGGTTCAAACCTCATCTGGGGCCTTTCTGTGTGGAGTTCACACGCTATCAGCCTGTACTTATTTAGTTATTTGTTATATACGGTATACAAACAAATAAAGCTACTTTAGTAAAATGTCAATGAATAAAAGAATACAAGTCTCAATGAATGGAAGCAACACTGTAAAGCGGAGTGGACCAAAATTGCTCCACAATGATGCAGGACACTAATAACGCCATACAGAAAACAATTATGGCTGTTTTAAGTGATTTTATAAGCCATTAAATCATGGATGCATATAGTTTTCGCTTACAATTATTGCAAATTTGGCTTAGTTTTTATTGAATATGTCCTGCCACATAAAGTCTTTGAATTGAAAGACTGTCATTTCTTTTATACATGAATGTATAAAGGATTTGGGGTTTTTAGTGACTGAATAAGAGGACTAAAAGTAATTTTTCGGGATCTGCTGTAATTATATATATATATATATAAGTAAATTATTGCAGAGCCTCTTTTAAGTTATGTATGAATCAATGAACACTTACTGGCAGACGACATCCTGCTGCAGTCTGATCTGAAAAAGACCAAATTAAAAACATATGAATGACTGCTTGACAAACACTGCTGGAGGAAAGACAAAAATCTGTCTCCATCTTGTGGTGGTTGGTTTGGAAACCAGCCCCTTTGCTTTGGTCACCATGACAACACTTTTTATGTTGTTAGCTGCCCTGAGCTGGAAAAAGTCATTATCACGAGAAAACTCGATTAAAGGTAAAACTGTTACAAAAACGTAAGGTTAAAATAAGTGTTAATAAGTTTTAACAACAACTTCACATTGTAGACTGCTGTCAATTGCTAAATTAATTTCCATTGTGGCTGCTGCCGAAAAGCGAAGTTGGCTAGCTAAAGTTAGCTCCGAGCTAAAGCGGAGACAGCAGTTGACTCACTCAGCAGTTTCAGCTCCAGAGTCCACGTTTTCATCGCTGTCTGTCTTTAAACCCACAGCTCTTCTCCACATCGTCCCGTACACCCGTTCACATTTGATCCAGTGCTCGAGAGTTTGAGCAGTGACTGCTAAAATTCCAACTCGAAGTGGAAAGCATCCTGGTGGGTATGATTCCACAGCCTGCCAAAGTCGTGGAAAAGCTGACGTCACCAGGCAACGATACACACCGTTATGTTAAAATATGATTACAGGGGCACAAAAACTGTCGATGCTTCTCGAGTTTCAGAGTAAGTGCACACTGGAATGTGTTTAGGTAGTTACAGAGTCAATTCTGGGCGAAAGGGAGCAAGCAGAGATGGTGCTACCCTAAATCCAAAGCCATCTATAAAAACAACAGAGAGCAGAAGGCATGAGTCTAACAATGTGAGAAGACAAAGGACACGGGCCAGACCGGCCGGACAGATTTAAATGTGTATGGGAAATGTGGAGGGGAGGCTCTAAACCCTGGAAATTAAAGACGTTGTTTGCGAAGAGCATTAAAATAACCCAAGAAAGACAAGCTTTTTACAAGCCGTAAATAACAATGTTTTATCACATCACAGTCGTAGGACAAATTTCTGACCAGGTCAAAACCCAAGCAACACTTGTAGTGGATAGAAACATGTCTGTATTTAACTTGTTTTGGTTTATAGCCATCTGTGTTGTCCTTTTAGAAGGATGAGGTGAAAGCCGTGAACATGGATTACTTGAGAAAACTAGGCTAGAGTTTGGTGCCTTATACCAGTGGTTCCCAATCCCAACCTGGGGTCCCCCAAAAAGCACAGGGGGTCCCTGAGGCTTTAAACATTAGAGCGATTGTGATTAATGTCCACAAATTGTCTCTATTTTAATGAATAAAAGTAAGGTTGTATGTTGTTCATTTAGCCTTGGCTTTATCAAAGGACAGTACTCAACCAGAATACATTATTTATAGTGAGAATCTCACTTTTGTAAACCTAAAACCAGCATGGTTTCAGCACAGGGTGAAGCATGGAGTCCATACCATTTTAATTTATGCATGAAGGGGGTCCCCGAGCAAAAGGTTGGGAACCACCAGTTTTGTTTTCGTCAACGATGACGAATGTATTTCTTGATGAACCTTTTAACATGACGAGACAGTGGCAAGCTAAAAATGGCTCTCTGATGACAAAAAACATGACGAGACGTTTGTGAGATTTCGTTAAAGAGACGAGACGAAAATGTTCAAGGGCTGATTGTCCGACATTAAAAATCCCTGACATTTCTGCCTATTGTGAGCGCAATCTATCAGTCAGCAATGCCGGTGCACCTTGGCCACGCCCACCACCTGACGTGCAGCGCGCACAGACAAGCAGTTTATTCATTCACAGATGAATCATGGTGGAAGGGGTTTGGTGGTCGCAAGCGAGGAAACGATATATGGACATATTTTAACTATAATCCATTATAATTTCACTGGCAGACTAGGTCAAGTTGGGCATATGTGTTCCTCATCCATTGCTCATATTTTGGGCATGTGTATGTTCAGGGTGTAGTATTGCAAACTTAGCAGATCAGAAAGTAGATCAGAAAGTATTTGCTGTTGGTTGGGAAACCTTCCAAGTCTAAAACCATTCCTTTTAATTTTGTAATTGTTGAAAATAACCAAACAGCAAGCTCACAATGTGTTGCTATATGTTGAACTTATAGATATGCTATTTTCTTGTGTGAATTTTTTGTATAATGAAGTAGGGCATCAATTCATGAAAAAAGTTTAAATATTGAAATAAAAGGTTTCTTCCCAGCAGCAATTAAGTATAGAACAGCAGCATTGCATCCCTGTTGATGGGAAAATCTAGACTAAAGGTATCAATCTGGTAAAGGATCTGGTTATTATGCAAAAGCATTAAGATTAACTTGTTTTATAAGTTGCAATACTTGTTATAACCTGTCAACCTTGATTCCACTTTTTAATACGTATTATTCACCTAAATTGATTTGTTAAAAGACAAATACTTTTTCTTTATTTGACTAAAACCTTTTTGAGTTTTCATCAACTAAAACTGGACTAAAACTATCAAACTTAGAAATGATTAAAATGTGACTAAAACTAACAAGCATTTTCGTCCTGAAGACTAAAACTGAGATGCCTGCCAAAAACAACACTGGGAACCACTGCCTTATACAATGTCAGCAATATATATATATATATATTAAAGTACATCTTGCTAAAGAAAAATAGAGGCCAAATTAACATAGGCCATAATTTTGGTCATTAAACTGTATATACAGAGTATTGTTATTACTATTGTTTTTTTAAAAGATTATGTAATGCTTAGTAGTTAATGGCTAACAATTATACAAGTCACTGGGGTGGGATTAGATAAATTTATGCTTCAACCCACTCCTTTTTAAGTCTTTTCTTTTTTTGTTTAATTTTGATTTCTTTTCTTTTTCTATATTTTGTCACTATGTTCAAATAAACTTTTCAATCATCCATCCATCCACTTCCGCTTATCCAGTGTCGGGTTCCCTCTCCTCGGCCACATTCACCAGCTCATCCAGGGGGATCCTTAGACGTTCCTGGGCCAGCCGAGAGATGTAGTCCATCCAGTGTGTCCTAGGTCTTCCTTGGGGTCTCCTCCCAGTGGGGCAGGGAGGCGTAAAGGAGGCATCCCGACCAGATGCCCGAGCCACCTCATCGCGCTCCTCTCTATGTGGAAGAGCAGCGACTCTACTCTGAGCCCCTTCCCGGATCAGAGCTTCTCACCCTGTAGAAAACTCATTTTGGCTGCTTGTATTCGTGATCTTGTTCTTTCAATCACTACCTACAGTTCGTGACCATAGGTGAGGGTAGAAACGTAGATTGACAGGTGTCGTGCCGAAAAACAGCCCAGGTCTGCCAGTCCAGGGGAACTGACCCTGATGTCCACATGATGCTGCAGAGGCGTGTCAGCCATGACGGTACTACAGCATCCAGCCCTTAAGGAACTTCGGGGGGACCTCATCCACCCTGCCACTGAGAAACTTTTTAACCACCTCAGCAACCACAGCCCCTTCCGCATCAGATGTGTTGATGGGATTGAGGAGGTCTTCGAAGTATTCCCTCCACCGGCTCAAAAGATCCCGAGTCAAGGATCTGCAGATAGAACACTGCTTCTCACTCC
The DNA here is from genome assembly GCA_037177495.1 of Rhadinocentrus ornatus. Lineage (NCBI taxonomy): Eukaryota > Metazoa > Chordata > Actinopteri > Atheriniformes > Melanotaeniidae > Rhadinocentrus > Rhadinocentrus ornatus. The sequence continues at coordinate 22,550,183 of JBAMHW010000009.1, read as the reverse complement.
TGAGCCGCCAGATATACACATAATGTCTACATGTGGACACTACATGCAGATCAATTGGTGGGACCCTACAGACCAAGACCATTGTAAAGAGCCATAGCATAGTGGTATCATATAAAAGCTGATCTGTATACTACAGATGTTATTGACTTATTTTTTCCTCTCTCCATTCACCTTGGAGGTGGGTGAAATTGCAGAGAAAGCTTTTCTCTGGCTATACTACTGTAGAAAATAGCTGATCCCAGTTTTGTTTGTATAAATTAATAATGCTTATTTTTATTGAGCCATTTGGGACACCTAAAAGCTTATTTTTGGAAAGCTGTTAGTTTAGTTTGAAGAATACATCCTAACTTATTTTTTCTTATGGAGACTAAAAGGGAAAAAGAGCTATAACTAAATCTCAAAATATGATTTAAACAATGCACTTTAAATGCCTGCCAAACAAATTCTCTAAGCATAATTAAATGCGGCTTGCCATTATGCTTTCATTATGGCTAGTGGGGGAAATATTTGTTTTTTGCAAAAGCCTTTTTCTGAAATGTAAAATAAAATAAATTCCACTTTTTTTTTTAACTCTACATTTAATATGATGAAAACAAGGCCCTGTACAATCCACCTTCGCAGTGAGTACAATTATTATCTTACAATTTGTACACATTAGAGAGCATGGTGCTAGATTGGTTCCACCTATTCAAAATGCAGATGAGAAGAAAAAAAAAGTCCTTTTTGAAATCTGCACCATGTGGAAACTTCTATTCGGGGAAAAGAACATTTTTTTGCTGATTGTACAGCAGGCCTAAAGTAAAAAATGTGTCATGAGAGACCAAACATGTATGGAGTTTAAGGTGTATTGTTCCCCCGACTGTCCCATTTGATAAGCGCATGCTGTGGACCAACAGCCCTCAGTCTCTCTGGGTACCAGTACACACCTGGTTACATTACTGTAATTGACAGTAAACATGTTTCAGCTACGTAAAAAAATTCATTGTACTTATATGACATTAAAATAAACCCCAAAACAGACATTGCTGAAACACAAAAGTAATATTCATGGTGGCTCAAATGCTTTTGTAAACCAGGTCTGTACTAGTGATCATTTTGTTTAACTATAAAAATCCTCTGCGAGGGAAAGGCCAAGACTGTCTGTCAAGCTGTACAGCCATTATTTTGCCACAAAACACAAATGTAACACACTGTCATTAACATTTAAAACAGGGGCGAGTTTAAATGTTGGTCTCCATGTAGCCACGTTTGCTATATGTGTGTTCTCGAGAGTGTGTGGTTAATTGGCAAACAGGCTCACCCAGTTCTCCACAAAGGCCACAAGAAACATTAAAAAAAAAAAATAGATTCTCTTCCTTTCATTTCTCACAGAAGAAATCTAATATTGCTAGAAAACTTCACCATCTTTTGCACATATTTCTCATTTAACACTTTCTCTTCTGGAAGAAAAGTTAAACTTCCCAGTGTTTCCCAGAATCAATGATGAAAGCACTTCCAAGTTCAAACACTAAGCAGTCCACAGAAAAAACAGAAGCCAAAAAAAAAAAAAAAAAAAAAAAAAAAAAAAAAAAAAAAAAAACCCCCCCCCCTCCCCCCCCCCCCCCCCAAAAAAA
>JBAMHW010000009.1:22515395-22545022 GCA_037177495.1 Rhadinocentrus ornatus | reverse complement strand
GGTTGAAAGGTGTTTTTTTCCGGTTCAAAGGTGGAAGTTTGGGCAAAAAAAGGGAAAAGTTGGAAGGGAACCCCCCCCCCCCCCCCCCCCAAAAAAAAAAAAAAAAAAAAAACCTAACAAAAGCTAATTTAGCTTCCAACTGTAAAGAAAAGGGGTGAAGACCATTATAAGGGTTAGGTGCAAAAATCATTTTATATTTTGCAGAACAAAAACAAATGTCTGCCAAGAAGCATTGACACATGCAAACTAAAACGTTCAAAAACTTTGATTTAATATTATGCTCTTTTCCAGTAAATAAATGTCTCATAAACCTCCAGAATGGGCTTTACTGGTTTGATAATAATTTTGATCACAGTCAAATTCTGTTAAAAGTTCATCCAGTAAAAACAATCAAAGAGGGGTGGAGTTTTGTAAATAGTAATTAGATCCAAATCAGGTATAACATAGAAAATGCATACATTTCTAAATTGCTTAAGCTGGGAGGTTGCATAGTTAAGCGGAAGCTGGAACAATGGCAACAGTAAGACATTTTCCCAAGTTGTGTCTCAGACCTTGAAGCTTGTATAAAGCATTAAACTCTAAACACGTTTTCACCACATGGGACCTTAAAGTGTGCCAGTTACAAACCTTCTAAAGACTTCAAATGCATGTCGTGGTGAAGGGGGGATATTGCACTTGGGTGTTGCTGATTGTGTTGGCCAGTATCCTGTGGTAAGGACTCTCACAGTGAGATCAACCCCTCCAAGTGACACCTCAAGTTGCAAAATACACAACATAAACACAATTAGGTTTCAGAAAAAGAAATGTGCAAGGAAAACAGGACTTTAACTTAGCAAATAACCAGACAAGTGTGACATAAGCTAGGTGCATGAATGGTTAGATTAACATCTACAGAGATTCATATTTTGTACTTGCATCATAAATGTAGTACTCAGTGCTAAGTATAGATGTAAAATAACTTTTGCATCACTTACAATGGCTGCTAGATGGAGTTAGGGACACTAATGGCAAAAGTCACATGAAAACAAAGTAAAGGTCAGAATCTAGCATCAGGTTACACCATAATATGAGTACTTAAGTGTATGATTGCTTCTATTTAATTGAGCAGCAGAGCACTGCTGTCAATTAAGCAACCATGTACTGACTGCAGATAGCAAATGGGCTCATTAATGACATAATTAGCTGTGTCACGTGGAGCCTCCTCACCCCAGTTGTCTGTAGATGTTGTCTAAACTCATCCATGGTGGTGTTGGAGATGCTCATGTCCCGGAACATGCCCTCCAGTTTAGAAGTGAACTGACAGCCACACTCGGTCTGAACAAGGAATACCAGAAAAAAGTTTTAAAAAATGTGAAAATTTAAAATAAATGCAGTGGAAAAGAACGCAATGGTTGGTGTATTTGTGTATGTTTCCTTGCTCCTTAAAGCCCCTTTACAATGAACACAGTCGCACTCACCTTTAGCTTGGAGATCATGTTCTTTTCAGAGTCATCAGAGACACTCTTGTTGGTGAGTAACCTTCGAGCCAGGTGCTGCTTGTAGTACCTCTCAAACACGTCCTTCTCCTGCATAAAGCGGAAGAGTACCATGGCCTTGTCCAATATGGACTCCACCTCCTGCTCTGTTAGCTGGGTTAGATGAAAACAAATAAACTAAAACATTACTAAGAGTCAGGCTCTCCCCATCACAGTCACAAACAAACTTTATTTTTAGCTCTGCAGCGTGACTAAACAGGATCTACCATGCAGAAAGATATTTTCCAAACTTTAGGTGACAGCTTCAGTTTTATTTGAAGTGGAAAATGTACAAAAGACTTGAAATTTTTTCTGCAGTCATCTCTCTAAATTGAGGTTTATCTAATTTTATTTAGAAATGTGAGAACACTTAAGTTGTACATTTGTAAATAAATTTTTTTCTTTTTCTTTTGTGACCTTGTTTGGCATACACCTAAAAGACACTGTACTGAGGTAATAAATTTTGTATTAGCAGGCCAGTCTGTTCTAAAATAAACCTAAGAGTGCAGATCCATTAGAAGACTTACCCCTTTTACCCCTTTTTTCAGTTTGTCATCAATAAAAAGCGAGAGGTATTCAGGTGAGCGAGAGTTGAGGTTAAGGAAGTACTCAAAATCGCCAGCAATAGTTTGCTTGAAGAGTCGGTCGTTATTAAAGGACTCCTGGAGGAAGCGGTCGAAACGGGACTTCAGGTCAAGCAAACCCTGCAAGGATGAGGCAAGAAGGCAAAAATGACGGGAGAAAATAAAGCACAGGTTTGAAGTAACAGTAGCTCAACAAAGTAATTAGATGAGGACAAGTTAGGTCATCAGAAAATAAATTAATAAAACCAAATTCAATTGTACTGAAAAATTTCACAACATGCAGATTTACAAGAATAAGCATTAACTGATTTCTCTTGTCACCATACCTGGATGTAGTCTACAGGGTTTTTCCCTTCTCCTTCCTCTGACACGAGTGCCTTGCCTTGCTCCCGCAGGTATGAGCTCATACACTCACACATGGTCTTCAGCCCATTGGGAACTCGACTGAACAGCTTGTACATACATGCTAAATCTGTGGACAGATATGCATGAACACACATGTTGTACATCCAGTTCTACAAACTGAAAAAGGGCTGAGCATCTCAAATCTGCTAAATAGGAGGCACAACTTTTCAGAGTGAATAAGGTAAAGTTTGCCTTATGGAGTGAATAAACTCTAAGGCAGACTGATAGTGAAATGCATGTTTAAATAAATAAATAATAAAAAAAAAATCTATCGAATATAATCTCTCCTTATTTATCTACTTTACTTAACTGATTTAATATTTCATTCTATCTACTGAGTAAAGGTGTTATGGTGTGTGTGAACAGCTGATGTTAGAGAATTTCCTTCTGGATTAATAAAAATAATGTTAATTTCATTAAAAGTTATCTAAACTATATGATGTATGTGCAACAGTCCCACCTGAACTGAAATCAAACCATTCTTAAATTCCTTATATATACTGTTGTGATATGAAAAATGATGTATTAATGGTCACTAAACATTTTGTCTAGAACAGGCATCCACATGATTAATTAAAGAGATTTGAATTTCCTATGTCTCTACTTTGTGAGGTGAAGTCTGGGCTGTAACTGAACTCTGTGTCAATCGCACAACTGAATGCTCACCATCCGTCTTGCCGTTCTTGAGCATGTGAACCAGGCCTGAATTCTCCATTTCTACGATGGTCTTCATGTGTTTAGAAATGAGCTCACGTTCCACCACCTTGACGATGGGCTCCTCTGTGGATTTATCCAGGCAGTGCATTACCCGCTCGATCTCCTCATTAATTCTGGCTTCTACTTTCTTTATGTACACACTGGCACTGTTTTCTGCAAGAAACTTTTGGCTCTCCATCTAAATGAAAATTGAATAACACATATTAGTTGGTAATCCTTTTTCAAAATTGTTTTGTGAATAATCTGCGTACACGTCATTTACTGTGCTATCTTCTTTATAAGGTTCCCTAGGAAGAAAAGATGAAGCCAATGTAACGACTAATAAAATAAATAAATAAATAAAAAAAAAATAAAGGGAATAGTAATTTCTATCAAACCTGGAAAAATTCTGCAGACATTTCTAAGAATGGTGCTTCAAAGTCTTCTTCATAAACAGATCTCCCCTCAAGGCCGAGGATCATTAACATTTGGCAGGCATTTCTAATGGCCCCCCTGGAACAGAGGAGAAACCGACAAAGAGCTAAAGAGAGAGATTCCAAAACAAGACAAACTTTTGTGCGTGCTCATTTCACCTTCTTTAGCTGCCAGCTATCTTTTTTGTTATTAATTAATTGATTGAAAGACCCAGTTACCCTCCACACCACAAGGCTCTGGGAAATCAATATCTTAAGAATATCAGACACTGAGGCTTCTCTCAGAGGACTGCAGCAGATGTGCTTGACAGCTCTTATCCCTCAGACCACAAGCATTTTCTGTCCATTTTTGATGACGCTTTTACTATCTTACATATTAATGTGCTTCACAAACATAACTTAAAGCTATTTATCAAATTTCCATACAGTGAACAGTGATTTGTGGTTACCTGTCCACCACCTCCCCCTTCCTTTCTCGTGCAATCATATCCAGCAGGGTCTGGCGAAGGTGGTCTCTAATGCAGCCGTAACGAACCACCTGATCCCTAAAGATGATAAGCCCCAGGTTGTAGACATTCTCTACATTGTTCTGTTGTACGTACACCCGATCCTACAGCACCAAAACAAAAAAATTACAGTCACAGCCTTGAACATTTGCATTTCACATCTTACTGCTGACATCTTAAGTGTTTCAATGCACAAGTGGGTTTCAGCTCAGGTGTAATTAAAATGCATTAATTTGCATCCATTAGCAGCACAGTAATTACTGCAAGGATATGCTGTACATTGATTTGATTTCAGTTGTACATCCTTATTTTTATATAGACTTACTCACCATATACATCAGGATGTCTCTGATCATCACCATGGCTGTCTGATGGTCATTCCAGGCCTGATTTAGAGTTTGGAGGAAGTTATTGTTTAGGGAGTTGAGGACATCTTCTCGTACCTTTTGGAAAGTTAGACACAAACGTGCATGCGGAGGATGTATTAGAGCAAGTTTGCAGTCTCAGTGATAGAACAAAGAAAACGGAAAATAAAAACACCCTGCAAACACAATGTTCAAGGAAAAAACAAATGCACCAGAATCAAGTGAAAGGTGTGATTTCTTGTCAATGCAGCCTTTTACTATGTCTCATCTCTGCTGTTTTTATGAGAAACAGCAAATCAGGTATACAACAGCTTGATAACAGTCACACTGCTGAGTGACTCAGCACTAAAAGCAAGTGCCTCAGTAGACCAAGATTCTTAAGGGCACATTCACCTCCCCTTATTTTCTCATTCAGGTGACAGATGATAAATTATCTGCACCTTGCATTACACCAGCTAAGCCTTAATAAAAGCAAAAATCAATTTTGCTCCACAACATCATATATACACCCACACTCTCTCACACAATCCAAAATACATTTAGCTACTAAGGGTTAAAATGACAACTATAGAAATATGCAATGTTTCTCCATCAATAATGTGCCATTTCCTCCATCATGTCTGACAAAACATTTAAGAGCTTTAAGACTATGCATGATCGTTGTGTTTTGAGTTTCTGATGTAACATATATAATTACAGTCATTGCAGATTACACAGAAGCATCCTTGCACTGTTTTCACGTCAACTGCATGGCGTGTGTTGCTGACATGTGTGTGTATATTAACACTGTCTAACCTTATGCTGCAGTGCTGCTGCAGCACAGCCACTACCTACATAATCATTTTATTCAGTGATGCCCTTGGTAGTGGCCATAAACACAGAGCTTTGTGTAATCCAGAGTGGATAACAATTATATTAATAAATAAATAAAGGCAAGAGCTCACCCTTTGTAGATTGAGACACTCACTGCAACTTGAATGAAAGATAAAACCTTGATGCTACACAGCTGCAGTGTGGTTTGAGCTGCAGCTGAGGCACAAGTGTAAGCAGACAGCACACACTATGATTTAACATGAGAAATGAAAAATCACATCAACTCTGGTGGCATGACGATGGTGCGAAGACTGCCTTACAGTAGTAGTAAAAGAAAATCCTCATGTTTCACTTGTTTAGATAACTATGAAGATATTTAAGCTGCATCTAAACTATTGCTGCCATTCACCTCTCAAATTGATATCTGGATCATTATTTGATTATAGAAACATATTTAGGTGTCGCAGCTCTTTTCTTTGATCTATTGCTTGTTGACACTTTTTGTCTGCTAATTTGCAAAGCCTGCCAAGATGGGAATGTGGATTTAATTTAGTTGTTAAACCATCTGGCAGGTATTCAACTGCAGCCTGCTGAAATATTGTTCATTGGATATCTGTGCAATGACATTCTCTGCAGGTATCATGGTCAAACCTAATTTCTTGCTAATTACATGCTATAAAACTCAAGTGACTGCTCCAGAGCAATACTCGCTAAAGGCTTCTCTGACTTATTACGATGAATTTGAGAAACAATTACTCTTATAGTTATAGGATCAGCATCAGATTGTCCTCTTTGTGCTATTTTTTCACAGGCTTCTCAGTATAATCCACTTAAATCCCTAATATAAAGGCAAGTAGACACACTGTCAAGAACCAAACCAATTTCTGGAAGGAATAAAAGACTTTCAGGTTTTCTGTTATTTAACTAGAACTGATCGTTTTGCAAAGAAATATTATCAATATTTATTTCATGTCAGGATTTCTGTAAGCAACAAAGGCCTTGATACAAGTATGAGTATTTATAGTGTGAGGCAAGGATGTACTTTATGTTACACACTGGGTGAGGATGAAGTCAAATTCACTAGAGAATGTTTTATTCAGTTTCTCAAAATTTCACCTCTAGCATATCTCTGAAACTTTGTTGGCCTTACTTTGTTAATAAGGTGTTCAGTAACTACTTCCCGCAGGCCTGTGTACAGCTTCTCTCCATGTTTATGTAGCACCATAGTATAGGCGTTTCTGTAAAGTTCCTCAAAGCTCAGGCCACTGTTGTTCTTCCTCTGAATTTCCTGAATGGCATTCTTCAGGAGGTCCCAGATATTGTTGACATACTTTTCATCCATCGTCATCTGCAAAAGTTAGACAGTAATGGATTCAGTTAAATAGCCATCGCCTGTATGTAAAAATGCAAAAGTCAGAAACAAGACTCCTGCTCTAAATATGTACCCTGCTGATGAAGACAAACCTCCAGCTCTGAATAATTTGTCCACCGATTCTGCCTGTACAGGCAATGATGGCAAAGAGTAAATGTGAATCTGTGAAAAGTTGACTTCTAAAATGTAATGAATGAGAATTATGCCTGAAGTGATAGCTTTTTCCAATATTCCGACAGCCCTGCAGTCAACAAGTCCCCACATCTTACATGTTCACATCTTTATGGTTAGAAGTAAGAAAATGTGTCTAAAAATGAGACAGTGGGGGGGGGGGGGGAAGTGCACCTATTAGATGCCTGTCACCTCAGCACTGCATCTCCAATGGATGGATGAATAACACATATGATTTACCCTCTCATTATGATTTAACAACAGAAATGTGAATTCCTAGTCAGTGTTTTGTTGGTCAAAGACAGAAATCCTGAGCAGACGTGTCTTTGTGTTACTAGTGTAGCTACAGTGTGTACATAAGCTAATAGTAAGTTTAAAAGAAACTTTAGATCCCAGTCTCTCTCTGATATGCTACTTTACAACAATAAATTACAGATATAATGATAAAGCTGTCTATGTTATAGACATATAGGTATGATCCATTTTTGCCATGTTCTACTGCACTAGGCATGAAGACATGGAAATTTTCAGAACAAGCCCCAAAGTCTCTCTAATGAGGAAGCATCAGCATGAAATAAAATGTAAAATCAACCCATTATGTCCCACTTTTTACACACAGGGCCTAATATTGATTATATCAGCCAATTATATGAAAATGATAAGGAACAGTAAAATATATGCATACTGGAGAAGAGGTGATTTTTGCAATATATTCCAATCCTTGTCTCTAAATATGGCAAAACTGGCTAAACTATTGTTATGAATGTATTTATGTAAATTCAAATGACATCTTTTAATTATACATGTACAACAGCCAAAGCTTTAGATAAAGCTGTTCTTTTCCACATGTCATTGGGCTTTCAACTGTAGAACCTCAACGAATGAGGACTTAACTGAGATCGCTTCTCCTCAGACAAGTTCCAACACATGCATGCCAAGATGCTAATCAAACTCTGTCAAGACTGAGCCACAGTCAGAAGGCACGTGTGGGAAAGGTCTCATTATATAAACACGAAACGCCGTCAGTCCGACTCAACACACAAAAAGCACGAAATTATTTACGTGTTCAGGGGTAAATAATCATATCGTATCTGGATAACATAAATATGACAAAGCTGAGGTCAGCTCATAAATCAGATGTCTAAGAGACTTGCAGACAAAGGGTGTGCCAGGTGGAAAATTAGAGATTCAAAACACTAATTTTAACAATGAAATAGATATAAATCTACCTACAGTTAGTCATTTATGCAAAATCTGAACTAGGTTAGCAGGTTTGGTTGTCCAATTTGTTAGGGCCCATTCTTAGCTGTAGAAACGTTGCTAATCGTTTCGGTATGCAGTGAGATTATTTAATTTTATTTATTTGTTTATTGCTATCGCTTAGGTGCAAATACAGCCATGCTGAGCTAAGACATAAAAACGTGATGCATTTGTTAAAGAAGCCAAAACAACAAGTGTCAAGACGAGTGTTAAACATTAGCGCCCGCTATGTTCACGACAGATCGTAGTTGCTAACTACCGTAGGGAACATTGTTATTAATTTTAATGTATGGGCAATAAAATTTATTCTTAAAACTTTCCAATGGGCTGCCATTATACCGCAATAACCACCTAACAATCCGACCATAAATGGGGGGTGACAGGACATTTGACGGCTGTAATTTGTTTACGGATAGGCAAGTCATAACTGCTGCTCAGCTGGTTAGCCTGCTAGCATTTAGCCAGCAGACCAGACCACGGTGATCGAGTCACGGCCCGTCTGGCAGTCAATGCACCTACTGCGGTGTGCACTTACAGGAAAGGCCCGTATTCTCATTTTGGTGTCCTTCTTGGTCCCGCCTTTGCTGAGATTGGACATGGTTACCTCGTCCGTGAGTTCTGTATTCACATGAAAATATTCTCCAGGGAGGGACAGGGGTGACTAGTGGTTTTTGGAGCAGCCGACGAGCTTTCACTCGACCTCTTAGCTCCGCGTCCCGCACCACAAGTTTATTGTTGATAGCCAAACACCAAGCCCGATAGTTCTTCATACAGCAATGGCGGACTACCTGCACTTCTCATTCCGCAGAGCTCACGCACTCCAACTCACGCGAGAAATACTATTTTTTAATCCATCTATTATAAACCATCAAATTTGCTATTAATTAGAGGTACAGAAGTACAGAGGAAGTTGGGTACTAACTTTCTACTTATAGTAGAAATGCATTATTATTATAAAAAACAGTGAAATAAATAGTTTTCGTTTATTTAACTGAATTGAATTTTTTATTAACCTACAACAAATAATAAGGGAATTGTGGCTTTTCTAAAAGTATGCTTCAGCGACATGTTCACACGCATGTTACGTTTTAGATTTTATATATAAAATGCTATACTGTTTCTTGTAAAGGAGTGTTATCTGATCTCTAAATATCAGATTAATTTAATGTGGTAAAATCTCCTTGTCCAACATCTTCAGCCTTACGTCAGGTTGGAAATGCAGCCCAGCTGTCGCTCTGGTTGTACAGGTACCAAATACCCTGCAGCAAGGGGGTTGATAACCCAAGCACTATAACTCCATGAGGAACACAGTTGTAAGCCATTTTTGAAGTCAACAAAATATGCAAACTAGGAACCTTCCACTATGCTAATTAGTAATAAGAGCTAGTCCAGAGTCCCACAACTAGGATGAAAACACCACTGTTTCTCCTGAATATGAAGGCTGATTATTCTCCATATTCTTCTCTCCAGCACATCAAACATATTGTCATGGACTTCTGTGTGATGCTGCACACGCAAGAGAGCTCAAAAACATTCAGTCTTAAGGAACTCAGATTAAATCTCATCAACACCTGGTGCCCCGCTGCAGGGAAAAAACTTACGTAATCTATATATGGGGAACAGCTTCTGTGCTTTACATGTTTTAACATCTGTGGTCTGAAAGGGATAAAGCACTGAGTAAATGCCTCAGGCAATGGAACCTGGAAGAAAATTAAATGGAGGAACCATCATGGGAAGACAAGCCCCTGCGTGGGATGTACCACCAACAGATAGATTAAGTGGCAGATATGATCAACTCCTACCAATGGCCAGAAAGGACTGGACTGAAGGACAGCAGAGCAATGCTAATCTTGGCAGCACAGGAGCAAGCCTTGAGAACCAGGGCAATCGTGGCCAGATCTACCACACCAGGCAGGACCCCAGGTGCAGGCTGTGCAAATAGGCCCCTGAAACAATCCAGCACCTCATAGCAGGGTGCAAGACACTGGCAGGCAAAGAATACAAGAAACGACATAATCAAGTAGCCGGCACAGTGTACAGAAACATCTGTGCAGAATAGGGACTGGAGACCCTCCGATCACAATGGGAAACACCTACCTACTGAGGTGGTGGAGAATGAGATGGCTAAGATCCTGTGTGACTTCCAGATACAGACCTACAAAATGGCGGTTGCCAACCAACCGGACATCATTGTACAGGTGACCAATCACACTTTCCCAGTGATGTATAATACAAGGCCATGTGGTTTAATAAAAGAGGAGAAATAATTGACCAAACACAAATTTTCTTACTTTTTATACTAATTTTAGATGGATATAGCTGTGAGATAGATTAATGACATTCATGTGTGAAATCAGGGGAAATGCATCCAGAGACAAAAACCAAGAGACTTTTCAATAGATTTATTCCAAGAAAGAAAAACAAAACAAAAAGAAATCCCTCATTTGCCTTCTTCTCAAAACTGTAAATGCTCATTACATCTGAAGAACAAGACCACCAGTACTCAGAACTTTTCAAAACAAATTATTAAAAGAAGATTTACCTCTCTGTATAAGTATGATTTATATAATTAGTCTGGGTCTTTTGTATTTGTGGCAGAATATCATCTTTATATCCTTAATAAAGTTAGAATCTTTTCAATCTCGACTGTAAAAGTCTAAGTTTGGGGTTGTTCAGAAATGGCTTGAAAAAAAGAAAAAAAAAAAGAAAAGAAAAAACAGTAAGCAGCCACTTTAAATACATTACAGATTGAAATACTTCCCATAGTAATAATGACAGACGATCAAAAAAACATTTCTTTCTTTTAAAACTTTGTTATGTACAGCAATTATATTCTTGTCACTTTTAACAGTTATGTCACAGGTGATAATTACAACATTACATCACAGGTTAGAGACCAGCTGTGATGATGAGAAATAAAGTAGATAAGATTTGTACTTCATGGACAAGCTGTTATGATACATCAGAACAGTAAAACGGGATGCCCAAAAGAAATAAAGAATAAAATATATCTTAAGTTACATATTGTTAGTCATTTTACAGCTTGGCCAGGAAGTAGAAAATGTTTGCTTGGCACATTTAGCCCTGACTCTCCAAAACAAACATAAAAGGGACAGATACACACTTACCATACAAAACTGTCAAAGGTCTGAATTCTCAAAAGCATTTTAGGAGTAAAATAGTCACACTTCTTATCTCTCTATATAGTTTTTTTCAACATCTTGATCTAACACTTAAAAACCTTTGGCAACTCAGACCTAAAGCAATAATTTAACAAGAGGCATAAGGTAATTTACATCTGAATCTATGCAATGTCACAGAGGCAGACACTTCATATTGCACATGAAAAAGGCAGGTAAATGTGTTTTAAATAATAGAAACGGAAATTACCACAGGTAAGGAAAGAGTCTAAGAAAGAAAAGGAGTGGCCTTTCTATAAATACTCCTTTATACCCTTTAAACTTTATAGACAGTTCATCCGATAAGCAGAGCAAGGCGGATCCAACATTTTCATCCAGCCATGCTAATGCAGATTCCAATGAAGGCGTGACACGTACATCAAACCACTTTATGACCAAATTAACCATCTTCACTCAAGCACCCTCATGGGATTTGTTTTTCAAAGAAACTTCTATACTTATTCTTTGATTGCAATATTTTTGCTTTCATTTTCCTTCACTGATATTCCTGGTGTTGCATAAGAGGCAGGAGAGAAGAAGAAATGACTTGAGGTTCGTGTCAGCCTCACCGGCTCTATAAGCATTTCTCTCTTGATCTTAAAGCAGCGACCTCCAGCCCTTTCTTTCTAATTCTCTTTCTTTGTCATCCACACTTATTCATCTGCTCACATGCAGGCCACACACAGCACAGCTGATTTCACAAGTTTCACTTTACAAAAACTCTGTGGTTGTCGCATCCTAACTCTGCAGCATTTTCATTGTTAAACATTTTTAAGGTTTAATTGCGTATGGCATTCTGTAACAAACACCCCATGGCCCTGAAGTGTCAGGCTTTCTATGAGGCACACATTTGAGAACTCAACACTGTCATTTGCTTTAGAGTGCAGCAGTAGTGAACTGTTGATGCTTTAAAGAAACAGAGATTTCAACTATGGCTACATCTCTAGTTCAAATTATTTTTCGGGTGCACTGAGAGCTAAAAAAATGCTTTTAAGTCTGCCTACAGCACTCAGGTAAGTTAGAATGAAAGAAGTAAAATGACAAAACATCTGAGGTCCTCACGAGTATTTCACAAATACATCTTCTCAGTACAGTGAACATTCAGTCAACACATTGATACTCACACTAGGTCTATAACAAATAACGTACATACTAAAAAGACTTTTTATTTCAGTTTTATATATTAAAAGCTCTAAGAAAGGCAGCAAAGATGCGCAATAAGGCAGATCCATATGACACACTCAGTGACACACTACTTAACATACTCTACTGTAGCACATTGACTCCAATGGTTGAGATGGATCTTTAAAGGGTTTCTGTTGCTCTTTACCTAAAGTGGGTTTATGACAGAAGAAGAAAAAAAAAAAAAAAAAAAACCCAGAAAGAGTGAAATGGATGCTGAAAAAAAACCTGAAAGGTGATTTTAGGTATTGAGTGGTCTTTGCACAATTGATGTAGTGGCAATAGCCACAAAGTGTGTGTTTTCAATGTTTAAAGCATGAAGGAGGGTCATGGATCAGTGACTCCTATCATGATGAGTGATTGTCCAAGTGGCCGAAAACTCAAGTGAAACAATGAGGGTAAATGGATCAGTTTATATCAAGTTTTAAATGTTTAAGCAAATCCTTGTACAAGTCGATGGCCATGAATTAATAAAATATATGGGTGGTGGTGTGTGAATATAAAAAAGCGTTATGATGGTGAAAAAACAGACCGCATTAACTTGTCAGCAGTGGAGAAAAATCAGCAATAAAAAGGATGAGGTGTCCAAACATCATGCATTCATGTGCATCAGGTGAGAAGAATGGCAGCTGCATTTACTGAGCCATGTCAATCAACATAAGCTGAGATGAAACATTTTACAGTGTATAGCACTTCATGTCACTGTCAGATGTTGAAGCAGTTTTTGCCATAAAAATAAGCATTCCTCTCCAACTTGTGTGTTTAAATGTTATGCGTTTATTTTTACAATCTCAGTAAGGATCAGTACTGTACGAATGAACTTGAGACTGATGGAAAGTTTTTTCCAGTATAGCTGCTGAAAAAGATAAAGTCACTATCTTTTACTCTCCTTGACTGGTTCGCACAAGCAACATGTAGCATCTAATCAGTGATCCAACTCAGATGAATCCACCGCATTCAGATCATCTGTCTGATTCAGTTCGTTTGAAACTTTGTCCTTCCACTCGGCATGGCCTGCTAAGCATCTAAGTGGTTGACTGCAGATAGACCTGTCACTCTTTGGCCGCTAAAAAGGTATCCTCAGCCTCTTATTGGACCACGGAAAACTTCAGGAAAACCTTCAGCAGCCCGTTTTTGTTACTAGCCCCTGCCCCCCTCTGTGTCGTCGAGGCAACCATTGAGGCAGTGGTCATCGCTCCCGAAAGCACCCTGGGACTGAAGCAGCTCGTATTCCTGGTCCAGGAAGTCTAGGCTATTGTTGCTAGGCAACCCACGGATGGTGAACTTGTGGGACACTTTGGTCCACTGCTCACGATTTGCCGCCACTCTCTCGTACAGCTCAGTGGCCCCGGGAAACAGCTCAGACAGCAACCTAAGAGGAGAGAGGGAGGAGGTGGCATTAATTTGCCTTTTTAATAGTAAATTTTGAAGTCAGGCTTTGACACATTTACTCCAGGTGAAAGAGTCTTCATCATTACCTTTTGGGTTTATGGTATTTTAAATCTTTACAGTTTATTATACAAAAGTTATAAATGATAATAATATATAAAAACAGCAGTTTAACTAGCGAACATCTTATAATTGATGTCAACTCCCCACATTGCAGAAAAATGCTAATAATAAAGATGTACCATAGTGATTAAAGAAATGGAGGGGACTTTTTTTTTTTTTTTTATCTTTGTAGAATTATTTAAAACTTAGTATCTACAGCACAGGTCATGAGGACTACGAGGTTGGTCCAAGTTGTCTGAGTGTGATTATGGTGCTTTCACTTTTTTATACACACTTGTAGATGGGCATGGCAATGTGTTCCATGAAGCTAATCTGTAGTTCTGGGATGTACGCTTTTTCTCTGTCCATCATCTCACTGGGTCTGTTCCCCATGGCTTTTTCCTGCACACACAAATAATGCAAATATGAGGAATGAGCTCAGTAATGTGTAAATTAACACTAAGTTCAACTCATTTTCAAAAAAGCCAACAAGTGGTCAGTTGCAGATCTGGTCCTCGATACGTACCAAATCGCCTTGAGAGAAGAACTCCTTGTAAATCAGCTCCTGTGGACACAAAGAAGCTGGCATTATCTATTATATCTTACATTGTTTTATATTCTTAGAGGTGCTTTAAAAGTTCAAGTTTGGGCTTTTTCTTAGCATAAAAACAAGAATAATATTTGACAAAAAAAGAGAAACCCAATGATGCCTTTTATTCAGCATTTATGTCATGCTTGATGCCAGGCTTGTGTATCACAGTGTGGATTTTTACTTTTGTGGAAGTACTTTTTTCCTTTTTAAATACTTTATGTTTTTTTTTTCCATTTTGCCACCAGACCCCGCCTTTTGTAATTCTCATTTTTTACATTTAGAGTGATGACTGTATCTTATGGGACCGAAACAAGCCAGATATTGTACAATAATGTTCTCTACTGAAAGAAAGTAAAATGTGTTTTTGGCTGTGGGAACAAAGATTACAGTGCATTTGTTTTAGGTGTCAGGTGTTTGGAGATTGAGGGCAGGATTTAGGGCAAGGTTTAGGGGTTTTGGTCTTGAAAAGGGGGCAAGCCAAGATTAAATGTAATCCTAAAATGGAACATGGTCTCACAGAAGAGAATGAAATGGAACAGAGCTCAAAGGTTGCTTCGAGCTGTAGAGCTTTGCATCTTTTGATAAGTATTTACCTACAAACAGGGGAATTTACTACTCCGCCATTTGTTATTGAAAATCTTAAAGAAATAAATTAATGATAAGAAGAAAAAGAAACTAAAAAGTAAAAAAAAAAATTTACGTTTGAAAATATAAAGAAATATCTAAAACATGTTATATCTATCTTTTTTAAAGTGGTATGTATAGATTTAGGTGTAGCATGTAAACTGACAGCAATCTTGCGTGTGGTTTTCCAGCCCTTTGTTTGATCTGAGAGGTCACATGAAGTCATCAACAGGCACAACAGCAGGGAGCGGTGCATACCGCTTTTTGGATTGTATCCATCTGAAACACAAACAAACACATTGCTTGATGCAAATGACACTTTAAACTATCATGTTGAATTAATGAGCAAATATCAGAGGGAAACCATATTGAAAATGACAAACTTATCCCTTCAGATGGAAACATCTTACTGACTAATAGTTATGTTCAAGAAATTCATGCATTTTAGTCTCTTCAACTGAAGTGTCAAGAGTTACTTGATGCTCACAGGAAAAGATGGACAAAAGATGTTGGATACAGAAAGTTTGTATGATTGATAGTAGAAAATTATGTTCTTATTTCATCTTGGTACTGGACTGCATTTATTCATTCTGCATTGGGTACAGCTATTTTAGTCCATGATTGACAACTTACATACTTTAGGTACAAGGAAGTAGCTCACTCATTTAAATGTTTTTAATGTCCTTGAACTGCTTTAAAAAATCCGAATTGAATTCACTGCAGAGACATACTTTCTGGATAACTTATAATTGGTTGCATTCAGGCGTAAAAAAAATTAAAAAAAATTCCACGCGCCAGGAGGTTACAGCCAATTATATTACATAACAGCATAAAAAACTTTCTCCTCAAAAGATCCAATAAAAATAAATGGTTAAGAATCAATTAATGCTTCAAGTTTGACTTCAGAGTTTTGAAAATTAAGCCAGTTATTTAAAATGTTGCTGAACTTGAACTTGAACAAGAGATACTGCACAAAATGATAAAACTGGGACATTTTTAAATATAAAATAAAGTATACAGTACTTTCGATATCATTTAGCAGCAAGTTTTCTCTTGTAAAATCAACTCATTCTAATATCAGGAGAATTTCAAATGTTGGTTTGCTGAACCATCTGATCCGAGCCTCCCTTGGCTCATCAGGGTCATGACTGTTAGCAGAAGTAGAGACGTGGCTGTGAATACTAAACTAGTGACACGTACCATCAGCCATCTTCTGCAAGTCCTTGAAAATGCGAAGGTGGTGAGCTAGGTCTGTAGCCAGAATTATGTCTCTTATCAAATCCAACATCCGCTGGTAGTCCTAAAAATAGAGAAAATATATATGCCTATATAAGCTTGCACAAACATGTTAAACATAATAGATCAATTATATGCATATATTTATAGTTTACCTTCCTGGAGAACTTCTCAAATATGTTGCAGCCATGAGTGTTTAGAATAGCAATAGCCTGGGCAAAGTGATGTCTCTGTCAAAGCAAATACAGCAGAGTGATAAAACATGAGAAAATTTGAATAAGGTGACTTGAAAGTAATGAATCATGCTGCCTTGCAGAAAGCTACAGCACTGTAGGTGCATCTCATTGCCTTCTCTTGTTTGATTCTGACCACTAGATGTCACAGGAGAACACAGCATTAGTAGCTCAACAGTGTGAGAAAAGATAGCAGCAAAACCAGTGACACAACTGCATTTTCCCAGTCTACTTATATAAATGTATAAATTAATATAGTCAC
This sequence comes from Rhadinocentrus ornatus, assembly GCA_037177495.1. Lineage (NCBI taxonomy): Eukaryota > Metazoa > Chordata > Actinopteri > Atheriniformes > Melanotaeniidae > Rhadinocentrus > Rhadinocentrus ornatus. The sequence continues at coordinate 22,528,103 of JBAMHW010000009.1, read as the reverse complement.
ATGTCGCGTGCTTGACTTTACCTCCATCACAGATCCCTCAGAGCTGTAGAGAGCAGCTAGCACTGATTGCTGAAAAGTAAATACACAGGTTAAGCAGAATTGTTTAACTGTATGCAGCACCTTTTTCCTCTAGAATAATTCATACAAGCTCTAATATGAATTGAAACTGCGTATTTAAAGAAAAGTCTTTGCTCTGTAATGGTATGCAGGGTTATGCATGATTGGAGTGACCCAGAGGGAAATGTGCTCAGTAGCAATGAAATCTAGTGTCCCATAGGGGCAAATTCACAGATGATGAGATAAAACTAAAGAATATCACTAAAAAATGCTCAGAGCTGTACTGCACTCTATGTTTTGAGTTGATTAATGATTTTATTTGATGCCTTTGTCTTCCTGATGTAACTGAATTTTGATAAAACACTAATAACCTCTAATAAAGCAGAAACCCAATACTCACCGAGTCCACCTGGAACGAATTGTTGGTGCCACGGTGATCCAGGTCATGGCACATACAGGAGACAAAAAGAGCTAAAATCTCTATGTCCCTAGACGAGAGTTGAGGAAAAAACAGAAACATTTTAAATAAGCTAAGAGAGAAAAAAACAAACAAAAAACAACAACACATCTTATGCTTTTAAAAGTTACTCACTCGAGGTAGTTGGACAGCCCTAGGTTTTTGTAGAGTAGGTAGCAGAAGTGTGAGACTGAGAAGGCATGCGTCCAGTTGTGGTAGGGAGGGTCCCTGTAGCCTTTCTTCACCATCAGACAGAACCTGTCACCAAGGCAGCAGGTTAAATATGGCTTAGATCTCACTTTGTTGCTAGTGACACAAGCACATGTACCATAAAAGTGTTACATCATTCCCCCACTTTTTCCCAGCATGTATTTTAATTTTGAACATCATGACCTGGTTTATTCTTGTGCAACTCTTCTTTTAATAAAAAAAAAAAAAAAAAAAACCTGAAAAAATTATTATGAAACTGCTGTTTTATAATTTTTATTACAATGCTGATAGTGTTGTACCGGCAATTCTCCATCACAACCCATCACACTAAAATCGTTTTGACATGAAACTTGCAATATATTTTAAAAAGAAATACTCTTCACTAAAAACATTCCTTTTATTTTTACATCTTCGATGTCTGCTGACATATCTCTTTTATTATACTTCTCCGTCTTATAACTGACTGACAGGCTTTTATACAATCACAAAAAATTTAAATAATTCAGCCCAAAAGCACTAAGAGCATATCTACTGCACACACAGCTTGCAAGAATGTGAAGAGAAAATGATTCAACATAGGGAAATAATACAAAAAAAAAACAACAAAAGCCACAAGCGATCAGAAGCTAGAAATCAATTTCTGAAGTGCAAAAAGTATTTGGCACACACACACATACAAGCACTTTCTACACGGACTGATGGAGCTGTCAAACCTGGCGAGAGTCTGCAGGTCAAGCTTGTACGTGTTGATGAAGCCCATGTCTTCAAACATGCTGAGGACGCACTGCGGACACACACAACAGGAGCAGTGTTCAATTTATTTGTTATTTTCTCTTTTAGTCTTGCTCTTTTGGTCTTTGGCAGCCCCCCCATCTTCTCTTTCCTCCTCTCCTCACCATGTGTGTGGTGTCATCAGGCAGGGAGCGTGGTGTGTAGGTGAACTCAGCAAAGTACGGGTCAATCACCTTCACTGGTTCAATCCCAGTCACCAGCAGCTTAGAAACCTCTTCCTCTGACACCTGAAGCAGACACACGCTGAATCACAGTACATCATACCGGCATTATCAGGAAATACTAGTGTCTTGAAAAGATCTGAGTTTACCTTCATGTGGTACATCATCATTTCATTGGCCAGGTGGGACCTAAACTGAGCTTCGTGGACTCTCTTGTAAAGCAAAGACTACGATGATAAAGAAAAAAAAACAAAGCATCATTATTATAAAGATAAATACTTGTAATGTGATGCTGCAGAGGCTCTTTTTTAAAATGTTACCTTTAACAAAACACTTGCAAATATAACTGGGCAGAAAAAAAATCTAATCTTTATTATCATCTTACTATACGAAAGGAAAATAAACCTAATGAGTTTATACAACCTGAAGTTAACAGTTAGCAATAGCTTTATAATTTAAAGCTATTAAATGTTCTCGTGATCTAGTTTGTTTAGTGTGGAAAATAGAAACTCAACAGACTGCTGCTTACATTTCAGTACATTATGGAGGTGCAGTTTACCATCCACAGAATACTCTTACACAGTGAAAACAACATAAGCGTTGATGAATAATGTATTTGGTAATGTTTCAATGATTAATGAGCTTCTTTGAAGGCAGTTTTTTCACCAGACATCTTTATAGTTTGTATATCCACTGTTGAATGCCTGCAGCCACTCAAAGGTCAGACTCTAAAAGGGATTCTTAATATGAAGTTCTATTAAGTCCCGTTTCCACCGACGGGTGCAGGTCGGGTTGGGGAGCATTTTTTTGTGTTTCCACACCGTTGCCCGTGCGACCTGGCATAAAAACAAAGCAGGAATGGCTCCTTGTTTAGAGAAACACATTTTCGTTTTGTTGATTAAATATCAGTTTAAAGTGACGTTACGAAGCACCGCAAGAAGAAATAACACAAACTGTTGAATGACCGCCATTCTCCTCCTCGTGTTTTGGTTCTACTTTAAGGAAGCTGCGATGGAGTCATGCTGTTACGCAGCTGAGGCGTCTATCACTATCTGACTGATGCTCTGCCTCCCAGGTAAGGTTACGGTTGGCTGTGGAAACACGACGAGGTGACAGTTCACAAACCGTATCTGCACCCTAACCGTCCCGACGGCACCTGTTGGTGGAAACGAAGCTTTGAAAATGTTGAATAAAATATTTCAGTGTACGATTTCTGTCATTAACCTCTGAAAAAGACTCTTCATTCCTTTTCCTCTCTCCTTCTATCTTTTATCCCTTTATTCTAAAATCCTTTGCATCTGGATGTCCTGTCTTTTGTTTTCTCTCTATTTGCTATTTTCCATAGATTTGTTCTCTTAAATCCATCTTTCATTCTCTCTTCCCTTCTTTTCTTTTTTCTCTCTCTTCATCATTCCTTCTTTCCTTAACCACTTTGTCTCTTTTCCTCTGTCACTTTGTCATTTTCTTCCCGTCTTGCTACATTCTTTCTCTCTACCTCCTTTCATCCACATTTTACTTCTCCTCTTTCTTCATTCACTCTTTCCTTCTTTATCTACCTCTTTATTTATTCCCTCCACTCTTCATTTCTTAGCTTTTTCGTTCCTTTCCTCTTTGTTATTCTCTTCCATATTTTTTCTATAGTTCTTTCCCTCATTTTTATTTACCGCTTCCTTTGTTCCCTTTTCTCTCTTCTTCCCTTTCCTCCTATTTTTGTTATTCTTCCTTCCATCTTTACTTCAGCCGTTTATACTTTTCCTTTCATCTTTATTCATTTTTTTTCCATTTAATCCATCCTCCCCTTTCTCACTCCTTATACCCCTTGTTATTTCTACCCTCCTTTCCATCTTTCCCCAATCATCTCCTTTCTTTAAGTCTCTTACTTCCATCTTTCCTTCTTCCTCTCCCATTTTCTCTTTTTTCTTGTTCTTTTCTTTCTTTCTTTAAATGATTCTTTATTTCCTTTTTGTGCTATTTCTAATTTTCATTAATTTTCTTCCTCCTACTTCCCCTTTCCTTCCCCTTTTTTTCCTTCTTCCTTTCTCTCCACCCCATCCTTTAATTTCTCCTTTCCAAAGCAATACAGTCACATGAGTTTGCTAAGATTAAAAAAAGAAAGAAAAACAGATGTGTTTTGAAGAAAACAACTGATTTGAGATTTCATGGTAGACACGAGGAAATCAATGTCAACAATATACAGCTTTGTGGGTAATGACATTGCGACACATTTACCGGCTATATTTTCAACATCGTCATTATTTCCACTATCACCTTTATGAGCCACAAACTGCAGCTCAAGTGAATGTGTGTTGATGGGATTGTAGAAGTGAGACGAAGCCTTCGGACTATAGAGCATCCCCAGTTAGTTCAATTAGTCTGAACCTCTTTAAATTTCCCATGTGACTTTGCTTTAGTCTTTGATTGAGCATTTTATGCACACCGAACTGATTTAATTTAGCAGACAGGCTCTGTCTTCTTCACAGCATTAGCAAGAAGGAGTGAGAGAGTCCTGAAGATGGACAATCTGTAAGTGCTTCTCTCCTACAATTTTCTTTTATTCATATGTACAATCAGGTCAATCAAGAATCAGAAACACAATAGCAGCTTGAGAAGATGATAATTCTTAATAATTTCTGAAAAAGAAAAGATTATATAAATGAATCTTTAGGATTAGAAAAGATACATTTGCCTTTTAATATTAATTTTATGTTTTTTCTTTATTATCACTTTACCTTATAGATGGACAAAACGAAGATTGCAAAAAGAAAGAAGATTTGAGAGTTATAGAGACTGAGAGAAGAAACTTACGTGGGCGATGCTGATACCACAGTAGATGGAAAAAGCTGTGGCCAGATCCTCATCAAAGCGGTTGAACCAAGGCCCATTCATTTTATTCACCAACTCAGCAACGCCAATCACCTCTACAAGATAGAACATTTAAAGTCAAAGAGGATGGAAAGACGTATGAACAAAGGAGAGAAGATTGAAGGAGGAAATTATTTCAGGAAGGAGCAAGAAGGATGGAGGCAGAGAGAGATGGTAATAAAGAAAAATGAGGGTTGAGAAAGAGAAAATGGGGCACAAAATCTAACAGTAAGAAGTGTAGAAAAGACATTTAGTCAAATCAGTCTGCTAACTTCCATTCATTTAATACTGCCGTTTATACTAATTGCATTAAACAAGAACAGAATTTAAAGCATTTATTTGAGCTTCAGACAGATTCCTGTTCACAGATAGATCCCACTCAAACAGCTAGTTTAGGCAGTACAGTGAAAAGGAAGAAGAGGTTTTTCAAATATGAGTGAAGGTGCACTTTAGGCATGTCAACATTTAGGCTCAAGGATGTGATGTAACCACCCTTTGTGTTACTCTGAGAAAAAACACCTGGGTGAAAATGTTGCTTGGCTGAAAAAGAAAAACTACTTGAAATAATTCACACAAATGATGCAATAAAACCAGATATGAAAGCTAACATTTGTATTTTAATACAAGTACTACATTACTGACCTGCCTCAAGACAAGAACAGTGAATGTATAGGGAGAAAAACATAATTTAGTCATTGTTTAGTTTTTTAAAAATGTATTTATTTATATTTTATGCTACAAAGTTGCAGAGATAGCCTTTCTAAACATCTAGGCGGATAAGTCGTATACGTACACATAAATCTATTTCTTAACACCACTTTTTTGAATTTCAATGGCATGTATCCTGAATATGTTTGTGTATTTCATTTGAAATCCCTTTAAACTAAACCTAATCTTTTAAAAAATGCTTGAGGGAAGGTAGTGTACTGTTGGTGTTATATACTACTGCTTCCAATGAAAACAAAATGCAACTTCTTCACAGCTAAATATGTACTAATAACAATAATCTTTATCTGTAAACAAATCGCTCAAATATGGGAAAAGTCATGGAGAACATGTATCCTAGCATTCATGTGTTCAAACTTGCAAACACATTAAGTTTTGTGTTTTTTTTTTATCTCTATTCATCTTTTACTTATTGCTTTAATTGCAATGATGATTGTAATGATTTTATTTGCGATGCCAAATGTTTAACTGAAGGTTCAGCTGCAACCTGCAATGGCATACAGAGCACTTGAGTCAATACTTGTTGGTAGTCCAGTTGACCTTTTAAAATAATTTTAAGTATCATAATAAATTTTTTGTTCTTCATAACCAAAATTATGTTTGGTAAAATCTATTCAGTCATCATTACCATTGTTCTCATCTTTTATGGGAAAGCAGAGGATGTTGCGAGTCCTGAAGCCAGTGCTGTCATCAACACCGCGGTAGAACAGAGGATGGGAGTAGGCGTCCTTAATGTTCAAAATCTGACCAGTGGTTGCAACATGACCTGCAATGCCCTGATCAGCAGGGATGCGGAACTCCTTCTGCACTCACAAAAACACACTCATGAGAAATAAGTCCTTTAAAAAGCTGACCAAAGTGACAGACAAGAAATGCATCAGGGAGTCAGGAGATGACATGCAGCTGAGTCTCCAAACTGGTGGGCTAAGTCTGTCACTTGCCAGCTTTCTAATAAATGCATAAAATGCCCCAATTTTCCCCCCCATATTTCCTGATGTTGCAAACGCACCGGATGCATCTGAGACAAGTAGGGCACAACAAAGATGCAAAATAAGCTTTATATAGGGAAAAAGCAGAAAGATTTTCATCTATATCTGGGTGTCACATGAAAGAAAAGCCAACAGAGAGACCTAGTGAGGTGTTTGGCCATTGTGTGACCCCAGAAACTCTTTGGCACCTATTCTAAATGTCTCTGCGACTCTGAAAGAGTGATTGATGATTGCTCTGTGCACACTGGGCTCATGTTTTACCTTTACCTTGCCACTCATTTATATACAAGTATTTGAGTAAAAAGAAAAATGAATGAGGTTTGCTTTACCTCTTCATCGCTCACCACACCACCGTCAAACACCTTTGCCACTAACTCGTGGCTAACCCGATCCAGGAGGAACACTGAACAACTAGAGGAATGGAGAGCATCAACATTACAGGTATTTATCGCTTTCTATCTCAGTCATTTTGCAGCTTTTATTAAATCAGGTGAGTCAGTTAAGAACAAATTGACAAAATCACTTTTCTAACTGGCAATAATGATTCTCAATGCATACAAAGACAAACACTCCTATTCAGATCCATTAAAACATCCCTGTGAAGACAAACCAGAGGGCTTACATTTCTGCATCACTGAGGTTCCTAGCTTCCACTATAATTTCCTGTAACAGCACTGACACATCATCTGAAAAATTTGGGGAAAAGGGAAGAGGAGGAGAGATGAATTAAAAGGGAAACAGTGGAATTTAAAGGAGTACAGCAAAGCTCAGATGGACAGAAACAGAGAATTCCTGTAGATCAGCTGAACAAGCTGATACTATGAGCTTTGGTCATTAATGTTTCAGTACAGTGAGAGGCAATTTTTTTTCATCTGCAATCATCATAAATCAACAATGACATATCCCACTGTCAGTGCTCACTATTTGATAAGAATGGAAATGCCCTGGTGTAATTATGTGATACAGCAGTGCCATCATTTTTAATGCCTTTTTGATTTTATGATTAGGATTCTGGGTGTGATCACCTTTACGGTCAGTAATAGCTCATTTAATTATGTGCACCATTTGTTTCTCTGGGCATCCATTTAAATGTCCTCTATTAATGCAAATTGTCCAACAGTATCCATTATTCAGACAGACAGACAGACAGGGGAACGAAGACTTTACCCAAGTGTGTGAAGAGATTCTTGGCCACTTGTAGGAGTGCCTATGCGGAGAAACAGAGGACACACACACACACACACACACACACACACACACAAAAAAAAAATCAATCAAAGGAAACTTCATATATATCATCATCATATAGAACATCTGCATGAGCCAGTAAAATCCATGATTTTTGGATGGGAAACTGCTCCCAGAAGACAATGAGAAACTTTTTAGCAAAGGTAAGACATGTTTTCTGACTGTTTTGCAAGCGTAAAGCATAAATCTAGCCTTCTTCTGCCTCTGGTTTGGTGAATCTTGGTCATAGCGAGATGAAACTTCCAGCTGTGAAATCTGTGAGACGTTAACTTTCAGTAGAGGACTCGTTTGTCTGTTCATGCCGTCGGTGGACATGGGAAGACATCATCTGTGTTTACATATATTTCGGACTTTGTGTACCTGGTCTTTTACATCACATTACATTTACACACACGGAGAGTGCAGGTGCAGAGAGGAAGCTAAACAGTCAAGCTAAGAATGCAAAGTTAGAGAATTTATAGACCAGAAATCTGAATAATGAAGCACTAAAGGTGCCTGGATGGAAGTTATTGTGCATATTGTGAATATTTCTCTCTCCTCACCGTCTAAAAGCTGTGAAATTCTAATCCTGCTTTCTGTCTGTTCACCTGATGCTGATATCCATCAGATATTCGTCCTTCTGTGTTTAAAAGTTAGCAGCTTCACAACTTTAAATTCATCCGGCTGACTTTTTACCTTTCAGTTAGTAAATCCTGAACATTTCATCCTTCTTTCTCATAAATATTTGATTTTATATATATTAAAAAATATTTTAACTGTTTAAAGTGTGTTTTTAAAGAGAAAACTGCTGCCAAATCTGTGTTTAGTTCAGGGGTCTGCAACCTTTACAATCCAAAGAGCCATTTTTCCCTCAGCCAGTTAAATAAAACTTGTTTAGAGCTGCAGATGTTAGACAACTTAATATATATTTTTAATAAAGAGTCACCATAGGATATTTGTCATTTTTGAAGAACCACATTTTTATTTCCATTTTAAGGTTTTAAAATAATACAAAACACAATAGTGTGTGTGAGCATGTGCAGTACCTGGCACTCCACTTTGAGTTTCTGTTCTTTCTGGAAGGCCAAAGTAGAAGTAAGGACTGTTGAAGTGTAGCAGAAACAGTGCTGGATTGCATGCTCGTCTGCCTCTGTGTGTCTACAGAGGATAACACACACACACACAAACTCAATTAAACCCTTGTTTCCTACAGGGATTAATGTGACCGTGGTATTCAAAATGACTTGACAGCATTAAAGAAGTGAAGCAGTGACCTCAGTAATGAGTCATTGCTTGCAGTTATCTGTCCTTGCCTATAGAGAGCAGTGGCACGTTGTTATATTGATGTTAGTAGGTTGTACAGGCTTGGGGGCTTTCCTGCCCCCAGCTTAGACTAGCAGGAATCTTGACAAAGGAGACAGGGGCATGGAAATGCAATGCATGGTGGAAATCTCTGTAACTGACACTCAGGAGATTTACATAGAAGAACAGTGAGGCTGGGGAATGATTTTCTGGGGTAACGGCTACTTATTTGCACTCATGACAGTAAACAGTATCCATCTGCACAGGTAGAATAGCAGCTGGTGGAAGTTTGTTTCCACAGACAAGAAATTGGATACACTCAGTAAAAGAGCACACAATACATTCCATGTGGAAATGAAAGAGACTAAGTAGGAATGTATGTACCCTGCAGTGGTCCTGGCTGCTGTTGTACAGATAGAAGTTAACATAGGGTTGGTCAATGTATCAAATTTTGATTTAGATTTCGATGTTGGCTCCAAACGATCACAAAACTCATCCTGGTACTCAGCATTCAGGCTGATTCAACATAAACATTTTCCTTCTTTGTTTTTACTTCTAAAAGGTATAATGTGTGATGTTTGTAATAGTTTGTGTCAGTCGTTTTATGTTCTCGCACCAAAATTTAATTTTGAATAGGTTATGAACCTGTAACTGATATCACACCAGGCTGCCATGCACCTGGATCTGCAGCAAACTTTGCATATGAATATTTAACACATACGATGAAGGGACAGCTCCTTTATAACCTGTTTGACTGTGCTTGAAGCAAAGACTGGGCTTATCACGTTATATGCACAGTTGCACAACCATAATCCAGTTGCGGTTACTATGGTAATGAGATGCCAGCTCCGTCATCAGAGACGAGGGAGAAATTAGTGGACATGATCCTGTCTCGTCTTTCTCATTTAAGTGCATGCATGTGTGTTACAATGTAATAAAATCACAGATTATACAAAACAACTTCCCTAATTCTTAAACAAATAAACAACCACAGAAACAATCAGCCAGACTGCCGTGTAACAGACTTCTGCATTCAGGAGATAGAAGCATTGCTTCTGGCAGCACACACACAAATACATGCCAAAACAGGGTGCCAAACCAGGCAGTCATGCCACCCGCTGCTGTTATACTCATGACCTGACTCTAGATCATCCCACTGCCATCATCATCATCACAGCCATCTGGTCGCACACATACTTTGTGCTCACAGAGAGGGGGCAATTGGACATGAGCTTGGAAGTGCACCCTGAAATATATGTTCGGGGTTCACTTTTAGTCTGGATAAACCATCAGAGTCCTGATAGTTGGTGGAAATTCCACAGTGTTCAAATAGACAGGTTGGGCAACCTGTTCTTTTTTTTAACACGACCGTGCCCCCTCTGGATTTTAATGTGAGACATACCTCAGCATGCATGCTGAAAAAGGGCTCCAGACTACATTATGCTCCTATTGATGGAGTGCTATCAGCAAACCTGGTGAGCTAGTAGATTTTTACAGCATTCCTAATGAAAGCCTTGTAGCTGTGTGTTTTTGTAAGGCTATTTTACTGGCAGCTCGAAGGGGTAGATTTCTGGAAATCAAGTTAAAAAAAAAAGAAAGAGAAAAGCAGCATGCAAAATGAATGAGAGCAGAATCTGATGGGGAAACCAAGGTACTCAGAAACTGGAAGCGAGCACAGATAGAAAAAGGGGATATATTCAGAACACCAGTGAGAAATGAACTGTTACAAATATAAAGTAATTCAATTCATCAAGTTGCTTGTATGACAGATTTGAAATCTAGTGGGAAATAATAACTGGACACTTGGATCAGTGCACTGTAGATGCACAGTGAGTGAGTCAAACAGTTCATGACTGAGGACAGAAAATACTTTCCCTTAATTGCATCATTATTTTCTGTCCCTACAGACAGTCAGCATCACACAATTTCTGCTTTAATTAATTAAACTTATTAAACATCTTCCTGAAATACATGTCATATAACTTGTTAATCTATTTAGTTGTTTCACTTGTAAATTTTTACATCTTGTGAAGAAATATGGTGCTTGGTTAGGTGATTTTTTCTTTCATTTTGCAGTTTAAATCTGCACTTTCTAAATAGCTTTAATGAATAACTAAATAAAAAGGATAACCTTTTTAGCTATAAAGAGGTACCACCATGGACATATGTCACACCTTGTGCAATGTAGAGAGCAATGCCATGCTAATCATTACACTGAAAGTCCCCTGGCATTCCTTAACCCTAAAATTATGTACTCATTTTGCATATATAATTATACCTTAAGGCCATTCATTTGGAATATATTATTGCACTTCTTACATTTCTCTCAAGATTTCATTGCATGTGTTACTTGAATCAAATCTGCTTGATTTCATGGTAAAAACCTTTACAGATGCACTACTCCTTATGCAAATCAGTAATTTTAAATAAAAAATGTGCACCAAGAATGTGAGCACTTCATACTCTTCAGACAAACCATTTTACACTAATTTAAACCCTGTGTAGTAAATCAGAAATGGAAATAAAGACGACATAATTTAACCTCAAACAGATTTACTTCCCCAGATTATTATGGTAAGGATTTTTCCACATGCAATTGCTGTTACATGTGTAACGAAGATTGCTCTGATGTTGATGGACCTGGCAAATGAATCTTTAAGAACAGTGCAATTAGAAATAATTTTTTTAATTTTGTAGTACACTTTCGGCTTTAAAGGGCTGTTTAAGGAACCAGCCATCATACCATGCTCCATCTGTAGATCTATGTCTTACTTTTCATCATCTGCAAGCATTGCTGCATGACCCAACATAAGGGTTTATCTGTGCAGATAAAGCGGGGGTTGCTGGTGTCCATCTCCTAAAGTTACGATTCTGCTCTCTGTGAACTGATGCAGTTTTTGATTTGAGCTTAGAGTTGTGATTAATCTTACTTTTCAATCCAGTAGTTTTGTCCTGTTCATGGTTAAAAAACTCAGATCAACAAATTTTCTCCACATTTCATAATGAGATAAAAAAAAAATCAAGATACTTTGCTGCTGCTTTCACTGCCATGTGCAGTGGTACAGTGAACATTTATATGCAAATAAAATAAGTGAGTGAGCATCCATTCATGACACAAAAATGGGAGTGGAATTAGAATTTATACAAGCGAGAACCATATATAAATTATTTTGTTTTATAAATCTGGCAAATAGGGTGCACATTTCTGCCCATGTGTATAAATTTTAGTCTTGAAACTACAAACACTTTTATGCATCTGGCCTCAGGGCTGCTCATGGGCCTAAATCCTTCCCTGTATCTGCTCATGAACAGCCTTCAGTCAATGTACTGCAGATTCCAGCATCTTGACCGGTGTAAACTCAACAAATCGGAGTTTGGCTCATCCAGCCAAAAGTACTGTAAGTCACTGTCACATAAATCTTTGGATCTACAGTGAGTCAGCACTTGATGAGGTAGGAGAAGACAAATCTACTGTGGACTGACAACCGTGCATTTTGAACATATTTCACCTTAAGGCAAGGAGTTTGGAGTCATTTCTAAAGAGCTGTGAGGTTAAAAATAGGATTACAGTGAGTAGAGTAAAAATGATACTCTGATAGGAACTGATAGGAAAACACACACATACCTCTGCCCACCCTTTTTGTTAAAGGCACATGCTAGTGCCACCACGTGACCAGTGGCTCTGCTGACCACAGGGACACAGAGCATGGAGGAGATCTCACAGCCCAGCATACTGGACAGCTGCCTACGCTCCTCCTGAGAGGAGAAGACAAGACAAGATGATAAACAGACAGACAGACAGACAGACAGACAGACATAGATAGATAGACATAGATAGATAGATAGAACGACAGACAGACAGACAGACAGACAGACAGACAGACAGACAGACAGACAGACAGACAGACAGACAGACAGACAGACA
>JBAMHW010000009.1:22498406-22515295 GCA_037177495.1 Rhadinocentrus ornatus | reverse complement strand
GATAGATAGATAGATAGATAGATAGATAGATAGATAGATAGATAGATAGATAGATAGATAGATAGATAGATAGAATCTTACAGCACTGATGTCCTGAAGAGAAATTGACTTCTTTTTTTCGACAACTTGTCCAAAACGTCCAAACATTAGCTAAGAGACAAAGGCAGATTAAAAGAAGGAGTATGTAAAGGGGAGGTATAGAAAAATAGTACAATAAGGAAAAAATACACAAAGAAAGCAGAATTCTTGAAAGATTCCTTAGAGATTCTTTAAGGAGTAAAATATATAAAAAAAAGTGTTGTTTTTTTTTCCTGGAGAAGGCTTATTATCTCCCTTATTAAACAGCACAAATAGTCCATGTAACATTTTTTGTGTGTCTTGGTATCTCTCCACACCAGTTATTATCGAGATTTCACACATCATTTAGCCTGGGGGACACAGTCTATTCACACCATAATGAAGAGCCTGGTAAAAAAAAACACTACATCTACACCGCGAGCATGGATAGGAGTTTTACAGATATGGACTCAAAGGAACCAATAACTTCTACTGCACACATTTCTTAATTAATTCCCAACAGAAAATTACAAACACTCATATGTAGGAGCTTTATTTTTTAACGCCAGTCAAAAAAGCATTTATGGTTACAGCACTTGCATTACAAGCATGCTAATTATTAGTTTCAACAAATATCCCAGAATTTCTTTGTTTACTAAACCATGAGAAGGCGCGGTGCTATGAATAATCATAAATGACTGATTGAACGAGGACATGATTAAACATACAAGTAATTAATAGATGAGTAAATGTTTTCACTGGAAACATTTAAAATAAATAAACAACTGCAAGTAAATCAAGGGATCATTTATGATCACTTATTATTTCATTCTCACCGGGAAGCTGATCTCCTCCTCCAGGACTTTGTCTCCAACTACCTAAATGTCACAGAGGTCAAAGATCACAAGTTACTTAAATGTTAATGCCGAAATCACTTTTTGGTGCACGAGTCATTGTTAAAATGGCATATCGCTGCATGTCTGTGATTGTGAGTGTGTGTGGTTGGCAAAGAGTTGGAGGGGAGCACAATTTGGCATGCTGTTTTTTATGTGGCATTTCAAAGATAGAAAATGAAAACAAGAGTGTACAAGAGTGATAAAGATGTAGAGAGAATTCTCAATGTGTTTTTTGTATGTGTGTGTGTGTGTGTGTCCGTGTGTATGTACCTGGCAAAATAGCTGGTGGTTATCCTCGGACACCAATAACAAACAACAACACTGGGACTGCGTCTGCTGCTGCAACTGCAGAAGAACACAAACACAACATCACACTGCACATATGATCAGAAAATACTTCCTTATCAAACTAAGCCATATTGTTTTCAATTCATGATTTGAAGAAAAGATCAAGGACTCTTTCCAGGAAGGAGTTTCACGTAACTCAGAGTCTATAAAGAAACTCTGGGATAACAGTAAACCTCTTCCCATCACACATTTGTAGAATTATGATTTCAGTCATGTATAAGGACTTTCCCTATGATTCGAGTCATCAAGTTCTGTGTTGCCAACGTTATAAAGAAAGGTCCCATTTACAAAATCAATTTTTAAAAAGTACAAATCTTTCTATGACGTCATCTCATGTCCACATTGTGTCATGTTGGGTATCTATGGCTGAGGAAAAGATAACACGTCTGTTAAAGTTCTGAAAAATCATATAACTTTGTAAATAATTGTGGATTAACTCAGCTTGTAAATCTCTGGAATCGTGTTGGTGCGGACAAGAATTATCTGAAAGCTGCTTCAGGTGGGGGCAAGACAGGTAGAAGCTCAGGGTTTCTTTACAGTGAACCTGCCAGCTCGGAGGTTCCCTTTACGGTGACAGATGTGGGGTAAGATTTACCTTGTTTTCTGGAACAGAAAACCCAAAGTTTTGCTCAACTCAGGGTTAGCATTCTCAGAGTTTCAACATAACCTGCTTTCAGAAACAGGCCCCAGAATAGAAATTAGTAAACAAAGAGAATGATTTGAGCTCAGGTGAGGCAAAAATGTTGTAACATAACAACAGAAATAGTTAATGTTTTGCTCAAAGTGAGCCAGTTTGCTAGGAGCATTTCAAAAGTCGCTGATGATAAGCATCTTGACATTTACATACATATCTACACAAATTATAACGCAGTGGTTTTTAAACTTTTTGAGCCATGACCCCCAAGATAACATATGTTGGTGTTCACGACCCCCACCCCCATGCGACAACTAAGTAATTAATGGTGTGATGTATCAGATGGCCCATGTCAGCACAGAAGTCCCCCAGCAGCACTACACAATAAAAAATCCTGGGTTAGAAACAAGTGAAGTCTCACATTCAATTCAAATGCTGGGTCAGATTAATTACACACCTGGGTACATTCTACCATATGAATTGGTTAAATATTATGTAAATTATACTTTATATTCCACCCAAATGGGCAGTGCAAAATGTGCAATATCTTGTCCTAAGGATTTTCTTCAATCCAGAGCCATGAGGTAAATGGTCTGTACTTATGTATAACGCTTTTACCCAAAGCCAGTCTTTTCACCCATTCACACGGTGTCTTACTCAGGGACACCTTGACATGGGCTCATTGGCCAGGGATCAAACCGGTAACCCTTGGTCTAGAGGATGACCACTCTTCTCACTGAGCCATGCCGCCCTCATGAGTTAACAAGGTAGATCTCAGACAACAGCAGGAGAAAAAAAAAAAAGAAGTCACATTTACAGTCTACTTGCAAGCAAGTATTGCTGCACGCAAAGACTTGGCAGGCTTTGACTCATCTCCTTTCATTCCGTACACTCCACTTTGGAGGAACTCCCAAACTGGTGCACATTGCTTTGGGTACTCAATGTCAAATATGTAAAATACCTTAAAGCAGGCATTGACTGCTTTAAGAAGTGTCTTTTGCTCCATAGGCTCCCCAGCGACAAAGGCCTGAGACGAGTTCCTTTTGTACCTTAGCACTTTGTTCGCCACGTGAAAGATGATCGGTTGGATTGCCGCCCAGAGCTTCGTGGTGGTTGAGGGGAGAAGTTGATGTGATGATGTCTGACGTGTTGACGTTCAAAGCATAAACAACCCAGGTGCTGGGTTAACTGATTGTTTGTTGGGTTGATGGATTTTAACCATAGACTGTATATAACTCAACTGTGTTTAACCCAATGCATGGGTTCACAAAAAAACCCCACATAATAACCCAAAATGGGTTACACATTTCATAACCAAGCAGTTGGGTTGATAAAATGACCCAGCATGTTTTAGGGTGTAGGATGTTCCCAGAAGTAGTGCTCTCCAACACCCCATCCAAGGACCCAAAAAAGGGTGAATACTTTGAACTGTTGCTCAGTTCATAAGTCCAAACAACAGTCAGGGCCTGTCCCCTCACCCGAAGGCAGAGGGAGGCTACCCTCTTGTCCACCAGAGTAAAGCGCAACGTAGAGGTGCCATTTCATGGGGGCAATGAGTATGCCCACACCTACTTCACGCCTTTTACTAGGTGCAACTCCATAGTAGAAGAGGGTTCAGTCCTTCTTGAGGACAGTGGTTCCAGAGACCCCAAGCTTGTGCACCAGCTCAGGCTCCTTCCCTGCCACGTCCCTAAAGCTAGCTTCTGCAGCCGAGAATCAGACCGCCAGGGTCCCCACCTTTGGCCACAGCCCAGCTCACACTGCACCTCACATTTAAGTTAATCATTTTTATGTGATTGCCTCATTGATAGACTGAAATAATATAATTTTTTCTCTTTTAATTTAATGACAAAATTGAAAGTGATATTTCATGTCAATGAGTATATAAAAGAAGCAGTGCGTATGCTCTCAGCCTTCCTGATGCTCTTCTTCAAAAAGACCTGCAGTGTTTCACACAATTTCCTGCTGCTGTGTGGGATGAGAAATGTTTCATTCACATTCATAGACTGTAAGACATTCTGAGGTGTAAACACACACCTGTATGCACAATAACACAAACGCTGAGGGTACACAAGCATGAACGTGTGCATGGATGCACGTACACATTTGTGCACACAGTTACAGGAGCCCTGCATGCTCGCACAGCATTCTTCTCTGTAATCCACAGATCTGGATGGAGAACAAGCAGGACAGGAATAAACAGAGCCTGCTGCCAACCCCCTTGCCCCCAAGTCACACACACACACACCCTGGCAAGAACACACTTGTATGTACATGCACACTCAGCACGCATATGCACACAAATAAGACATGTTGCTGCACCCACATACAATAATAAGCTCCTCCACCCCCTTTTTCCAAATTGTGTTAATCCTATAAGAACTGCTCCAAGCTTTTCCCATCTTGCTGATGATTCTTGTGAAGAAGCAATCCTTTGCTTCTTCGTCCCCACCATACCCCACCTAATCTTTACAGCAACATAGAGGCAGAAGCGGTCTGATTTAAAATATGTTTCACAACAATGTACTCTTTTGCACCTCCTAAACATTTCTCTTTGCCTTCCCTCACATAAAGGAAAACTACTGCAGGTTTAAAGCCATCGAAGGATGATGTAGCACATGCAGTCTGAATCTCTGCAGCACAGCATCTCAAGACCACTGAGTTTGTCCCAAGGTAGCACAGGTGCAAGTGAGGTCAGCTATGCTTGACTTAAGCAATTAAACAGAAAAATTACCTCTAATTTGTACATGAATTGGTAAACAGACCACATCCCCTGAAGATATTTATCTTTTCTACTGACAGAGTAAAAGTTTTATTTTCTCTTCTGGGAGAACATAATAAAAAATGGCAACAAAAAGGGTCTGAGCAAAGCACCTGGTGATCCAGATACTAAAAACTATTAAATAAATATTTGGGTCATATGATTTCAGATTTCGCAAATTTAGCTTGCATGCCGTCTTGACAATATGGAGGCTAAAAATAAATAAATAAATTGACATTTAAGTAAGAAAATTGAAAAAAAAAAACAACTACAAGAAATATGTGATAAATGCAACTTTTTTTTTCTGATTTTAGGAACTCAAATGCAGAACAAATTAACCAATTAACCTGGCCCTGCGATGTCCAGGGTGTACCCTGCCTCTCGCCTGCTAATTGCTGGGATGGGCTCCAGCTTCCCCTCAGTCCTGAATTGGACTAAGCGGTATAGAAAATGGATGGAGAAGCTCCAGGGTTTTCTAACTGAACAGTGAAGCTGAGTCATTGTTCAGTGTTGTTTAATTTGTATGAATCAGAGCAGATTTATCCATAAACACTTCACCATTCGTATTGCTGTCTCTGGCCTTTTGTCTGTATCTTCTTCTTTCCATAATGCCAGGTGCGGATAGATCTTTATTTCTGAAGAAACTTTTTCTGAACTGCTGAGGCTTTTTTTTAGATGCTCTTACCAAAGTTTCATCAGACATTTTTGTTTGTGATAACTATGGTTTGCACATTGTTGTGAACCCTCCAAAATCTGCTCTTATAAAGTCTTTTCTTTATGATAAACTTGGATAATGATATGTTGACCTCTAGGATAGAGTTTTGGATGGTGAGGTATTTTTAAGTTGCTAAGTCTAATGATGAACTATGTTTGTTTTTAAATTTGAATATAAGTATCTTTTGATTTGGCCACACCTTATGTTAAAGCGATCTTTTGGTTGGACAAATCTTTACATAGTATCATGTGTATATTATGCTTTCGAATCTTAATGATGACCTGTTTGACACACAACGGCTCATTTAACTGCATGTTTTGTGCTTGGAGCAGCAGCTTCCAATTGGTAAATGAACTGCATTTAAACAGCACATTTTTGGTTGACCACTCAGAGCACTTTTACACCACAAGCCACTTTCAACCATTTACACTGAGAACCCTTTTTAGACTATACACTCATACAGACTACACAATGCTTTCTCTATCTCGTAACCTCACACCAATGACTACATCAGAGGCAAAGTGGGGTTTTGTGTCTTGCCGAAGGACTCTGGACACGTGGTCTGAGGAAGCTGGGGCGAAGAATGACAGATCTTCCACCCGGCACACATTTGCTCCATCTCCATAGCTGCAGCAACTCTAAATGCAAGAAAAACCTAATCTTCAAGCAAACTTTCATCTTAACTGATAAAGGAATAACAGAGGAGCAGTCTTCACATGTCTGCAAAACAAAACTACTTCTAAGTAAACTGACCAATAATATTCATTCAGCTGGACTTTCAGGGTTGAAACAAACTTTGACTTTTTTTTTATCAAAAGCTATGAAATATTCAAAACAAGTCCTTCATGCTGAATACATATATAGTTCAATCATGTGCGTTCATCCATTAGGCTTTCCTGGAGCACTGATGGACTGAGGTTTTGTCCCTCTGATGCAGAATAACCTTCAAATCTCACCGCTCCCTCAGGCTTTTCCCCTTCTATCTTGCATTTCCTTCATCTGTGAATAATTCCATACATCTAAATTGTAGTCAGTTTCTGCTCATGTTCATTCTGCAGCTCTCTCACAACTTTTGTGCAGCCCTTCCTCTGCTGTAATCGATCTACACCTCTCCCTCTTCGCTCCTGCTTGTACAGAGAGTCAATCTCGCTGTACAGATGGAGAAGACTGTGTGTATGTGTGTTGGGGAGGGGGTGGGGTGACATTTTATGGGGAGATAAAGTAATTGTGTTATAAAAATCACGTGACAGGTGGAGGGGAAGAAGTCACCAGGTAGGATGTTTTGCATGTAGTATGCATCTTTGGCTCAGTGTGTGTGTGTGTGTGTGTGTGTATGCGATGGTGCACGTGGGAGTGTATGAGTGATCTCAGCCACTTACATAATTGATGACTTTGAGCTGGAGAGAAGCGGCATCAAGGTCATAGAGCTCACCTAAAAGAGGAGAGGCAGACAAAGAGAGAGAAAGTGATGGGAGGGAAACCACAAAGGGGGCAAGGGCAGATTGGTGTGAAGGAGGAATGGGAATGCAGATCATGTCAGCAAGTGAACAGCAATCCAGGGAAGGATGCACTCAGACAGCGAGGTCGGGAAAGGGTGAACAGCAGCAAGTTAAGAGTGAGGCTAATAACAAAGACAAGAGATGGGATAGAGAGATGCCTGGACTGAAGAAGATGGTTGGAAAAAGTTTAATGTAGGCAAGGAAGAGGTGGGAAAACCTGAGAGGAACAAAGGTAACTCATCTTTGTTGACAATTACCAGGAAATAAACAAGGTTGATAGCATGAGAAAGCCCACTTCCATTATGCATGAGATTTTAAACAATGTCTTTGCAAAGCATTCTGTTTTCATATTGTAGCTGTCACACACTCCTTATGCCACTGACGTTCTGCATCTAAAATCACAGAGCTTTTCATCCACTGGGACTCGCTCTATTAACACACCACACCTGTCAGTATGTGACTATGTATGAGCTCTGTGTTTGTGTACAAAAGGTGTGAGAAATGTAAAATGTATGCGCCTTAGAAAGAACACAAGAGGAGCTTCCAAGCATAAACTTTATTGGTAATTTTCTGCATGTGTGTGCTTTTGTATATGTATTAGTGTGCGCGTACCACAGAGCTGTAGAATATTGCGGTCCAGCTCACAGTAGTCATGCTCGGAGACATTGAGATGCAGCAGAGCATTGTGGGACTGCAGAGGGGAAGGGCTGAGAGGAGGCCTCTGATAGGCTGTCTGTAAAGCCTGGATGCGGACACACGCCACTGAGGCCTACAATGCCAGGGGCACATGTAGACACACAAATGTACACATAGACAAGCGCAGTGGTCAGCGTATTTGAGAAAAACAAAAGTAATTTGACACAGAAAATCTCTTAACTTTGTTATGAATTTCTACTGAATGTGTGTGTATGATCACAACAAAAACAATTTGGTAGACATATAAACCAAAGGAGCAACATTTTCTTAATATCCAGCCATTTAACAAGGCTTACTTTTAATTACAATATAATTAATGTTAATATAAGTGAGAAATAATTTCATAATAATATATCAAAAGACAAGTTTTTACAAATTTTAAAGATAAGTATTAAAAAAATGCAAGCAAAGGTTCAGGTAAAATATTTGTTACTGTAGAAATCTAAAAGCTAAGAGAGTGAAAGGGGAGCTGAGCTTTAAAGGCATAAAGATGGCATGCAGCAGATTCACAAGCTTTCTTTTCCCCATTTTTCATGGTTAAGAAATGAACTGCTTGAGCTCCCTGCACGGTCAGTTCTATACCACGTCTTTTTGAGTAATATAGTTTTTGTTTGTCCTTTCTTCCTTAAATAGGCTACTTGTTCTTTTGAGGATGTCTGTGTTCTGGTTGTGGGCCACAAAAGCCACGGTAAAACCTTCTGCATGACCCTCTAAAGGGTTTCCATTTTGTACTTTCTGTCTTTGGAATAATTTTTTTCTTTTATTTATTTACTGGGACAGGGTTTGGGAAATAACAGTGTTTATAAAGATATATCAAACCCGGCCTTATCTAATTAAGAACAAATCATAACCTTAAAAGTTAACTATGGTGCAATGTTCTTTTTGTTTTTCTTTATTTTCTTTAATAAAACAAAACATATTTCTGAATGCAAGTTAGCAAAAGACAGATTTTTTTTTAATAACAAAGCATTATACGAAAACATCTAGAGAATTGGGGATATTTCATTGTGTAAAAGTCAAGATTGGAAATCAGTGGTTTCTGTTCTGTGGTCAGATGAGTCCATGTTTCAGTTTGCTTTTGGGCAAAAAAGACAAGAAAAAAAAAAATCATCCAGGCTGTTATCAGCAAAAGGCGCAAAAGCCAGCATCTGTGATGGTATGAGGGTTCATCGCTGTGCACGGTATTGGTGATTTACTTTGCATTGTACAGAAGCACTAACTGAAATTTTGCAGAGAAACGGGTTACCATCATATGATGCCTTTTCTCCAGAGGTAAGCATTTCTTTTTTAGCAGGGCCTCGTTCTGCACAAGCTATACAATGTGGTGTCATAGACACAGTGCAATGTGCTTGACTTACTTGTCTGCAGTCAAGATCGCCTACAGAAAATTTATGGTGCATAATGAGGAGGAGAATCAGACAAATATGGACTGCTGGGCAGATGAAAATTTTTTTAACAAATAAAAATTAGTAAGAGAATGTTAATGAAGCAGAATGGCGTCTCTATTCGAACCTTTACAAATGTTTCTGGCTGTAAATTTGAAAATGGTTGTTATTTTCTACATGAGATTGTAAAGTTGATTAGTATAAACAGAAAAAAATCATTAGTACCTGTGACAAAAAGGGTTCAAATGAATTAAATATGTTAAAATACAGATTTAAGTTTTTATTTTATTATGTTTCATTGCACTACATACAAATAAAAAAATTAACCAGCGCTAAAACAAGTTTAATAAACTCCTGCAGTAAGTATCTTCCGGTTGTGTTGCCCTACCAAGAAAAACAGAGAAAGAGAACTTACATGTTTTTCCAGCACGTTCAGATGTACTTCATCTTGATCTGATGGTGGGTTACAGCCAACCTGCAACAAAGACAAACAGAATAAAGATGAGTTGTGTTTAGTACATCAACTTGATCAGTGGCTTACTCTGCAGAGTCCATCTTATATATCTGTTAATTAAAATTAAATCAGTCAAAATAAATTAGAATAGAGGAGGAGGTGAAGATGATGATACTAAGTCATATCTGGCTTATCTAAAATCACTTTGCACATCCTTGAATGAATGGACTCACAAGTAAGACAGCAAGGACCTTTTCCTGATCCTGATCCAAGATAGGAATCACAAGAGCTGAGAAAAAAAGAGAGAAAAAAGAAAAGCCTTCAGAAATATGCATTCATATAGGCTCGAGTCTTTTAATTTGCTCTCCAAGTCCTTGGCTAGCTCTCAATCTTATTTGCTATTTCACCATTTTCTAATACTAATAAAAACCTACAAGAAAAAAATCTAGATATGATGTCCTTGAATAAGTCTGTTAATTTTTTTCAATCAAATTAGTAGATTGTAAAGAGCAAAATAGGTTTGCTAGAGTGTTGCTGCATGTGCCCTGCAATTACCCGAGCAAACCGGCATGCATTTTGTCGCTCGAGTGCAGAACGGTCATGCATGTGTGGTGAAACATTTACACAGTCTCAGGTTATATTGTCTTTCTCTGCTTCTCCATGTAAAAAAACATGTTCGTTAGAAAAGAAATGCAGACTCTGGAAAGTATCTTACATTTTTTTCTCATCACAAACCTTTCTTTGGACCTCTCGTCCAATTTTGTTGCCCACACAGCTTCATACCTCTTTCCATGCAATCATCATCTCTTGTTCTCTATTTCTCTCTCTATCTCCTTTCGTTTGTTTTTTCCTCCCACGCTCCCCCATCTCTCTGTTCTCTTGCATACACAGGCACGTGCTTATACATCCTCAAACAAGTGCATACACTCACATGTCAATTTGTCTGTCCACCAGCATCACTCAAGCCCTTGCCCGATCCTTCATAAAACATACAAGCGTACCTCTTCTGTGTGCTGGTAACGGCGATGCAAGGCAGATTCTGTACTTCTCTGGCAGTTCAGATGGAGGAAGGCCAGCGCACTGACACCACTTCATTTGGTCTGCAATACTCCTACGACAGAAACAAGATGACTCTATCTCAGGTTTGACAAAGACATTAACATACATGAAATTAGGATAAAAAAGAAAAGTCTGTCAGACGTTGTAGAGACAGAAAGGAAGAGGGGGTTGGGAAGACGTATGGCAAATGGAAAAAGAAATCGTCAGCATTGCAAAACCAGACATGTTATGATCTTTGACCAAAATGCTGCGGAATTATTATTGTGAATTATATTAACTCAATACAGCTACTTGTGGTAATATGTGCTGTGGGTGTGGAAGTGCTTGCCAGGTGTGAAACCAGGTGTGACAATTGTGTAGAGCTGATCCGAGTCTGATCTGAGCAGTTTTTAATGCCTAAATACCAGACTAGTATTTGTTTGTTCTGGCTTGGCTATTTGAAAAAAAACCCACATGCACTTAACACACACATACATTCAAACTTGTATGAAAATGGAAATGAAAAGCAAGGAGAAGCAAAATAGTTTCACTCAAGCACATAGGTAAATTCAATATCTATGTGCTTCACATAATCAGCTAAGACCTCTGGCAGCTACTCTCACACACACATATATACACACGCGCACACACACACACGCATGGTAGCAGTCAGACTATTACATGCTCACAGAGTCTAAAATCCCCTCAAAGCACCACAGCCAAATCTCTGCATGGTGCATTGATTTCAAAGTGTCCGCTTATTTCAGCTCAGTGGAAAACAGTCCACTTTAATCAGAAAATATTGTAATGTGGCAAATGCATTTGACCTTTGTGCAATGTATTTGTTCAATGCTGCTCCTCTGCAAGATCATGCAGTAAATTCCAACTAGAAACAGTGAAAAGCAACAAGAAATGACAATAAGAACAAACTTGGTAATGTCTGTACATGAGTGAAAAATAATGTACAGTAGTCTGATGTGTGGATATAGTTTGCTGTGTGTTTGGAGATGTGCGTTTGGGGTCACGACTGTCTAAACTGACATGTCTGGGAATCTGTGGGTGAGATGCTAGGAGGTTAATTTATTTCTTAACTTAAGCAAGACGTACACTGTTTAAATTCATGACAGTTTATCTGTGTCAATCTTGTAGTTTGGTTATACTTGTAATTGAACAGGTTTTTCTCATTTTGGTCAAATTTTTGTTCACTTCCTGTTTCACTTTGAACTTCATTTAGTTATTTCTGTTACTTTGCTTTGCTTGCCTGAAGCATCTGTTTTGTGTTAAGCAGTTTTGTTCCTGCCATTCACACCTGGTTCTATAATTACTTGATCCGTAGGTAGTCTTGATGTCTTATGTTATTTCCTGTAAGACGTTATTAATCATTTTACTCTTGTTCCAAGTTTCTGCCTTTGAGAAGTCCTTATTTGTAAAGTTTGGACTAAATCCTACTTTCCTTGTTTTGGTTCCTGCTTCAATTAATTAAATTGTCAATCCTGTTAATCCATCATGTTTAACTTAATTTTTCTTTAGTTTGTCAGCCTACTTTGTTCATTTTTTGGGATTGTGTATGCTTTTAAACTTGTTTTTAATTAAAGGACTTGGCTTAAATGTTAATGTTGATTTTCCTGGTGGATTCTAGTTTACTTTGTGATACTTTATGCACTTTTAGCCTTAAGTAGAATCAGTACAATGCACCCCAAAATCCATTTTAATAAACAGTAACAGAGGCACAGTTCAAACCAAATAAAGTTATCAAGACTCCAAATACGGATATTGTGTTCATGTTGACTGTGAGTTTATTGGTTAACACTGCTTTACCATAAAACAGAAGAAACAGCTGAAGATGGGTTAATGTGCAAATATAAAAATGTAATTGTTGAATGTTTCTTAAAATAGTACAAAGTGAAGACATTGTGTTATTGTGTGTGTGAGGTGATAACATGATCATAAGGGAATGAAAACCATCCTCAGGGGAGCTCCATTAAAGCAGTTGCTCTATTTTCATACAACTGATAAATTATTTGAGAAGACAAATATCTGAAGTAGAACTGCAGCATGAACACAAAACAAACTAATAAAAAGAAAAAATGCCAACAGTTGTGCACAGATTTTTTTGGCATGTTTATTATTGCATACCATATTTTTCGATTTTTTACTTACAATAACTTGTTTTGTTTTAATGGTTTAGTTTTCTTGTGTATGACAAATAGAAGATAAGCAATAATAGAATCTGTCTTGGCCAAAATTGTTTGTGCCTTTTGTGTGCTTGTACATGTGTGTGAAGGTCTGGTTAATGAGCTTGTATGTTGCAGAAAATGTGCTTGAATCACGCTTAAACCACATGGCCTTCACAACTCTGATGGGTTTATTGAGTGTGTGCATGTGTGTGTATATTTGTGGGTGTACGCCAAGGTCTTGATAACAGGCTTATATAACCAGTTTGAATTGGAGAGGAGTGCCCTGCAGCTCTTTGAATATCCCCACTACAACTAACCTGTTTGCCGCCCTGATAAGTGAGTGTGTGAGTATGTGTGTGCAGGTGCTCATGTGTGGACTGTGCTCGCGTCCTTGTTTATCACAAGCACGTTTGTGTGGGATCCCATGTCTGTGTGGCAATGAAGTGTTGGAAACAGGGTTGTTTGACAAGCAGACAGATTCATCAATAATGTAGTATTGGTTTTTGCCAGCATCTGTGCAGCAGTTGCTGTATCACACTTGGTTGTAAGCCTTCAGAGAGCACTTAGGGGAGGAGAGGCTGGCTATGTCTCGCTGAGAGACTGAGGGTGCTGTCATTTGGGCGATTAGCCCCACAACATTTCCACAGGGAGCTGGATTGAAAGTGAAAGAAGCATTGGGTATGAAAAGAAGGGAGGTGTGGGTAAAAAGACCGTAACACAGGTGGCTTACTGCTTAGGGGAAAGGGCAGCCTGAGAAGAAAAGATGACAAAGAGCGACTCAGGTAGCGAGATAGGGAGATGACAGAAAAGGATAGGGGCTGTCAAAGAGACAGAGAGATGTTCAAAAAGATGGAAAAATAAGAGAAAGAAATGGAGTGAGGAAAACAACAGGAGGCAGTAATGATGAGATAAGAGAGATAGAGAGTATTTTTGTGTTTCCTGATGATGAGATCTCTCTGTGACACCTCTATGTGCTGACAGCATGATTTTAGATTAAATGGTTAATTTTCATTTAGGTGAAACCTTATTTTCACCTACACACATAGATGTCTCAGTTTACCCCTTTTTTCTCCCTTCTTGTTCAATTGCTTCTTTTGGCATCGCAGCCCTCAACAATGCAGCGGCAAATCAGCACACAGCGGTGATTTACTGAGACGAAACATCTGCTGTATATTGCACAGACACCCAAACAGTACTCACCTGATCTTTCCATCCTTAGGTAGTTCATGTGGCGGGTCATCAGACAGCAGCCTTGAGCCTCCCTCCACCATGTAGACACATACACAGTCCTGGAAAAAAAGTAAATGCACATTAGAGTGCAAAATTAATTCTACTTGACATATTAAGTGATAAGTTTCATAATTTGTAAGAATTATTGGGCCTCTGTTCCCTGGTGCTGTGTTGGGACTGAGACACTGAGTTTCATCACCCTGAATACTAGCAAGAAGCTTCTTTTTTTCTGCCAAGGTAATAAATTGGAGAAATTTCAATTATGTGCACTTGCAAATGTAGTGTGCATGTGTGTGTGTGAGCACATACCGTGCAGGGAAGCAGCTCCTGTATGCTGTCTCGCAGGGCCGCTCGCAGCGAGCGTGCATCAACAACTGCTGCAAGCCGCAGCAAAGCATCCTGGAGGAAAAAAAAAACAGATTACCTGATGCCTGTTTGCTTGATTGTTCATGATCTCAAAGAGCAGCTCCAAAAACCCAAAGCTTTGGCTTTAATATTGTTTCCTTTGTTGGTACTCAGCTTTTACTGCAACATTTCTTCAGATATCTACCTTTGAAGGCTGTAAAGGCCTCTGAAACAATATTTAAACTGGGTTTTACTTGGCGGACTGCAGCAGTAAGAGACGCGCGCAGCTCTGAAAAATTAACTGAAGTCAGATGTTTTCAAGCATTAAGTGGAGTTAGTTTTGTACTTCAAAACACTCAGTCCCTTTGTTTAACTTTGGAACAGCGAAAACAAAGCACTTCAGAGCATGTGGAAGTACCAGTGGTTTTCATAGGAGGACCTAAAAATACACTGGTGATCTTTATAAGGGTCTGCCAAATTAAACAAGACATGATCTGTTTTTACTCCTTGTGACTAATAAAACATATTTTCACTCCTAGTTGTGCTGTATAAGCTTAAGAGAAAGTCTAACAATGTCAGCCTGAAACTAACTCAGGTTTAAATGCATTCAAACTGCATCGAAGCACTGCATCCAGAGCTTTGAAAAGGCACATTGACCGGTTGTAGCTTCATGTTTCCATTTGAGGGCTGAGTCGAAAAGTGTGAAATGAGTTTGGAGATAGGCTAGTCTATGTCAGGCTTTTGCTATTTATCTATTTTGTTGGTTTAGCTTGGCCACAGGAAAGACTCAAGACATTGTGAAGAAGGGATTAGTACATGTCCAGAATCTGTGTCCAAAATCTTGCTTATAAACTAGTATATTGCTGTAACCCTTCATATGTTTTCATTTAATGCAAAGCTTTCACTCAGTCAGCAGTTATCGTACATGCAGTAGCATTGCCCAGGGTGAGGTGCTGTTGACCTTCTGCAGGACCGCATGCAGTCATGTCCCCTTAGTCTTGGATTTTGGTTGCCTTCCACTAATTCTTCATTCTGAATGTTCTAAGAACTGCACAAATGGACTCGAAAGAGTACCTGTAATCTGGCATTTACCCCTGTTCACAGGAAAGGTTGAGGTCAGCGTGAGGCTACCGAGGTGACTTCTGACCTGCACCTACACATGCACATCTGAACAGACAGATATATCTACTGTGTCTACACTGTCATATTCATGGTTTGCATGTTACTCTTGCCTTTGAAAGCAAACCAAAAAATGTTCCTAACTTTTATTTTTACAAGTCTATATTGTACAGTTTGCTCTTGGAATATAAGTTATTGCCTGTAGAACAAAAAGCTGGTTACCTACAGCTCAGTATGGTTCATGAACACTTTCAGAATAGACACATAAGCCACTGGAGCTGCTGCTATGCTGATGTTCTGCTTGTGCTTTCATGCACTGTGCAGACACTATACAAAAGATAGACTGTTAATACCTGTTGAGCAGCCTGACTTAAGAGAAATGAATGAAGAATAAAAAGAAAAGAGAACTTGAAAGAGAAGTTCAAACCTTGGTGAGCGGTGAGCCTGCAAACCAGACCATGGCCAAGCATGGTGATTTGCAGAGGCAATTTCAAAGTCAGAAAGGATTAGTGGGTGGGTGATTCAGATGCTTTTGGACCATCTCATAGTTACGTTGCTTGAAGCACACGAATGCCTTAAAATGGACAATTCAACCGCAAAGTGAAAGCACATTGTTTCTTTCAAGTGAAGTAACCAGGCTAGATTTGGAAACAGGGTAGGAAAATAAAGGAATAAGAGATCAGGAAAGCAGACGTCAGGGGTCTTACATCTTCAGGTTAAATGAAGAAGTTCTACAATCCACCAACATGACAATCACACAGACAGATCTGCTCCATTTAACAGCTTCAGCTGTATCTAATGCACTCTCCATGCGACACCTATGAATTCACAAGTATTTTTACTCTCCGTGTGCAGTCTACTTAAATCCCAAACAATTCCAGTTATCTTACTGCATTATCATGTCATCCAACTGCAGACTGAAGAAACACCTCAGTGGGATTTAGAAATCTGATCAAAGAAAGGGAAAACAAAGGAAGAAATCCTAAAGGCTTAATATAGAGCGGCTTTTAAAACTGTGTACTGAATATAAATAGGAAAGGAAATGATGACTTTGAAAATGAAGCTGCTGGCTGCAATCTTCTTCCAGTTATTCTGGCAAAGCTGTTAGGCATACAAGGAGGGGATGGAGGGAAGAGCACTGTCCCTTTCTTGAGCGTTAGCACCTCAGACGCTGGTGCCAGGCGTGATGTTTTTCTGCCCATCTGTCGCCTCTTTTTCCTTTTGCAATTTCCTCCTCTTTCAACTGGTTTCTCCTTGATCAGTGTTCACTCTTGATTTAGACTCAGAAGACAAGGAAACGGGTGGTGAAGAAGGAGGAAATAGGGGATGTTAGATGGCAAGCTTATATGTGTGTTGGTGGGAGTGTCAAACATGACGGAGGAGAGAAGAAAGATGGAGAGAACATGGAGAGCGTTGTCATGTCTGTGCAGTCAGTATTGGTCATTATATATGATTAGATATGATTAATTGCGATTAGCTTTTATCCCTCAATCAGCCTTCCAGAGGGTGCTGTAATTAAGCTGGAGCTATTCCAG